>VYXD01004165.1:1205694-1433194 GCA_013397195.1 Hylia prasina | reverse complement strand
GAAAACTTGCTGCAGAGTCATACAGCGCTCTGTAAAAGTGGTTTTTGGTCGAAACACCATTTCTCAAGTCAGAAGAAAATTGTCTACTTTGTATGGTAAGATGAAGAGAGCAAATTACAAGATGGACAAGATTTTTGTTTTTAAAAAAAGAGAGGAGCTTTTTTCTCTCTTATTATATGTTTTTTCTGAAACTTTTAAAATATGTCCCTAAAGAGGGTGAAGGAATCCCAGAGACTCTTGATGAGGTATTTTGACAGTATGTATGTCCCAGCTTTATTTTGTGAGCAAGCACTCTGACACTATGATATAGTTGCAGTTAATTTAAATATAGCCTGTAAATTAAATGTTAGGTGAAGCCAGTTTTCCTCTTTGACTTGCATGGATATGCTTTCAAGGTTGTTATCTTCCCAGTGAAGCTTTCACCTGTAGGTTTTTATTATTTTTTTTTATTTAAATGAGGGACAAAACAGGTTTCCTACTAGATATATGTTTGGCATTTCTATTCAAAATCCTATGTTTTTATATTATAGTTTCTCTAAAAAGTCTGCTTTGGCTTTCTTTGCGCTATATTCTGTAAGAGCGCTTTTAGTCATTCATGTCACAGGTATTCAGTGTGTACCAGTTTGCACAGCTTCTATTAGAAATCTTAAAGTTAATTTGTCTCTTTTGGATGCAGATGCAGAGATTTAACTAAAATAATAGGTTTGAGTTGTGAAGTTACTGTGATTGAGAAAGCGATGTACCCCTTTAAAGGTATTAGCATAAAGATAGCACATTTGTTTATTATGTTTCAAAATCAGCTTCTAGTATCTCTGCCACAGGTAACAATTGACTTTTCAGGCTTCAAGTTAATAGCCTTGTCTCTTGCTTGTAGGGATCAATATTAGTATTAATTAATCACCATTATCAGCCCTAGGATCTGGTTCTATTTGTTGTTACATCAGCAAAATATCAATATAGAAAGTGGACTCTCTGATCGTCATGGCAACTTCATCTCTTGGGTCAAAGAAAGTTTATCTTATCTGTGCATGGAGAGTGGCAAACTGTTTAGGGATCTAGTTTGAACTCTAAGAACATTGATTTAGTTTTTGTTTGTGAATAGAGGCTGAATTCCAATCACAAGGGATAGGTAAGATTTAAATATTAATGCCCACAGGCTTGTCTGAGAGGGTGTCATTACCATTACTGTCGGATTGTCTTTTTGAGATTACACAATGGTAGAGGAGAATTGTGTAGTCAAGACTATTTACAGTTTAGTAATTTGTGCATTGGACAAATGGGATTTAAAGTGAAAGTATGGAAATGCTATAGCATGTATGCAGTAGTATTATTTCTCCCAGTCAATGTATGGTTAGGGTTTCTTCCATTTAGTAACTGTAGAAATAGCACGGAGACATAGATTATGAATTAGTAGAAGGAACAGATTTTGTTACGCATTCTCCTTTCAGAAATTTTAAAAGAAAATGTTCAAGGAGTGTAGAGAAAGAATATAAATAATTCACTCACTCTGGAATTAATGGCAAATAGCCATCATGGAAAATCTGAACGCTACAGTCTAGTTAGTTATTTTTGTGTTTTATAAGTTAATACAGTTATCTCACGAGTCTGTGATAATAGAATATTGATAATGCTATTTTATCATGTCAAAGCTCCCTTTTTTATATTAAGTGCTTCTTGAAAGTTCTCATCTTAGACAATGAACCTGAGATTTTTTTTTATATATACTCAGTATGGTTCAATCTCACTTGGAGGGATTTAAAGACTTAATGGTTGCAAGCACAAAGATTACTTTGAGACATAAGTGCACTTTCTTTACCCAGTTGTTTGTAAGTGTATGTGTGTATTTATTTGTCCGATAGTTCTTCAGGTCATGCTTTATTGGAAACGAACATACAGATAAAGATGTATATGTAGATGAAGAGTATCAATATTCTTGCCTTCTAGATAATATGTATTTATTCTTTTTCCTTCCTAGTGTGTGAAGTAACAAAAAATCTGTCTGTTTTCCTGATGCTGCTAAATATTGTTCTAGGAAATTCCAAAGGCAATAAGATCAATTCAGTACATTTGCAATACTGAAAAAGAGTTCTTAAAAAAACTGTGAAATAAACCAACCAACCAAAACTCAAACACTTGCATAAACCTTGCACTGCAGAAGGAATCACTTTTCGGTATTGACATTTCTCATTGATTATTCAGTTTTATCTAATGCTTTGAAAGGGTAGTCTGATCATGAGTTGGTAGCAGATGCAGGCAGTTGTCACAGTAGCCTTTTCTTTTTTAAAGAAGAAAAAGGGATCTAGTTTGATATAAATGTTATACAATCATCTGTTGTATTTTTATAACTCCTTATATTGTTTGTGGAATCATAACATTGAAATTAGTTTGTGTAAATTAAAATACTGCAATAAATAAAGCATGTTCCCATTTTTCTATTACAGATATTGAATAAATTTTGTCATTATTTTCCATCTATTTTTTCATTTTTTGTATCTCATGTTTCCTGTGTTGAGGAAAGGGTGTTATGTAACACTGTCACCCTTCACAAATGCTAGTATTTTTTATATTTTTAAAGAACTAGATAGGATTTGAAACCATGTTTAGTAAGTGTGATGATTTATTTATCATCAGAAACCTTTTATATTTGTAGAGCTAATTGGATGCAAGGCTTATTTGTCTCTTCAATCTTTTTTTTACATTCATTCAATTTCTTAACTGTGAGTGTGTAAATAAAGCTGGAGTGGGACCTTTAACTTTCTTATTTTTTGATTACCACCCTATTGTTTTATAAAACTTTTATAATCAAGGTTTATTAAATTACAATAATTTTACAATGTGAATATTATTTGGTAACAGAGTATCAAAAATAACAATGCTTTAGTTATTAGTGAGTTACTCCGACATATCTTTATAAACTCTTCTTATCCATTACTCTTTGTACTCACATAAGTGAATTAGAGTGATGTTGCTTTATTCTTCCAAACAACTGAAGCTTTCAGACTGTGATTAGCTGATACAACTGCGTGTCACACGCTGTTTTTACTGTACTCGGTCCTTTTACCTTGGATTTAGTATAGCAGAGAACAGTAAAAATCTTCATTTTTACACTTTTCATTTTTCTTTTCCCACTATTAAAAGTCTTATGCTAACTGCAGTAAAATACTACAGCATTTCCTGTGTTACTGGGTTTCCCTTCCACCTAATGCTTTTTTGGAAGGTGTAAATATATGAGAATATATGAGAATATATGAGAATCCTTAACTTCATTCATAGAAGCAGTCCCATTGATAATACTTAAAATGAATGTGAAATGTTTAAAGGATAGAGGCTTAAAAATACCCACAACCACAAATGGTATCTAACACTTCGGTGCATGTAAAATTAGAATGTAGAGTAGAATAGAGACTAAGTTTAAATGAAGTGGTTTTTTTATGTTCAAAGGAATTCCATGATTCGCATTTTGTCTCCTGTGCTGTACATGTTCCCTTTCATATTATCCAAGAAGTAAAAGTCAACTATCGTGGCAAAAGTTATATAGAAAAATAAATTTACTTCCTAAATATACTTGCAATTAGTATTGAAAAGTGATTTTTAATGAGAATAGAATAAATTTTACTGTAAAATAAGAAATTCCTCATAGACTCGAATGAGATGAGTCTTTCTGTGCATCTGTTGTAAAGATTTTTCTCTGCTGAAATGAAATAATCTTGAAAACAATTTTTATGGTGAGACATGGAAATGTTCCTTAGGCTGACAAGAAATTCTGAACAGGGTGTTGTTATTTTTTACTTTTGTAGTTGCAGCATAAGCCTCAAAGGAGTGGTGTGTTTTACTTGCTTCATCGGGGTCATTGTTAGAACCCTGTTATTTAAGTCTTGATTTTATTTTTATTATCAAATGTGTAGGTTAATATTTATAAGATATTGTGAAAAAAATTGCAAGGACATTGTCAGATCTACTTGAAAATTTGTGTAGGTTCTATAGATACCCAGGTTTTGTTTTCACTTTTCGTTTTCAAATTCAGGCTTCATATTAGATGGCAATAAAGATCCCTTCTCTGAAGTTTTGAAGAAGTACAGCAAGGATTTTCATCAAACATTTTATACAGCTTTATGCAAAGCTGTAACTGATGCGTCAAAGTAGGACACAATTGTTAAGCCAATGAAGACAGTGGTAAAATTACCAAAGCTGAAGTAGCAGTAGTTTTTCTAAAAAAAAAACCCCTCAAAAAACCTGTCTCCACTCCCTCCCACCCTCTCATGATACAGAATTCACTAATAAATATGTATGAAAAGGCTTTTGGAAGCAGTAACAGATCATTTTAGGAAGCTTTCAGTCATACTGGTTTTTGAGTATTGTATCTGCTAATTGTATTTCATCCATTTTAGAACAAGGGTAGACAAAATGCTCTAATTTTGTAGGCTGCAGAAGAGAAAATCTGTATGTCCATAGAGGTATTGCTTTTTGGGGCAGTTTAAATGTGTCAATAAGCTATATTCACATGAAAAATATTGAAGTACAATTGAACAGCAGCATGTCCGTGAATAGGATGCAGTACCTCTGAGAGGCTCTTGGCTCCTAACTAGCTTAAGTTTGTAAGGAACCTGCTTAATTTTTTAATAGAAATGCCTATATATTTCTATTAAAAAAAACCCCACCAAAACACCACATAAACCCTGAACTTGCTTGATAGTTGTTCCAAAAATGCATTGTGGTATTTCAGTGAACACTAGGAAACTTAAGAACTGAGAAAAAAAATCTCAAATATTTGACAGTTTATCTGGAAAAAATATTAGCTGGTTGCTAAAAATACAAGTGCACTCCTTAACAATGTGCATCTTGGACAAACAGACGCATATTTTGTCATCAAGTTACTTAAGCTTCTGAAGTCAGGGCTACAACTGGGTCAGATGATAAGATGAGCACAACAGAAAAACGAAGAGTGGCTCTGATAAAAACTGATTGATTGATGTCTGGCTTCCCCACCATCACAAGCAGTTGACAGTTAGTTTGGGATCAGATGATTTGGCTTTTGCGATAGAAGATGGGGCCTGGTAGGCAAGTCTGAAGGACAAAAAGGTCAGTTTCTGTACAGTGTCAGGCAGTGCTGGGTTCCCACAAGGTGGGGTATTGGATTAAGATTTTCTTTAGTTACAAGACTTAACTTTCCATGGTCCATTGAAAGGCCAAGTAATCTGGTCAGTATTAATACAAAAAATACAAAAGACTTTAAGTTGTGAGGGAAAGGAATGAAAACAGAGGAAATATACCTGTTGGACCAGTGAATTAGAGAAAAAGCATGTTTGCTGTTCAATTTCTGTATTTGCTTTAAGCGTCATAGTTTATAGCATTAAATGATTTATAAAGTCTGACTCTGAAAATGTGGTTTTCACAGGAGATTTTTCACTGCAGCTGCAGTGAGTTTTATGTTACTTATATTTTGAGAGATTGTAATGAAACATTGTGGATAAATTAATTTCAGCTTGTGAAATAATGTGATTCTGTGACCCATTATGTAGAGGATAGCACATTGTACCTTAATTATACAAGTATGTATTTTTCACTAGATTAAGAACAATTAGCATTTTATGCTTAAATATAATTAATATAAATTTATGTGAAGTGTATTTTTGTGAACTGGAGATAATTTATGAATGACCATACCATGACCACCTGAGTGTTTATGGGGGTTTCTGTGGTTGTGTGTATTTCTTTCAGAACATATTTACAATTAGCACTCTCTGTTATAGTCACAGAGGGAGAGAAAATGTGCAAATGAAAATCAAGACATAATATCTTTGGAATGAAAAAGATTTTCAAGACGGCCATGAAAATGTGTACAACTGCCACAGAATTGGAATTTGGACAGCTTGGATTTGAATTTAGATTTTTGGACGGTTTGATACTCTCTAGAAATCCTTTATAATGTATCGCTTTTCTCTGAGTTTTAAGGGTCACATCTCCAAAGGACAGTTGGGTCTCAGCTAATGCTGCTGACTTAATATCAGTAAGATGAATTCTGCAAGGTGCTGTATTGCTGATAGTATAGCTGGAATGCAGTATGAAAGAACCTGTAGTGTAACCTGGAGTGTTACCAGTAATAAGTGATCAGTGCAGGTGAACTAGTGGTCATTTGAACAGTGATTAGTTATATTTCAAGAAAGCTTGTTTTCTTTGTGTCTAATCTCTAGTGATTTGCTTCATTTAAGAAATAATAATTTAAAAAAAGGTCTTTTCCAAGAAATACACTGTTTTATCCTGGCTATTTTTGTACACCTCTTTTGAGGTGTATGTTAAAGACATATTTTAAAATGCAGAACTCATGGCTTAGAAAAATATTTTGAATGCAGATTTACGACAAGACTGGAAGTGTTTAAGAGCTTCTCCAGCATTATTTATATTGTGGTGCATCCCTTTGGCGTCAGAGCAGTGCTAAGTTTTCATACATCGTTATGCTGGTCTCTCACAGCATTACTACAAATGGTCTGAAATAAGCTGTAAAAGCCTATGATAATTTGAACATAGGGTTTAGATTTTCAGATGTGTTTCTTTGACAAACGTGTTGCATCACAGACTAAGGAGTTCTTTTTTGAACATCTTGTACTGAAGTTTTTCAAGATATAATTATATGCTTAATAAAAATGAAGAGAGCTTTATTCGAGTTTTCTTGAAAGTATAATGCTTAGGAATGGCCAGGATGGTAGCCTGCGTTGTTGGCTCTTTGGGAATTTTACACCTCTAGGGTATACAGCTGAGACCCATTTAGTTATACAAAGAGGAGAATTGGGGTTGGTAAATCAAAAAGGGGAGAAAAATTTATATTGCCAAAATAATCAAGATCAGCAGTTCTTATAAATGAAGAGTAACAATCAGCTACTTAGACCAGCTAGACTGTGTAATTTTATGATTAGTCCTGCAGCTTAGGAAATCTCATTTTAGTGCGAGTGTGCTTTGGGGATGTTATGACTGGTCTGCTCAGTCTGACATTCATTTTGAGGTTCTTTGACTCTTGGTTCAGAAGTTTTTACTGTCAAGAAAGGTCAGATTAAGGTAGGGCATTATTATGCCACAACTTCTGGCTAAATTTGTTTTTCAGCATCAATTGTCAGTCAAAGCATTGTGTTTGAAGCTATGATCTTTACATTTTAAAATAAATGAGAAAAAATAATTTGGTGTGTTACTCTGGCTATATGTAAATTCTTTCAAATCTTCAGTGATTTGTGCACCAGCAATACCAGTGTAAGAGAAGAATAACACCCATTTTGCACAAAATGTACTCATTTTTGTAAATGAAAACCCACTTTTGCATTCACAGAAAAATATTTTAGAATATGGATGTGATGCCATCAGGGAAATAATTGTAGTTTTGGCTTGTATTTTATGTCTAACTTGGTATGATTTTATGTTAATCTAGTCCCACAGTCTTCCAAAATACTTTATACTGGTGCCCTGAGTTGTGTACATGTATGAATTTTGTTTGCAGGGTTGTTATAAAACAAAAAAAAAAATGGGTGAAGACTTATCACATTTATTATTAAAATACTGATTTGTTAAAAGAAAAACATTTTAAATGCTTTACAATAAGTTTGCTAGTCTTTATTAATTTCTTAGTGGGCAGATGTTCTTGTTACTAAAAGTACCAAGATGCAGATGGTATTATTCGGCATCTTTTTGGAGACTTCACTGTTAACGTGTGGTGGGCTGAACACTAAACTAATACCTGATTCTTCAATGGCATTTCATATTTGCAAGAAATTATTTAAATGACTGTCTTTGTAACAGGTCATGCAAGAAAAAAACTTGCTCTTAAAAATAATAATCGCAGCCTAAATAGAAAGTTTTATGTTTCTGAATGTATGGAAGTGTTTTGACTAATAATTTGAACTTGAGAATTATTTCAAACAATATTGTTTTTAAGAATCTGATACAACCATACTTATTTAAATAAACTTATGTATTTTTGTGTCTCACTGTGTGTGAGAATTATTGTGAATTGAGGCTGAAATTGACGTATAGCAACAATTTAGCATAAAATACACTTACTTTGTTTGAAGAGAATGACATACCATGGGTAAAGATAATAGTAGTCATAAATAAGTAGCTTCAAAATAGGAAGTAATTATTTTTAAATTTTTTGAGTAATTTTGTATACTGTATCTTAAACAGACCCCCAGAAACAGGCAAACTCTGGAAAATATTGCCTCTATTTCAGTAATACAAAAAGGAAAGCTTAGGTTTCCTAATGCGCTCAGTTCATACTTCTCAATCCATGGGCAGTTTTGTTGTTGTTCGTTGGTGGATTTTTTTTTCCCCGCATTAGTTGTTTTGCCTGATGTTAAGGAATTTTCAACACCTCCAACTGTTGCTGACATCAGTTAAGATGCCCTAACTAGTGCTGTCAGGAGTAGCATCTCAATTCTTAGATTCTTTCATGCCTTTTTCTATTGATAAGCTATACTGTTTTCCTCCTTTTATTGGAAATTTCCATGTGTGTATAATATAAATGCATTATATACCTTGCATGTTCATAAGTGTTACCGTAGCAAGTATAGTTCTTGGAAGGTTTTCCTTTCTGTCTTCCAGAACACCTCTGCAGAAATATTTAATTTCTGATTAAAACCTTACTTTGTAGCAAAATCGTGTAGGTGGAGCTACCCTGAAACCTCCAAAGTTGAAGAGTTTGCCATTCGTGTCTTATTAAGCTTCTGCTAATCCTGTGGACTTTTGCTCTGGAAATAAGTTCTTTGTCTTAGGTTTTAATGTTTTGCAGTTATAAACACAATCATACACAATTTATTTTCCCTAGGTTGTTATCGCAAGTTTTGAAATTTTTAACTGCTGTGCCAAAACCAGTTCTTTATTCATATCAGATATTTTACATTCTGAGTGATTTTAAGATGCCAGGAATTTTCATACAGATTATTATGCCCAGACAATTTTTTTTTAAAGCAGCAAACAAAAATGTCCAGTGCCAAGTCTGGTGGGGGTTTTTTGCAACTTAGGGATCATGTATCTTCAATTTATGCTTAATTGCTTTCTTTATGTAGGTCTCATTTATAATATACCAGAATGTGTAACAGTATAACATTACAAAGAAACCAGGCATATTATGCAAAATTGAACTGCATTTATAGAGATCATGAATAATTTTGCTAATAGAAGTGATATAAAACAAGACTGTAAATGAAGGATTTTGAATTTCTGCAAATTACCTTTATAAGGAAAAGATACAGAGACTGGCAGAGGTAAAGTTTTGCATGGAAGTGAGTGATGATGTTTTCTCTCAGCCTTTTGAGAAACGAAATACGAGTGACAATAAAATATATTTATGGGAATTGAGCTATCACACAACACTTAGTTTAGCTCTGATTGAATTATTCATAGAACAGTATTTTCCCAAATGTGATAATCTGTTTTTATTTTATTCTTTTTAAGCTTTTCACAAAAAGTCCTGATTTTTATGCTTTAGCTTTTAGTTGTTTTCATGTAGCATGTTGAATATTTGCTGTTGTTGAAAGCTGTTAAACATGAGAAAAGCCTCAAAAAATTGGTGTGAATTTGGTCTCTTCCTAGAAAGGGGAGTATCAGGAAGAATGAAGTATTGTTTGTTCATTCACAGGCAAAGAAATAAATTACTGAATACAGGGAATTTCGGACATCATAATACTTTTTTTTTCCCCCCTTCCTTTTTTTTCTTCTTTTGAGAGGGAAGAAAGAGCATAGCACTTGTTTGTACTACGTACAGGAATGCTGAAAATCTGTAAGAAGTAATTGTTGATAACTTTGATAGATTATACATTCAAATATATTTTGATACTTGAATTATGTGATTGCATTTGTATGTAAAATGTTAAGAAAAACTGTGGGCACCTCTGATGTCTGTTTTGTTGCCTAATTAATCATCTTGTTAGAGGAACTTCAGGAGAGTGTGTTAAACGTTCTGCATTTTGTATGTAGTACTTTATTAGTGAAGGATATGGAATGAATGAATTCCATTTTTTGTCGCACATTAATGATGCAGTACTCATTCTAATTGTGAGTTCATGTAATGGCAAGGTGTTATGCCTGTGATAACCTGCATGTAGCAGAAAATATGTATTTAGATTATTATGCCATTCTTTTTTTTTTTTGCATTTTGATTGAGTGGTTCATCCCTTATATCTGATGGAAGTTACTTATCTGATAATAATTATTTCATCTCTTGGAGTAAAACAGTAGTGAGTGACAGACTCACTTTTGAAATACATTTATAACCTTGCTATAGGAATTATATTTTCTCAGAGTAACGGAAGATATAGTCCGTAGTCTGTAGACCAAAAATTTATTAAAAATACATGTATCATGTTTCCATTTTTCTTGGGTCCTCTTTGGTGTTAAAACAAAACTCTCAAACAGCAATGTCAAAGTCATATATCCTCCACTAATGGAGAGTGATTTACAGGTTACTGTTTGTGTAGTATTATTACTAGTTTGTCTAGTCATAGAGATTAACCTATAGGTAGAATTCGTAGACAGACTTTTTTGCATTTCAGTTAGAGATTTCTTTGTACTTCTGTCATGTTCTCTTAAAATTTGGTAAGTAATACTTTGCTCCTTTGAATTTTTTCTGTTTGAAGAAGGGTCAGTATTGTTACTCATATTTTTGCAAAACTTGAGGGACTGGAAATTATTTATCAGACAGGTGCTGGTAAAGCCTGGAATGGAACCCAGGACTTTTGTGACCTGATTGCCTGATGAAATACAGTCTTTTGTTTACTTTAACCTTACTCATCTCTACAATAGAGCTCGCTAATGTTACAATTACCTCTTAATAATAAAAAAGAAGATAGAATCTCTTGCTTCGATCACATGATTGTAATAAAGAAAAGCCAGGCCAAATAAGAGATTGATAAGTCTTTGATTTACATTCTCATAAATATATACATGCATAAGAAACAAGTAGATAATAAATATATATATTTATGTATAGCTGGCCTGCCTATATAGCACTCTGCCTATTGATTCCAAAGGCCAATAGTTTGCTGAGTTAACAGAAATTATGTAAGAGTAGTGCCATGTGGCCCTTCATGGATTCACTATATGAAGTAATTAGGCTAAACCATATACTCACACTTGTTGGACCAGGCAAATGGGGAGAAGTTAGTGATTGTAGTTGGGTAAAAAGTGTGAATTTGGGAATGGTAAATTTGGGAAAAGACACTATTTCTTGGTTATCTCATTTGACCTCCAAAACACTTTCCAAAGTTGCCAGTAAAGAGAAATGAATATAAAATGGGGTGTTCTGCTGGCTACTACTGAAGAATAACTACTGTTTCATGTTTACCTGTCTTACCTTATAAAAATTTAATATTGGTGTTTTGTTGGATCTTCTTCATTAGTGTAAGTGCTAAGACATACATTTGTTTCATTGTCTGCAAGGTAGTTATTATTTTCATTTTTGAAAAATATATCCAGAGTGAAAAATGACTCCTTTACATTAAAGGTAACAGCCATTTTTTAAATGGGGTTTGTTTTGGTTTGTATTTTTTTTTTAAGGAATGTCTCATTAGCTATAGTACTGCTGTCTCATAACAGCTGGGAAATTACAACTTTAAAGTCAGCATTTCTATAAATAATTTTAAAATACTTTTCTAAATGAGTAACTAAAATTTTTAAGCAAAACTGCTGAAGTTATGCCATACTGGAAACAGTGACAAATTTTCAAGAAATTAAGGACTCTCCTTCATAGTTTATCCTATCTAGCATTCTATGTTTGTGTTGAGTCACTGGAGAATCAATACAGGAAGAGCAAGTAAACTGAATAGTAAAAGGTTTTCTGACCACCCTGTTTATGACTTTGATGGCATTGGGTTTGTGCCCTTTTTTGCTTGAGAGTGCTATGTGAAAAGATGTGAAGTGTGACTAAGAAGCAAAACCAAAACCACAACATTTATTTTCCTTCTTTCTTGATTTGTGTCCTTATTGAAGGCCTTATCACTGCTATAAATGAATATGAGGACAGTATGGGGAACTCCTGGAGTGTGTTAAAGATAGATACTATAAAGGATGGAATCAAATCAACTTAAATAGGGATTTCTTAGAACTAAGTTTTATGTCCAGTGCTTAATAAATGATGTAAAGAGAAAATAATTTTTTACCCTAGAGATTTAGAAAGCTCTTAAATTGCATCAGTGAACTAACACATACTTCATCAAAAGAACAGAGCTCAAATATGATAGTATTGGCATTTTAAGATACCAGAAAAGGAGAAAAACAATGAGCAAAATTCTTACAGGAGTCAGTTGCATGTTGCAGGTGAAAATGACATAATTAAAATACAGTTAGATGGAAGCAGGTCACAGGTGTCATTGAAATCAAAGTGAATTTTTCAAGTACAATTTCATATTAAATGTTAATTTAATAAACTAATGGAGATCAGTGAAAGGTCAGTCTGGAATGCAAAGGGTTAAAATGCTGAACAGTGACCTGAACAGGGAGTTGTTGTGTCTCTGAATCCCAGACATACTTTATTAGGACAATCCAGCTGGTTTTCTATTTCTATCTCCTCATTATCAACACGCTTATGGTATGGCCTCTTCCCCCTCACTTCCAATGCCAAGAATTTGGCAGGGACACCATGTGAGGAGGTCAGAGACTGATTGAGAGGAAAAAATGAAGTTCAGACTGCAGCAGAGATGCAGAAAAAGTGAGTCCAGTCGGTGAAGAGCTAAGGGTTTTTGTTGGCTGTATGGAGACTACCAGCAGAGGTTTTTTTTTTTCCTTGTGAGTGGTGATTACAGCTCTGTGTGAAATTAAACTACTGACAGGAGGTTTCATTTCAGTCTTACTGAAAATGCTGTAAAATAACAGTCAAGCTCAAGGAATTGCATATGTAAAATCAGTAGAAAAATGAACAAAACTGTATCTTTGCTTTCTTCATAATGTTTGGCATCTTTTGTATATTTTAAGAAGAAAAAAAGATGAAATTGTACTGTTTTTCTTTGGAAAAGGAATTATAAATAGAAGCCTCATAGTGTTAAATTTCTTTATGTGTTAGATCAAGCTTTCCCAGCTGAGCAGAAAAAAAAAAAACAACCTCCAGCAAATGTGCAAAGGAAGGAAGTGGGAGGAAAAAAGTCTTTGTCACACATTTCCATAGTTTCCATTTCAATATATATATATAAATATACTGCCTTATGACACAGAGTTTACATCAATAGGTACATCAGATTAGTATTAATATTGAGGAAACTCTTTGAATGATGTGTTTTGATTAAACAGAAAATAAAATTGATACTTTTTGTGTCTAAAACCATGGTTCAAAGTAGATGGAGAAAATAGAGAAAGATTTTCTGTAGCAGATCAGTTTCAGTTGGTAACAGACCTCTTTGTATGTCTTCAAAACAATATGTAGTGCTTCATTTCAGTGTGATATGAATTATCTCAGAATTGATCTGTGGTAATACTGTACTAAAAAATATTTTTGGTTTTCATTGTTTTCCTGCAATTCCCCTTTAACTTAAGGGAGTGAGTTAATTTCTTTTGTGTGCAGGCTGATACTGATTTTGTAGTTCTTACATTCCTATAATTCCTATTGAAACAGATAGAGATTGTGTGCATAAGGAGTGTTAGGATTTAGTCTTTGTCAGATATTTGATTTCCAGTTTTTTGCACAACTGTTGTATACTTATTACAAACTGATGTTAGTGGTGGTCTCTGCATTTACACCGTGGGGCTAATGCTGATGTTTGACCACGTGTTGCAGTTTCAGACTCTAAGACCAAATGATTTCTGTGTCAGTGTTCAAATCCCAATTTACTCCTGTGACATGAGTCATGTAGTTTAGGGGCATGTGACCCTTAAAAAATGTCCAAAGATGTTAAATGTGTTAAAAGAAGAATGCAACATTCCTAGAAGGCCTTGATGCTTAGAAGTTCTAAATTTCTTGTTAAACTACAGTGGAAGAATATTGTCCTGACTAGCATACACTCCTGAATTTCTTACCATTGTTAGTGGTGGTGGTGGTTTTAGTGCATAGGAAAACCTAGCACTGAAAGGAAGCAAAAAGCATGACTTAAAAACAGAGACTCTGGGGCATGGGATGGGAGGGGATAAGGGAGTGAGAGAGAGCAAGAGAGACTTATTTTGCTGAAAGGATGAATGAAAAGAAACAAAATTACTCTCACTAGTAAATTCAGGTACCTCCTTAATTGAACAACATGAGCACACAAGCGGGGTGCAGATAATAGACAAAAGAAAAAGAAAGGAATTTACTCTGGGCTGGGATTAGAACCTGGGGCTTTCCATATGGGAAGAATAATTTACACTTAAAGAGCCTATTCTCCTAAAGGAAGGGAGAACAGTGTAGTTGAGTTACGCCAGTAAAAATATATATTTCACTATTAATTGATAATTTTTAAAGTACTATTTATGCTTTTATTTTTATACTATTCACAATAAACTCCTGACACTTCTGCCCCCTCATAACAGACACCTAACAATGAAGCAGCTTCAATTAAGAAGCAGAACATCAGCCTCTGGCATCTTACTCTGTTGTTCCATCTTTTTTGCTAGGGAGAATTCATTTGTTTCTTAATTAAGAAAAACACCAATAGCATGAAAAATCTGCTTATGGTACCTGAATGGTAATTAGGTGAAAGGTAAAAAAGAAACACACACATACATTCCAATAGCAGCCAAAATGAACTTGAGCTGATAAAAATGAACTAAACTACCCTTGCATAAATCGAGGCTGAGAGAAGTGTACAGTCATTATGGCTAAGACAATATGCAAACTATCTTCAAAGAAATCAAATTGCTAGAGTGTTTTCATTTGCATGTATTAACTATTAACATAATGAGGAGAAGTGACATTGGACCCGGATTGTGTGTCTGCTTGGATTGATAACTCTACTGCATCTGCAAACAGGCGCCCAAAAATCAGACTAGTAGTCAGATCAGTGTTGAACTCTGAAGTGTGTATGGGTTTTGGGGGCTTTTTTTTGTTGTTTGTTTGTTTGGTTGGTTTTGTTTGTTGGTTTGTTCGGGTTTTTTTTGTGACTGTTGTGGATTTTTTTTTTTTTTGTATCTGGAACCCAGAACAACATGCTGGGGTGTGGAGCACAGTCTACCCTTTTATTTGCATTATTTTTTAATGTGATCCTTCTGCTACAAGCACTTCATACTTTCAAGGTAGATACCAATTTTGAGCTTTTTTCCATTTTATGTATTCCCACTTATATGGAAGGATGACTATTACTGCATGTTAATTTGGAGTAACTGAGTATTTGTGTAATTACTTAGTGATTTTTTTTGTCTTTCAAGACTGTTCTTATATATTAAAATGTCCTACTTAAGCTGTTAATTACTGTGCTCATGAAGAGAGAGGAAACTTAGAGAACTCAGACTTTGGAGAACAGTTACATTCTATTTTATGTGATTACTTAGAACAATAGCAGGCAATATTTGTGATTGCAATTGTTACCTGCTGACATATTGGGAATAGATTTAAATTGTTGATCAACATAGTATATAAGAGCTTAGATAAGTCTAGCAACTTCTTTTGTTAGAAGAAAAAATAAAAATAATTACAAAACCTAAAGATTTTTTCCTAGATTAATGATAAAAGGAAGAAACTTAGAAACTAAATGTAATTTTTGTCCTGATTTTTTTTTTTTTCCTAAAATCTTTCTAAAGGGAAGTTACTTCATGATATTTACAGATCAAAATTTCTAAAAGAATGTAGTTTTGGAAGAAGGTGAAATGGGATAGGGTGTAGCCACATGCATTCTTAAAAACTCAGAATTTATGTCATTTGCATAATCTGGGAAGAAATTATAATTTTTATGTTGTATTTATGTATTAACACACACTGTGTATTGGTATGGTTTATATAATTTCATGTTCTTGTTTTTGAAGGTTGTGACAAAATAGTAAGTACTTCGGCATTGCTAGGAGGAGTACATAAAATTTTGTCCATGAATGCAAACCCATCTTCCGAGAGGGGAGGAATTCCCATGTGGTTGTTTGAGTGGTGGATGTATCTATTCTGTTTGCACACCCCAGGAGTCATACTCCAGTCTGAGAGGTGAATTATGTGAAAATTTCTATTTTTGAAGAGAGTATTCTTAAGGCAGCCCATCTGTGTGAGTAAGGTATGGGGAGTATCTGTCTAAATAGTGGTTTACATGTTTAAACTTGGTACCATAAACAACAGACACTGATCTATAGCATAATAAAGGTATTATGACAACAAAACCTTTTTGCAGGAAGTATGTGTAACCGAAATAATTTTTTCTTTTTTATGTGCTTGAATGCTTAGTAATTTCCAGATGTATTGCGGAACTGACATTGAAGAATTCTGATCAAAATTTTTAATGTTAGATGGCTAAGCTTTTATTTTTACTGTGTAGCTAAGAGATATGATAAAGGAAGAAAGAGTGAAAACAAGCATTTTCTTTTTGGCAATTTGTGAAGGTTAGAATAGGACCCCCCACAGCTGAATGTGGGGCACATTCTAGTCTTGAGTCTGTTTCAGCCTCAAGTCTGAGAATTAGTATGTAATTAGCATACTGCAGCTTGTTACTCCTTTTGTCCTTGGAAGATTGGTATAGGTGCAAATCTCTTGTAATGGCCTGTTCCAGGTTTCTGTAGAACAGAAGACTTTGTGAAGGATAATGTGAATTTCAGATTATCTCTACCCATCCAGTTGAAATTTCCATTCAATGCTATCTTAAAATTCATTATGCTGACTTTTACAGAGACTGTATTGATATCATGGATCATGTTAAAAAAAACCTCCAAAACCAAACAACCTGAAAAAATAAAAGATGTAGCTATATTTTATTTGATATCAATATGTTTTTATTTGCTGAAGATCTTACTTGAGGTTTTTGCTTTCTTCTGTAGCAAAGATCACTTTTTAAACAAGTCAGTAGTTTGTGCTATGTTGTTACATGGTGCTTGGCACCTAGTAATAATAATATAAATGATGTAATGATGTAAATATCAGGATGCAGATAGGAATTAACTATCTTAGGTACTAGAACACGACATGACTGCCTTTCAGTTTTTAAATAAAAGTAGAATTTTAGGTGTTGTAATGTATATAAGAAATGTATCTTTTCTCTGTATCCATCTCATGCATAAAAGTCAGATGATAAATATTAAAAATAATTGAAGAGATAGGTATTTCAGGATACAAAAAGTTTGTTGGTCTTTCCATACGTAAAGCTTGAATATATTTAATGATTCTAACTAACATTAAATTTTTCTCAAATATTCAAATTCTCATTTGCATAAAGTCCCCCAGGGAAGCACCTTCCCATGAATTCCCATAGGATAAGAACTGTTTATCCTTGTGTATGAGCAATTTTATCTCCCATTTTTCAAATCAAGAAATCAGACATGTCAGAAATAGTGTGCATGTACGTGTGTGTGTGCCTACATGGAAGGTTAATAGGAGGATTCCACAGAGCATACTCCAAAGAAACTAAGAGAAGTTTTAGGATTTTGTATGTCTGAATTGCATTTTGAGATTGATTTGGGGGGTGGGGGATTTTCCCCGTCTACTACAGATTCTTGAGTAACTTTATTTGTTAGTACTTATACCCTAGTTATTTGTGGGATACCAAATTTCAGTAGACATGCCCTGATTTGAAGCCTTCATTTTCATTCAGAAATAGAAAGTTATGTGGAATTGTTTATCAGTGCATTTTTGGATATGATACAGAGATTTCAATGATGTGGCTTTAATGAAAAGAGGTATTTAAGGCTTACTCATTCCTTAGTGCTGTACTAGTGTCTTAGGCAGGATCAATACACCAGAAATAATGTCTGAAAGACCAGATCCAAAGAGCCCAAGAAAGTCCTTGGGTTTAGTCTGTGCCTTTATGAAAACCACTACGCTTGTTGAAATGACCTGCTTCACCTTTCAGGAGCTCTATGTTGCTTCTACTTGTGGTTTCTGTCTTTTTTGTGTCTGGATAGGAGGAACTGTGGAAAATATTTAGTCTGCCTTTTTAAAATTGATGCTTTTTGCAGAGATCAAAGGCCTCAATTGTTTCTTTCAAAAAAATGGGAGCAGTGGATAGAGCTGTATGGCCAAGTCTGTTGTACATCATAGGTCAGTCCTGGAGCTTGGCTTAGGATCTGGGCCATGTTCAAGCTGGCTACCCAGTCATGTCTCATGAAACTTTTCTTCCTCACAGTGACATCACTCTGGAAATACTGTAATGTCATAAAGATTCTGTTTCCATTTACTGAAAGAAGAAAAATATTTTTATGATTTTATAAGTCTGTTAATGTTCTTAAAATAGCATTGTAATTCAAGTAATGTGTAAGAATTATAATGACTGTAATGATAGTAATAGAATTATTAATATTTTTATAGTCAGATTTATATACACACTAAAGAATCCCCTGTGGAAAGGGAAGAAATAACCATAAATATGTCATCTTCAGTGAGAAGGAAGGATCAATACTAGGGTGGTAGATCTGTGGGATTACCTTACTCCTGCACTGAATAAGCATGCATATGTGAAAAATGTGGCTATACTGTGCGATTTACTGTTGGCCCTGAATGTAATAAAAAAATAAGAAAACTAATTTTCCATAGTGGATATAATTTGCTTATAGAAAAATTGTCACATGAGTATAAAATCTAAAGTTTAATTTTAGTTTAAAATATTTTTGTTTAAAATATTTTAGATTTTTTATTTCCATTTTTCCATGATGGAAGACAGGTGGTGTGCCCGTTGGGAGAAGTTTGAATAGTGGTGGTAAAGTGTGTCATGCTTATCACAGAGAAATGAAATTTGAATCCTATGTTTGTTGTATTTTTTGCAAGAAAACTCCTCAAGGATTTTGAGGGCACATTTGTCTATGGTTATGTACACCATTTGGCACCATTTATATACCAGTTTGCTGTGCTACTTTGAGTAATGGTACATGTTTGGGGAGTCTTCTATTAATGCCTCTCCTCCAAGAGGTTTGGATGATTTGTCACTTTTTTGTTTGTTTGGTGCTTTTTTTCAATTTTTAATCCTTTTTTTTTGCCAGGAGTGTCTGAGATTCAGTGACAGGCACATTGGTCTTTCTTGACATGTATGTGGATTTTGTTGATGTTGTTTGCTTGGGTTTTGTGGCTTTGTTTTCGTTGTTATTGTTTGGATTTTTTGGTGTTTTTTTTTGTTGTGGAGGTTTTTGGGGTGTTTTCAAGTTAATATTTGTTTTAGCGTCTCATAAAAAACTTCACCTGAGGTCCTAGAGGCGCTTTCAGTGAACTTTCTGAGAACCTTTAATGTGCATTATCAGTTTCGTGTCTCCTCTTCTTGATAGATGTCAGAACAAAAGTAACCACCAGCAATCTTGCAGGAGGATTATGTGGAACATTACTGCAGAAACCAACAAGGCGTTTATAAATTAAAACATAAAAAAATGTTGGTTGTTAACGTCACGAAGTTCAGCTTCTGCTTCCCCCTATCTGCACTATCAGTACACTGCACTGGACATGCCTGTCTGGATATCACATTGAGAAAGGAGGGAAAAAAATGAAATGTTGAAGGAGGAATGTCAGAAGGATGTATTAAGTTGAGGTGGTGTTCTCAGGAAATTTTTTAGGAGAGAAATGATGTTTAGTTCTTCATAGGCTCAGCTTCAGTGCTCTGTTGCGCATCTATTCGAGTAACCTACAGAGCGGTCTGTTGGCATGGCTCAGGGACAGTATTGATGAGGCTGCCGAGGCATACCCTGGTTGCACACGTGTTTGTCCCCAGATATCAGAAGCAATAAGGTGCCCCAATTATTAGTCCATGTCAAAATTACCTCTCCCGGTGTTGTAATTTCACTAAGGTATTAAATGCATTACTTGTGCATATTTTTATTGGTTTCCGTTTCCAGTGTTCTTTGGAATCACTACTAGTCTATTCTGCTGTGTCATAGATTTTGAAATTTAGTATCAAAGAACAAATAGTTGATGGTTCTTTGTCCTCTTGTACTAGATGATTGCTCCAGAGCTTACAATGTGTGGTGTTTGTGAGGAGATTAGTTGGGTTGAGCTGACACCAGCTGCTCATCATGTGGGATGTTCTTCAAGTGCAACCTGCAGATGAGATTGAAAACCACTGCTTTTGAGAAGGGGATGTTCTTTATGTCTTAGGGATGTAAGAGCATTTTGTGCAGAATATGGTATCGTCTTTCTAATTTTACTTCCACAGTACATAAGAATAACCGTGCATCTCATTTCCTTTAAGACATAATGCAAGATAATTTTCTTTCCCATCTCATTCTTGCTTAAAGTAGGGGAAAATAAATACCACATCAAATTTGGGGAATAGAAACAACAACAACAAAAAAAACCAATAAAAATTTGCCTGCCTGGTTTTTACTTTTTTTTAAATAGTTTTTACTAAGTTGTTCAGATACCTGATAGCCTGATAGGAAACCAAAGATACTGAATTCAAATAGAATTGAGATCTTACTAAAATTGTGCTTTAAAATTATTCTTATCATTTTAGATTAATTTACAACTTTATACTAAATAAGAGAAGTGAGTAATTTTTCCCCAATCCAGTGAAGACATAGCATTTTTATAGTCCTTTCTAGTCTGGGAAACATTAACCCTTTGAAGCACACACGAGTCTGAATTTGACTGAGAGCCACAAGGCATTTGCCATACATTCTGGAGATAAAAAAGAGGACGAGAAACATTGTGAGGTGTTCACAAGCATCAGGTCCCCAGGGATGCCACTATTTCCTTACAAAATGGCTAAGCTGTATGTGCAGTTAGTTCTGAGAAAAAACAAATGACTCCCTGAGCAGTCACTTCCAGCTCACCCTCTCCCATGTCAGGGGATTCAAGCCCACCATCAGCTGTGTGCTGGTGAGCCGTGCAATGAGCTGGTCATGTCACAGCTCTAATATGCAAACATACTTGCTGTCTAAAACAAATGTGTCCAAACACGTTGCCTTCTTAAGCCACCTCTCAGCTGTAGTCGTGCTTTTCAAGCCTAATGCTGTAAAAGCACTGCACTTTGATATGAAAAGTTTTAAGAATTTATTTTCACTCCTGCAGAGAAGTGTGTATATTCAGAGTCTGGGAGAAAATAAAGCTTGTAAAAACTGAAGGGTCACACTAGATGATATGGTATACCAGTGCTGTGGTAATTTTTTGTAGAAATGTGAAACTCATCTCTGTTTATTTTTGGCTTTATGACTGTAGGATAAAATTACTTTTTTTCTGGAGTAGATGAGCATGTGTGCAGAGAGAAGGCTGAAACCTAATCCATCCAAATGAAATCTTGCCGTTTTAAGGAAGATCTAATAAAAGGCAGTAACAGGTTTTTGGGTTGAGGTTACAGTTCTAAGTGGAATGATAAGTCACATTTAAGTGGCTTATCAAAGCGATTGAATATATTTGATAAACTTATATTAATGTACCATAGTTTTATCTTGCTATTTGATAATGTTCTACTATGAAACTATATAAAATACCATCCCAAGAATTTATAAATAGCTAAATGAAAAAGATTGTGAACTTTCAGTTTGTAGTTGATACAACAAAACTACTTGAAATTCCTTCAAATATTTAAAATGTTTTTGCTAATGAGTTGGCTCCCAGCAGTATGAATGGTTCAGGTAGCAGGCTACTAGCCAGTTACCCTTGCCATATGATAATCAGGGATTAACCAATGAGCTTCGAAATAAAAGGTGGAGAGAGATGACTTTAGGATATTTGGTACAAAAAGGTAACTAATATTTCTTCTGGTTTTTGGAGACAGGACTGTGATTAAGATACACTAAATGGAAATCCATACAAAACCAGTTCCGATTTTTGGAGGAGGGAATGTGATTAAGATATACTAAATGGAAATCCATACAAAACTAGTCAAATTGTTAAAATATTCAAATATGCCTTACTGTAACAAGAAAGCACTGTAATGTACTGAAATCAGCAATAGAACAGCTGTGTTTTAAAGGACAGTACTTTGAATGTCACTTGACAATTTGCTTTCAATTAGAAGTAATTTACAGGAAGATGCCCACAAGCTAATCTTTACAGGATAATTAAGTTCCATTTTCTTTACTTTTAATTAAAAAGCAGAAAAGATTTAGCTGATCCATAAAAAATGTTCTGTTTAAACATTCATCAGACTTCACACTCTTTTTTTTTGTTATTTGTTGTAGCAGATGTTATCAAAACTGCAGTCTGCTCTGTTTTAAACCCAGTATATTTGGGAAGTGAAACACGAGTTGCAATATGTACAGCTGAGGTATGATCATTCAGCTGCTCTGTATTTGAATAGCTCTAAAATGATATCCATACCCTGGGCTTTAATCTTGCTCCTTCCATTGCTTGCTGTCGTGGTGAGAGAAAGCAAAGCAGATGAACAGCTCTGGGGATGCTAATTTTCCTCTTGCTTTCCTAATGCCATTAAAACCTGAAGTCTGAATGTAAAGATGAAACAAGTATCTTTGTCATTAAATTTGCATGTTAGCAAAGTTGTCTGCATGCCTGTAGAATCGATGAAAACAAGAATTCCTGTGCTGATTTCACATTGAATGAAAATAAAGTGCGGTTTATGCCCAAATATCTGGACACACAGATACTTATACTCCAGTGAGTTAGTGCTGTTCTTAAGGAGGAAAGATGTATCTGTTTTTCCCAGCTATTCCCTCATCATCTTTGCAGATTTTAAGAAGTGAAAGGAAATTTCATTCTAGATTTTAAATTTGCCCTTTGTGCTGTGAGAAATTCTATATATGAAACTGAATTGCCAATATTTTTTAAACTGTGAGATCTAATTATTTTTTGGTTTACAGCCTAGTTACTTCAGTGAACCTGTGAGATGGTATGTAGCTGGGCCATGATATTAACAAAAATATCTGAATGCTTGTGTTAGCTCGGAAGCTTATTCGTTATAAATGTTTAACTCAGAATTGACCAAGTTTCCATGATCACTTTAGAACTGAGAATAAAACTATAGAATCATTATGTTTTATGTTTAAAGGGACCTCCAGAGATGATTTAATTCAACCTCCTGCTCAAACCAGGACCTATTTTGGTAAGGTTCCCAGTCAAATTTTTTATTGTGTTCAAGGCTGGAAATTCCACAACCTCCTTTAGCAACTAGTTCTACAGTTTGATGATCATCACTGTCATCTCTTTTTCTTTAACATTTACTCAGAATTTCTTTTGCTACATCTTCTCTCTTTTGCCTCTTATCCTGTCTCTGTGGACCTCCAGGGGAGGTGTAGCTTTGCTCTTCTGGAGCCTCCCATTAGGTATTTTTAAGACAGCAGGAGGAATTCTTCCTAAACCTGAACATCCCAGCCGTCTTGATTTTCCCTTGCCATGGTCCTGTGGCAGTCTTGTGCTCCTCTGCCAGCCTCACTCCAAAACCATCAAGTAAAGAAAAACCCCAGACTAGATATGGCACTTAAGATGTGGTCTCACAATTGCTGAGTAGAGGGAAATAATCATCTCAGGCTGCTGTCTAGACTTGCTTACAGCTATGGGTGTGGTTGCCTTTGCTGCTGCAGGGGCTCATGACTGATGCAGCAAAGCTCATACAGCAAAGCTGCTTTTCAGGACGTTCATCCCCAACTTGTACTGGTACCTGAGATTTGTCTGTCCCACAAGTAGAATTTAGAATTTTCCTGTGCTGAAAACCCAGGTCTCCTTTCCAGCAGCCTTGCCTTCTGCTGTGCCTTGGGAGCTCCTACCAATTTGATACAATTTCAAACTTGCTGAGGGCACTCTGTCTTGTTGCTCAAGACATTAATGAAGATCTTAAGCCATATTGACTCCTAAGGGATGCCTTTAAGTGAGGCACTCATTAGATTTTGTATTAACTCTTTAAGGCTGATGATCTTGCCAGTTTTCACTTTATAAGATCAAAAATGCAACCCATACGGTAGGAGGTAAATATTCTTAAAACATTTGAAAGCTTTTGAAAATAAAGGTATTTTGTATTTTTTTTCATAAATTAATACTAGAATTACAATACCCAAATACACTGGATTGTTCTGTGTTGCAGTTATTGGATTGTTTTATTGAAATAAAAGTTTCTACATATTTCAAGGTCTAGATTTGCCTTAAGTTAGCAGACAGATTAACAAGAACTTTCAAAGTGGTCATGCTAAATAGATCTTGGTGTAATTAAAAGTGAGTAGTCAGTCTGGTCTGTAAAACACCATAGAATCATCTTCTCAAAAATCATTCTCAAACTGAACTTTTTGAGAATTCCACGTTCAGAACTGTCTTGCTTGGAAAAATCTCTTACATTTTTAAGCTGTGCTACTGCACAGTGACCTGTTTGTACATAGACACATATTTAGGAAACCTTTAATATAAGCTATTCAAATGACTTCAGCTATCGCTTCTGTCAGTTATAATTATTTTTTACAATTACAACTTAAAATTTCACTGTCTGGAATTCTTTCCACTACTATCAAGTAAGTAAGGAAGTAAGAAAGTGATTTGTTGTTGTAACTGGCATTCTTGTGGGGTTTTTTAATAAATTTCTAAGCATGTTTACTTTCATCAAAAAGCTTATGGAAAAATGAGGATACGCTTATGAGTCACATTTTAAAAAAGCTAGAGGACTGTATTAAAATAAATTTGAGCATGTGCTTCTTTGCAGAAGAATCAGTTCATAAGCAAATAGATGATTTATGGTCACTCTTAGTGCAGAAGTCTTCAACTAATTGTTTGGCATCCAAAATAAGCTAATTATTTAGGTTCCTCTGAAGGAAAGGAAAATAAACAGTTTTACAGGGTGATTAATTTTTTTTCAGTTTTGCACCCTGCTTCAAGATTTGTTTTAAACCAGCATGCTGCTGAGAAGGACAGTGGTGGCCTCTTCCTTTGCCTGTTAGTTCATACACTGTTCACATATGGCACAAAGTTAGTGTGTCCATAGAGCAAACTGGGGGAAGAAACTGCTCCAAGTGAAAACCAGCTTCTCTCCCCATTCCCCATGGTTCAGTTTTATTTCAAATCAGTTTCTTTATCTAGTTCAGCTGATGGCCACAGAAGTACTTTTGCTAATCCAGCAAGAAGGACAGCATGACTCTAAGAGCAAGCAGAAGGGGTAGGGCAGCCGGTTTTGGGAACGCAGTCTGTGCTCATGTCAGCATGAGGAGATAATAACACTACATTGCTAGACAGCTCTTTTAGGATGGAATCACTCCAGGATGCTCAAAAATTATGCTGTGCTTTGTTTAAAATAGTAGGTAGTGATATGTAATTAGTGTAGCAGATATATTGTTTGCTTGTTGCTTACACTAATTTTGCAGAAGGCAAAATACTGTCTGTCTTGAATGAGTTTTGTTTAAGAGACAGCTGCAACTTTTTTTCCTTATATGCCTTAGTGCCTCTATACTTATGTATACACTTTTGAAAGTAAACTTTCTGTGGCACTTTTCTTAAAGATTTTCTGATTCTTTCCTCATGAGTAAAGAATACAGGCATGAACTCAGATTAGTGTAAGAAATGATATCTTTTAAATATTTACTTTAGAAAGATAGAACTAGATAGAACTGAATTGTTAAGTCTTTGTCTGTGATACTAGTTCCCTTTGATTATAAAAACTAATACACACAATACCATTGCTTTTCTATGACTGTACAGAAAACTTAGTTATGCTTAGCAATGTATACTTGAATAATGTATTCATCCAATGTTTGGTTACTTTTTGGTAACTGGATAATCAGTGAAGCTTAACACTTCAGGGGATTCAGTCATAGTCCTGAGATGGGAGTCTTGATGAATAATTTGAGATCTAGTGTGATCCATTAAAGCTGTGAATATACTTGGGGTTGAAGTGTTCCCAGTTACTTCATTAATGGAGTTCAGATGATTTGCTTTGATTGACAGGGAAAACATGATATTTTGCAAAACTGTAAACAAAACAGTCAAAACTTTTCCTGCTTCAAACCCAGAAAGGTGAAGATAGTCTATTTTATATTCTGAACCTAAAACATGTTAAAATTTCAATGATGTGTCTCTGAAATGTCATTTCAAGATGACATTTTAGCATCATGACTGTAGCACAGTTGCCTGAATTTCTATGCAGAGCAACTTTTCCATTTAAAAATTATTTGCTTAGCCTCAGTGATTTGCACTTAGTCTTGTAAATCCGAAAATATTATTAAATCAAGAAACAAGATGTTATTTGAATCCTTCTTTTTGATAAATGTTAACAGAACTATTAAATGTATTTTTTTTCTTGTTTCTACTGTTTTTCTTCTAACAGTCAATTTTAGATGAGAATTTTAAGGGTTTTGATAATACATATGTGTCTCCCATGTTTCATTATGAAAGCAGTATGTGTACTGAGAAAAAAAAAAAACAAAACAATGAAATTATTACTCCTAAAATAACTTTCCATACTTTTGTTAAATGTACTTTGTACAGTATTTTAAAATTATGGTACAAATTGTCTGAAAATATCACTTGCATACTTAAGAGACAAGGGAGGAAAGGGTACTAATGACGTTCACAGAAGCAGTAATTAGCTATGCCAATAAATAGGACAATTTAATAAATGAGTTATAGCAAGAAGGAGTAAGTTGAATAACAAATAATTATGGGACTTTGGTACTTAAATTATGAACAGAAGACCAAGGTGTAGGAAGGTGTCTCAGAAGAAATGTTGTATGTGGTTTCATATTAACTATAATATGACATTAAATGATATTACAATAACTTATTTAGTAGTTTTATTCTAATGTTAAAATATTAAACCCATGTATCAGAGAATATTACAGTATTACAAAAATCATATTTCTCAACCCCAAATACAGTTAATCTTAAACCCTGAGCAATGTGCAGATTTGACATGAGCAGACATTTAGTGAGTTTGTGGGAATCCGAAAGCTGAGGAGAGACTGGAAAGATTTTAGTTCTCTCTTTTGTGTGATATCCAGCCATTTCACCTCTGATTTGCTTTGCTTTAGAAATTTTCCTGAATGCACAAAAGCAGTCAGAAAATTTTGTCTGTGTATGGAGAATGGGGAAATGATATGAGGAAAGGGGAGAAAAGAAGCTGTCTGGGGAAGTGAAGTTATCTACATGTAGCTTAAGGAAATACAGCATCAAGTAATGGAAAGATGGGACAATTGTTTGGGAAGTTGCAGTTAATTTTTACTTGGTCTACAAACTGTTGCAATTGCTTCTCAAATTTCATTATTCAGTTGCTGCTAGGAATAGATACCAGAATAATTTATTTATTACTGTAGTTACTGCAGTATTTATACACAAGGGAGGGAAGAGATGCTCCCACAGAGTGTGATATACCTGGATGTGCTGTGTCATTTTCTCTTCTAATGGATTAGCCATATCTAATCCATTATATCTTCTGCTGAATAAGTGTCAATCCTGTGCCTACTCTGAAAAGCTGTAGCATTTTGGGGAGTCAAGTTACCTAGTGTTAACCATGTAAAAGGTAAGCAACTAGCTAGTTCTGTATGTTTTCTTTAGTGAGCATTTCTTGGGCACTGAATTTTAGCATGATAAGGTAGATACCCAAGAATTAACATGGCATAGGTAAATGTTATGCATACATGCATATATACATGCTGTAAAAGAAAAGTTGTACTAAGGAATGAATATCCAGCCTGGAAGCAGCAATACTCCTGGTCTCTTTTTGAATGTGACTGCTAAGAGGAATTTATTCTATTTATGTAGAATCTTTCATTATCATGAAAATTATCATGAAAATTGTTACCATTCATTATCAAACCCCTGAAACCCCATATAAGACAATAAAATCAATGTGATAAATAATTAAATATTAATATAAAACAAAGTCACCAGGATTTTTTAATGGGAATAAAGTTCAAAGGGATGGCAATATATCCATGCTTCAAAACTCCCTAGAGGGAAAAAAAAAACCAAAAAAAAAAAAAAACCAAAAAAAAANAAAAAAAAAAAAACCACCAACAACGAACCAAAGAAAAAAGAAAAAAAGTTAAATAGATTTTAGGAGAGAGAGTACTCAGTACTCCTTCCTGTAGAGATACAAAATTTGTAAGTACTGAGTGGTACCTAAATGATGATATGCTTCAGAATTTGATGCTCTGTTAAACTCAGGTTGATCTACCTGAAGGCTTTAAAATTCACCAGAAGGGAATATATAAAGTCTCTGTTACTTGTAGGCTTACCCTTTAGAGGAACACAAGGTGAACATAATGTGTTGGCAGTACAATTGGGTGCCTGGACTCAAAGCCCAGATGCCCCAAGATGTATAGTTCTTTGGAGAATAGTGATTTGAAAGTGAAACTAAGGTCATACATCTCCAGTTCTCATTAAAACTTTCAGTGGGGTAGGCACTAAATAGGACCATATCTTTTAGACCCATAACAGGGTGACTGCTGTCTAAACTCACCTAAGTTCTTTTCAAAGTCATGAAGAGGTCTGTTTTGATCAGCATATGTTTTTGTGGTGTATGCCCTTTAAGATGAGGAAGAAGTCAGGAAAAATGGCAAATGGTCAAAATTTAGAACATTTATGGTACTATACTTTAGCGACTGTAGGAATTCTTTTATTACCAGTATTTCAGGATGTTCTCTTGATTCACTAAGTATGTTAGATTTGAAATGAAGGTTATGAAAACAGGTAAAAGGAACCCATCCTACTTCTTCCTCAGGAAGTCTCAATTTCACATCTTTGTGCCCATGAGAGAAGAATACTACTTTTAGGTTTTTTCGCTACAGATAGTTTATTCGAATCTCAAACAGTTCCTAAAGTATGGTGGCCTATTAGCTAACAGGCAAATACATGTACTATTTGGTAGCAATAGTTACTGTTGCTTGAGAGCATTAGGCTCTCAGCCTTTGTGGGAGACCATAGATGCAGTTTTCTTGGAACACTTGCTGCCTACTTTATGTTTACTAGAATAGCTGTAGGTTTGATTTAGGTTCCACTTCTACTGATAGCTGAAGATCTAAGCTGATTCTTAAATTCTTAAACCCATACCTGCCAACCAGTTTATGAATATACTTGCTTTTCTTTTGGCAACAGTCAAGTTTGACTATAGAAGTTTTCAGTTGAGGTCATCTCTGCTGATCTTGAACTTGTGAACTGAGCTGGTATGCCTTTCATACCGACCTACTGGGCAGACAAGTGCTAACTTCAGTGATGTTGTCAGAGACCTCAATAAATAGTTTCTACCTTCTGTTCCTGGTGTGAGTCTGATACAGAATTTTTCATTCTCTGTACTATAGAGTTAGGAAGATTTGCTGCTCCACAGAAACCCTGTTTTTTTCTCACTAACACATTCTGGTATACTTTGCATTTCTGGAGTTAAAATTAAAACTCTGATTGCTTTTTTCCTAAAGTAAAGCTTTATGGGAAAGCCTAGCACATACAGCTTATGTTTTGAGCTTAATTTTACCACAGTTGATTAGCAAGTACTTTGTGACAAGCAGTACATTTCTGTAGGTAGATTTTGTAGGGTTTACCTATCAAATGCATTGGCCTAGAGGGCAAGAACCTGCCTGCTTCCTCTGACAGTGTTTATAGACAAGCTTTATTGTAGATTAGGACTCTACTTTCAGAGCTTAGCAAGCACCTCTGGGCCTAATTGTGAAGCTGAGTAGAGACAAATGACAAACATTTATAGTTGTTGTCAGTAACTGCTTTCCTTTCATGAACAGTGGCCAAAATGCAATTTTTTTCGCTGGTCTTGAAAACTATGTCCGGTTCTCATGGTATTTGCTGTGCTTCTGACTTTCATGAATGAATTGGAATTTTCCCTAGGATGTTCCAAGACTGCTCTGTTCTGTCAGAAGAGATAATGAAGAGCTTTAATATTAATGGTGAGACAATGATTCTGACAAACTTGCTTTTATACTTTGCAGAAGAAAAATGACAAAATGATTGTATCTGCAAATTGAGTAGACTCTGATGAACAAAATTTTAAACAGGTGAAAGCTTGCTGATCCCAGGACAGCTGAACAATCAGACAGAAATGTGTGATGCATCATCTTGCAACCTTATTGGTTTGGATTATTAGTGGTTGATATCTTTCCTCATGGCTGTTGTGGTTTATTCTTACTCCGATATAAACACAAAGTTTTTAACAGCATTTGAAGTAAATGAAAATATTTTGTCTGCTTCAGCTCCTGTTAGGTCTGGTTGTAATAAATATGAGTATTTACAATTGTGTGATTCAGCACACTTGTTAAAACTTAAGGAAATATCACTCAAGCATAAACATACACTACCTACTGTTTGTGAGGTTGGTGAATGAACATATAGTTGGCAAATGTCAATTTTTTTTACTTAACTGTAATTTATGGATTTTTGTGTACCCCGTTCCTGCCGGGTGATATTTTCTAGCGCAAAGTGGAAAGTAATAATAGGTCTTTGCATTTCTGTAATATCCAGTGTCAAAGTGCTTAAAAGCATTAATTGATCAAAGTTGCTGTGTGGCTGTGGGATTGGTATAAGGATTCCATTTCTGAAGCAAAACCATCACTTAATAAAAGAGCTGTTTACAGGGAACTTGCAAGCACAGATATCACTCCAGATGTGTTCCTTCTATGAAGCCTTCTCTCATTCCGTCTTATGTGCCTGCCAAGTTTCTGACAGATTGGCAGCTCTTTCTTTTTCATCTTTTTTTAAAATAGTTTTCAGCATTTACAATGTAGTACAAATATTATCAGTAGATGGTTCATTTTAAGTACTGAAGCACTGTAGATGCCAAATACAGGTTTCAGAGTTTTTAAAAGGTAGATATCTGCCTTTGCAGGTTACTCTGAGTCCCTGTGTGAAATATTTTGGGCCACATCCTCTCTCTAGTTTGCGGGAGACTTGTGTTTCTTCAGAGAATGATGAATTACTCTCACACTGAATTTGAAAAAAGACAAAATACTTGGTGAGTGCTGAAAAACTACTTCTGAGCTCCATGGAGGTGATGAAGCTTGAGGCAGGTGCCACACACTATGCCTTTACTCCTTGGAGGACCTGGCTGAGATTAGTGACTTAGCTGAACATATCTGCCCTGTATCAAGTGACTACACTAATTAGGAGGCAAGAACTATTTTTTCTAGATTTCTTTGGGTCCCATTACTGTTCCAATTGTGGCTAAAATTTGGTCACACTGGAGTAATTTTACTTTTGATAACTTAGCCTTTTTGGTACATTCTTTAAATAAAGCTCAGTGAAACTGAGGCACTGTTTTACATTAGTCGACTTTCTACTATTCTACAACAGCAACTGTGTTATATTGGGTTTTACACTTCATGCTTTGTTTATCTGCCTTCAGTAAATGATTTCCCTGGGCAATATCTTATCCTTACATCATATTTCTGGTATCTCAGTAGCATATGTTGTACCCACTGGAGCTCACTTGGTAGTTATGTCTTCATGATGCTTTCTAATGTCTTGTCACCAAATTGTACATCCATCTTGTGCTTAGAGATAAACAGATAGAATTGCTGTAATCCAAAGAGCACAGCCACAGCTCTTGTTCTGTGTGAGAGTAGCCCTGAGAACACTGGCTTTCTGTGTCTCTCAAGACCTTATTATTAAATCCTATGAGCTTTGGATCAATCATACTCATTAACTATACCAAGAATTCTGCTTTAGCTCTGTAAGGTCATGTAGGACCGATAGTAAGTTGGAGTTGATTTTTCAAAAGTGTAACAAGCTCTGTCCAGGTCTAGTGAGCTTATTGAAGGGAAGACTTGCTGTTCAAAGGAAGGTGAATTATAACCAAAGTATTTCAACAAACAAATAATTCCATGATTTAGGAATCCAAGTAGGTATTCTGTCTCCAGAGGATTTCTCCTAAAACACAGTTTAATAAACAGTAAGTAAAAGATAGAGCAGAATTGGCCACCAATGTTTGTAAGAACTTCCTTTCCTTCGCTTTTCTTTAAACTAATGTAGTCCTGAAAAAATGTTGTGACTGAGAGTGGAAAAGAGGCTGCTCCGTTATTCCTTTGTAAGCAACAGATTAATAACTAATACAGAATGTATTTAACGATTAGAATTAAATAGAATTTTTATGGAGATTTTTATACGTAATGTTTTTGTGTAATGGAACCAGGTATAATAGGCTGAATCACTGTAGCTGCAGAGCATCATGTAGTAAGACAAGCCAAGAAAAATGTTATTTAAAGGTGAAACCCTAGTGTCACTGGTTACCTCTGCCATGTTAGATTTCCAGAAGTGAGACCTATCCTTTCAAATAGGGCCTCGAAAGATAGAAGCGTGGCTCAAAGCATAGCTTTAAATATAGGTGAATGTTGTTACTGTGTATCCAAGCTTCAGTCTGGAATTGCAAGCTGCAGTTGTTTGGCTGAAGATGTGGCAAACCTTGTATTAAATCGTCGTGTATTGATCAACGCAGTTCCATAGGCAGGATTTTGTATGCATGTTTCCACGAGATGAACAGCCTACTGTGCTTTAAACTGTAGTATCTGGTTAAAGATTTATGTTGTAGCAAATAAAATAAGCCAAAGTCAGGTCAAACAGTGGCAGTTGTATGCCAGTGTATATAAAAAATATATGGGTTTATTAATATTAATTCTAATACAATTTTGTGTAGGTAGTGACTAAAACTCTGTTGTAGAACTGAATTATAACATTTCTTCTTGGGTCCTGAGGAAGTTCTGACTTTCATTCCTGTGAATATCTTTTGGTAATTATTTTATTGCTCCTGTAGCTGAAGCATAAAAGATTCAAGTTTCCTGTGAAAAGCCCAGTCAGGGAAGTCAGACTATAAGAGGATATTGTGCCAAATGCACATTTTATTATTTGCGAGTTAGAACAGATTGATAATTGATCCGTAATTTGAACATTAGTTTGATTCTGGTTGGATCTCTTATGTTTTAAAATTTATGCTTAATATTATTAATTATGGTAGGAAAGCATATAGGAATTAAATGCCTAAGTTTCTGTCATGAAGTCTATGGTTTTTTTTAATGGACTAAACCCATTTCAAGACTACAACTAATACTACACTGAAAGTCAAATTTCTGTGGAAGCAGAAGACATCATAGATGCACAGTCTTTAAATTGCTGGGGTATTTTCCTTTTTACCTGAATTCAGCTTCCTGCACAGTCTGGATTGTCATTCCCTGGCATGCTTGTTGTAAACATAAATATTTCAAGGGATGTAGTGAATGTCGTTTCAACAGAATTAATAGGGATGGTTTGCTTTTGTTCAGAGTACACTGTCCTCTTCAGCAATGGGTTTGGTAAGGCTGAATGAAATTGAGGCTGCTAGAAGCTACAAGCTGATGAGATTCCTAAACAGCTTGTTGGAAAATAGAAGATGTATTTAGTAAGATAGCTAATTCAAAGCAGTGGTTTCTTCAACAAAAAGTGACATATTGGATATTTCAGGAGTGTTGCAAGTCTTATGCAGAACTGTGTGTGCCCTCCCTTAGGAGGTACCTCCCTTAGAAAGTGCCTGCCTCAAAACACAGATTATAGTTTGTAATCCTTTTCTTGGCTTCTTGTTCTTGATCACTAATGAAATCACACCGGATACAGGAATATTCCCTGTAAAATTCCAAGATACTTGTTCGCAATAGAAAGTTTTGTGATTCAGAGGTTAGGAGAAAACTTGAAGTAAATTACAGTTTATAAAATAAAACAGATTATAGATGTTACTGTCTTAAACAGAAATAAATAAATAAACTATTGTTGTTTTTAGGTAGAGAAATATTTTTTATACAAAATTTTAATTTTCAAATAAAAATTTTAGTCTTCATTGGCCTAATTTTTATTGGATAGGTTTCATAACTTTGAAGAATTTTTCCCTGTGACACGTCAAATAAGAATTCCTTTTCATAACATCTGCCAGGATATAGTATGTGCACATCCCCAAAGAGAAGCACTTGCAGTGGTGCATAGGATAGAGCTAGAAATCTGGCTATAGAACTGTTGGTTCATTTATACTGGGAAAATCATGTGTAGTTCAGTGCCCAAATGATGCTGTAAGGTAAACTGGTTCAGTTTAGCCACCTTTGAAGATTGGAAGACTTGAATTATTTCAGGGGACGAAGGTGGTTTTTTGTTTGTTTTTGGTTTTTAACCCTGTGATCCCAAAAAATTCACATCTGGTTCATAACAGTGAGCAACTAAAATTAGTGCTTAAACCCCACACTTCCTCTGTTGACAGTTAAGAATATTATACTTTTCACCTTTGAGATGAATTAGAAGTGTTAGTACTGTATCTTAGGATTTATTTTGATATTTTGAGAGATTTTAAATTACTCCAAGTTTGTAAGGAGTATTTATGAGTCTAACAATGTACAAACATTCCTAGGATCAGTTTAGTCTCTTCTTTTGGGTAATGCTGTTCCCATGACTTAATAAAACATTCCACAGAAGTCAGTATAGCATGAAACAATATAGGTTATGGCATAGTAAATATTCGCATTTAATAAAAAATATCTGCTAAAGAATCAGTACAAAATGGAGGAAAAAACAAACAAACAAACCAAAACCAAGGGACATGAGGGAAAGAAAATTTGAAAATCTTTGCGAAAAGAGAGAAGCCCCCACCAAGGTGCTTTGCAAGGCTTTAGCTATCATACAGTTTCCAGTGGGTATTCAACAAGTATTTTGTTTCCTTCAGAGGCCTGTTTTTGTTCACTGTAGCACAGAGACCTTCATCATAGTCATACTTGTCATTGTGGAAGTGGTAGAAACACCAGTGTAGGAATGCACTGATCTACCTTTGAGCTTCTTGTGTGTGATTTTGGTGACTGTCAACTACAGTCAGTAATGAGAGGATCTTACTGTCCATCTTCAGACTAAAACCTTGACATGCAAGAGGCTTATCTGTGCTTACATACTCAAAAGGAACCACCTGAAGGAATGTTATTCCTGCTTATACTCCCATTACTTGTGTCTTAAACCAAGCTTTTGTTACACTGAAGTTGATGAAGGTCTTGTGTTCTTGACTAGAAGATAATTTCACTCTGGAGTTAGCAGGTTAATTAGTTGTCATCTTGATGAACCTGCAGTTTTCTCTCAAAAAAAAAAAGGTTTAGACTGACAGCAGATCATTCTCCTGGATGATTCTGAGTCTAGAATGGACTCTTGATACCAGTTTGGGTATGTCAATGTATATTTTGATTTTGCCTACATTATAAATAGGCATACTTAACACTGATCAGATCAAGGAGTGCAAAATGTTCTCTTACAGCCTTTTACAAAGAGAAGGAGTTTTGATAGTTAGGATGAGCACCAGATATTTTTTTTTGTTCCAGTGGTAATTTTCACTGGAAGTAAGATATGAATGTATCTGCTATGCTCACTAGTTTTCATATTTTTTTAATAGCTTCAGGACTGGGTGTAGAAATTACTTAAATTGCTGGTATTAGCACTCCCAGTAGTAGACTGCTAATTTTGTATTAGATCGTGTTGAAAGCCATCAAACCTTTTTGAAAAGTTTCTCTTTTGTCATGTCCCCATCCTTGCTACCCCTAGGAATCAGTCCTTTATAAAGATTTTGTAGAAAACTCCATTTTTAAAAGCACAGATGTGGTTTTCTTTAGCGTAAGTCTCATGTGAGAACATTGTAGTACTTAGCTACAAAATTTTCCAAGATATTTAAAAAACTAATCTCCTTTTTGCTGTTTAGTTCAAAGTAATATTTCCGAGGATTTCTCATGTTGCAATTCCCACTCTATAGCTTTGTTTCCATCAGATAATAGGGCTTAATTTTAAAATGCTTGTCCCTGATACATTTTTCTCAAAATATATCTGAAGTCAACCTTTTTTTGTTCTACTAATATTATTCATTTCATCTTACCTTTACTATAACTCATGTGATGAAGTTGTTCTTAAAAACTTGGTGTTACATGTGTTTTTGTCCATCAAGAATATGTTATCTATAATTCTAAAGACAAATATCAAAGTTTTAAGTCTTCTAGAGTACACATGTAATAGCCAGAGCAAAGAAGTAACCAACAATAGAAATATTAAAAGACAAGTTTGCTAAAAATATAAATTAACAATAAAATGATTAATCAATGGATCTACAACACAGCATAGCTTAGTTCTATACATCTTGAGCCTTGCTCCAAAACAGTTTTCTCTGTATTTGATTCTAACAAATTGTGCTTTCTTGGTACTGCAATCCTGCATATATATGGTCATAAATCAGCTGTACAGGTCTAGACCAAAGTGTCAAGCAGCAATAGGCTCTTCTGCTTTACTGTATATTTGATTCTGAGGCTTAAACCAAATGTGACATATTTGTGTTTGTATCTTATAATTATTGGAAGGCTATGCCCCATGAAGTGTGAGATTTGAAATGTATTTGGTTCTAGGCACAATGGTTTATGAATGTCATGAGGACGGCTGCAAAGGACACGAGGAAGAGAACACCATGAGTCTGGCAAGAGGGAAGAAAGTGTGCTTATTTTTTTGAAGACTGCTTCAAATTTCTCATCACAAACTTTCACTCACCCTGTTGCTTTCTTTTCTAAGTTAAAAACCAAAGCCATTCCCTTCATCTGGTATTACCTGTTTTGGTGAAGGCACAAATACTTTGGTTTGCATTGTGTGCAACTCCATGAAATTTGATATTGCTTGCCAGAGAAAACTGGAAGGACATCTGAGGACATTAACTGGCAACAGAATAACCCTTAAGGATATTTCAAGCCTGGATATTGATGATGAGAAAAAAATGCTGTTCAGAGTGTTTCTTTTGCTGGGACATCAAGAAAACCCTCAAAAGGGTGCATAAAAAGAAAAAAAACATATCCAGCAGCCTTGTGCTAAATAAATAGCAATTACATGTTGGCAGTGGCATGATAACAATAATTTTTCCAGTAGTATTGACATAATAATCTAATATTATTGATAGTCATAATATATGAATTGGCTGTAGAATGTTCTAAATTAAGGTGTATTGAACCACTGTATTTGACAGCGGTTGAGTGGCAGTGATGGCAGAGAAGAGGAGGAGGAGGAAAACAAAGCATAGAAGAAAATTATTAACTAGTAAAAATTCATGTCTGCTTCAGCCTGCCCTTCCATGGCCTGGTTTTCTTATTCTGCAAGTCTTTAAATATTTTCTAGTTCTCTGGTGTGAACTGGGAAGAGAACCCACAGTTCCTCTCCTCAATCTTCACCCACAGGAGTAGCAATATAATGTAATGATGTTGCATGGTGACGTTTCATATTATTGCAGACTGTAGATACATTAGTAATGTCTCTTCTATAAACATGTCCAGCTTGAAATTTTAATTATTTTGGAACGATTTTTGTTACCATATGGCATGACAATGTTATGCAGCCTGTGACAGGCAGTGCAGGGAGCTGCTTTTTGGTGTTCCCTTCTGCATTATTAACCATCGCTAGCCATTTTTATCAATATTGTTATTATATTTTACACTTTGATTGCAAATATCTTCTTTTACAAGCAGTCTTGAAATTGACACTGTATAATAGTACAACTCACTTGAGTTGATTGTCTATGTGTCTGTAATGACTAACATCCACTTTAACCCCTACCTCAGTCTTAGGATATTTTTTGTATTCCAAAGTGTTGTGGATTGTGGCTCTTTTTTTGGAGCTTTCTGAGGCCTGACAGTCTCATGTAATATTTGCTGTCATTTGCCTTTTTGATCCCTACGAAGCAGAAACTATATGCTGAATTCATGCTATATTCAGTTCTACTCACCTTAGTACTGGGAGATGTAAGGAAGAACAGAGAAGGGTGCTCAGAGGATCAAGCAGTGAGATATCTGAGTAACTCTTAGACTGTAGTGTCTGAAGAAGATTAAATTGTAAGAACACTTGCCTTTTAGTAAGTTGATAATTTAAAGGGTCATGACAAAAGGCTATTAGTATTTGAAGGTATAAACATCTGAAAAAATGTGTCTTTAAAAGAGTTATAATGAAGAGGGATAAATTGAAACTGAAAAAAATTTCTGTGAGCATTAGGCAAAATGCTCTAAGTGACTTCTATTAAGGAATAGTTGTTCTGAGGAAGATGTGTGAAGGCAGCATCTTGATCTTTAAAACTAAGGCAAAGTATAATAATACCAGAGAATCAGTTCTGTGTTTCCAGGGCAGAAGTGGCATGGTATAGGCTTTCCTACAGGCCAAGTTGAGTGGTACCAAATTTGGTTAACTAAGCATATTCTTCTATGAATACAGTGTGCAACATTAAACAAAATACTGCATTGCATTTTGTGTGATTGCTAAACATACTGTACCTTATGCTTCTACATGTATGAAGAATGGGGATTGTAGTGTAGTTTTTCACAAGCTTAGGGTGGAACAGCAGCAGACAGGACAAATGCAACTATGGTATAAAACTAAGGGAAGATGGAGTGAAGAGCTTGTCTAACAAACAGTCAAACCCTTCAGGAACCAGATGCAGGAAGTGATTGCATTCATGGATCCTTGATGCCTCAGTGCTACAGATGGTGCTAGGGCGTGTGTCTAGTTAAAATTTCAGTAGAGTGCTTGTTCTTGGTTTGATAGTTTTGGAGGAATTCAAGGATATTCTTCTTATGTTTGCTTTCTTTAAGTCTATTTGATGCTGGAGTTGGAAGCCTAGAATATACTAGAGTACTCCAGAGAGTTCTAGTGGTAAGATAGTACGAGAAAATGTGCAGCCTTTCCTGACATTAACACTGAATCACAGAATGTTTGAGGTTGGAAGAGACCTCTGGAAGTCATCTTGTCCAACCCCCTGTTCAAACAGAGTCAACCAGATCAGAGAGATGTGTTAGTAACTAGGGCAAGAGATTTTAAAAAGGGCAATTATTTACTGGAGAATACTTAAAAATATATGATTTTATTTTTCATTAAGGGGAACTACATTTGTCAAGAAGTCTTTTGGGGAAGAGTTACAATTTATTTTGTGGATTAGTTGTTTAGTCCTATTTTAACATTATTTTATGATAAACCAATAGCAATTTTACATAATTGTCACTACTCTTTTTTTGCATCATAAAATGACACAACCTTACAGTAGCTAGAAATGTTTTAACATGTTAATACAGACAGGAACATTATATTGTGAGAATACTGAAATGTTTCCCTAAGTTATGCTATGTGTAAGATTTAAAATACAAAATGATGAAATTCAATACTAAAATTTATTAGCAGGATATGTCAAGGATTAGTAAAAAAAGGCAAGAATGGAAAATAGGACTAAGACATATAAATAATGTTCCAACTTTTTTTTTTCTTTGACAGTGTCCTTGCATACCAGACCATTTCAAAGTATTTAGCTCCATAGGAAATTTTTATAAGTGTGTGTTTCATCAGTTAAGGTACTTCTAAATATTTAGAACCAATTTACTTTGGAAATCAATATTTCATATTCAGTTTCTTAGTCTTCTTTTTGATCAGCCTTAGAAATTTAAGATTTTTGAGAGTATTCTACAAATTTTAGAATAGAATGCTGCAAAGTGAGGCAGCTGTATTAGTTGAACTTTGAAATGTTCTTTGAACTGTAGAGTTTTAGTTGTAGAGTGGAGGTGGCACTTTCATGAACATGTAGGTGTTTACCCCTTTAAGTGATAGAGAATAACAAATGACTCATCTGGCTTTCATTCCTAACAGGAAAAATGGGCTAATCCAAAACGTAAGCCAGTCAAGGATTATATTAGTAGTAAAGCCAGTACACTTTTCAAGTAAGTTTACTGAGAAGAGTTAGTCTGGAATAAGTATGTACCTCATTTGAGTTTGTCATGGAGAACAAGATATTAAAAAGCTTAAAAGTATAGGCAAAAAAAAAATATTTTCAGAACTATTTGTTATGAAAAAAGAAAGGAGATGGGTTATCAACTCATCATTGCCAAAGCATCCAGTTGTATTATTTCATAAGTTGGTTCAGCAAAACAACAATCATGATAAGAGGAGAGAAGAATGAATTCTTGTTTTGATTTCATACTTACTGCTTTGAGATTTGCATAGTCTCATAATAACACTTACCAGCCATCTGGTTTCCAGAGGAAAAAACTTTTTCTTACTGAAAAGGCCAGGACATAACATGCACCATTTAAAAGCTCATTGTCTGGAAATGACATAATGACTTTCTGTTTTCAAATTATTAATTAGTGATTAACTCAGAAAACCAGCAGGTTATGCCAGCTCTAGGGGACATACAATGTATTTTTTGCAACCTTGCAATTCCTACCAGTGAGGAATCAAACTAAATAGTAAAAAAGTGAGTAAGGATATTAAAGAACTCGAGTACATTATAATACGCACTTCTAATTTATTTTAAAAGATTTAGTTTGCTTATTTGTATTTTGGCGTTTATATACATGAATGTATAAAGATAAATAAATGACCTATAAACATTGTCATTCAAGAAATCCCACTCTATATATGACCTACACTATCGTGTCATTAAATTACATATTCCTGAGATGTGATAATGAAAATCAAGGTTTTTTTCATGGTGTTTGTAAGATGTATATGATGATGAAGATTATTAGTCCATTATATTTTTAGTTGACAAAATAAGTGCTGTAATACTGTAATTCTTGAAGAACCCTGAAAACAAAACCACACATAAAATGCACCCTTAAAATTTCACCCTTATGGAACATTATAGTAAATGACACCAACTGTTAATGTAACTAATCATAAATGACTGTTTAGAGGGAAAAATGAGATCTGAATATCCACAGGAAAAAAAATGTACATTAATATTTCTTTGCTGTGGGTCCTCAGGTTGGGATTGTTGTACATGGGAGGGACTCTGCCAGTGCCCAGTTTTTTGGCTTGCTGTGGCTAAATACAGCATAGAATAAATAAATACAAATAGAATAATTTTATTCTATCTGACTTTTTTCAGATTTTTTTTTTGTTAAAATATACTCTATCAGTTTAACTTACAATCTGATTTATCTTACAATATGATTTAAGGAATTAATTTGAGGATTCTAATTTGAGACCCTTCAGTTTTGTTCTGCATAGCAATAAATTCCTGTGATGGGATTAAAAATAGCAAATCCTCTATAGGCGTTTAAAATTCAAGGCTCTAATAATCTAAGTGTACCCTCAGCAAGTTTGCTGACAATACAGAACTGGGAGGAGTGAAGTCTGTGCTGCCATTCAGTGAGACTTGAGCAGGCTGGAGGTGGGTGGAGGGACACCTAATGAAGTTCAGCAAAGACAGGTACAGGGTCCTGCACCTGAGGAGGAATTTCCCCCTGCACCAGGTCAGGCTGTGGGAAAAGGACCTGGGAGTCCCAGTGAAGAACAAGGTGTCCATGAGCCAGTAGTGCCCTTGTGGCCGAGAAGGGGAGTGATATCCTGGGCTGCATTAGGAGGAGCAGTGCCAGCAGGGTGAGGGAGGAGATCCTGCCCCTCTGCTCAGCCCTGCTGAGGCACATCTGCAGTGCTGTGTCCACTTCTGGGCTCACCGTTCAGGAAAGACAAAGAACAAGTGGAGAGGGTCTACTAGGAGGGCTGTGGAAATTATGAGGGGACTGGAGCACCTCATTTATGGGGAAGGGCTGAGTGAGCTGGGCCTGTTATTCTGGAGAAGGGAAGTCTGAGAGGGGAATCTTTTCAATGCATACAAATACCTTAAGGGCGGGCATCAAGAGGATAGGGCCTTACTTTTCAGTGGTTGCTAGTGGCAGGACAAAGAGCAAAGGGTACAAACTGAAACCCAGAAAGTTTCATCTAAATGTGAAGGAAAACAGCTTTACTTTGTGGATGACTGAGCACTGAAGCAGGATGCCAGAGGGTTGTGGAGTTCCCTTCTCTGTAGATACTGAAAACTCACCTGGACACAAACAACCCTGAGCAGGTGAACCTGCTTTAACAGGTCACATTATTGTCAAATAAAAGAACCTCTAAAAGCTAAATTGCTGCACATTCTAGTACATGTCTGTGAGACAAAGATGATGAAGTTTGTAGTTTAGTTAATTTCTGCCTTCTCAGTTTCTGTTTCCTGATACTTTAGAACTGGCACTCACATTAAGCATGGTGGTTTATTCCATGTGTGTCCATCACCTGTTGTGTTTCAAAGTTTTTCCTTTAACTGTGTTGTTGTGTTATGAATCAGTTTAGGTGTGCTACCTTTTTATTGAGGTCCAGCCCAAATTGGCACTGAATTCTACATACCATCTCTGTAACTTTGGTCATGTTGAATTTAAGCTGCATTCGGGGGCTTCTTTTTCTGTCGTATTCACTGTTTCACTAATGTAAGCAAAAGACATGGGGGAAAAAGCAGTAGTAATTTGAAGAGAAATGGTAACCGGAGAGAGAAGTCATGGGTTCACTACTGATTTCTGGAACTAAAAAGTCCAGATTCCTTTTTTCTGCTTTTTTGATTTAATTGCATGATGATGTACAGAGATAAGAGACCAGTTTCCATCTGAGGAAATGCAGCTAGAAACAAAAAATGAACAGGAATGATCTGCAGCTATATACAAACTTAGAAAAATTAAATAAACAGAAGAAAAAAGACCCCTTTATTTTCTACAGCAGTATAGTGTGTCTTTGCTGGATGAGAAAAATGTGTGTATTTTGTCTTGAAACTGGGGATGTAAAATTACAGCGAGTAATGAGTATGTATTCCTCTGATCCCTTAATGTACTTGATGTGAGGTTCCTCTTTCATCGTAGCTAACATGCTGGCCATTAAATACACTGCAGCAGCATCATTAGTGGCTTCAAAGTGCTCCTACTTGCATCACATTTTTCCCTCCAGCAGGTGAGTGGGAACAGTGATTAGCAAATACCAGTATGTGTCACTCACTACATGTGATTGCCAGTGAAGTCCTGTGTTTGGGGTAAGGGCAGCACTGGAGTTGGAAGCAGAATGAACTTCTGCTGTCTTCGTGGCTCTGAAAAGCTTTCAGCTCCAAATATCCCTTGGCTGTGTGTAAGATAAAATTCATCCTCTTTAGGGTATGGTGTTGGAAACTGCTTTGCTGTAGTAGTATGTGGTGAAGGAGATGGGCTGTAGAGAAAGGTGTCCTGAGTAACGGGCAGTGTGTTACCTCCATGGCTGAAATTCTGCACGGTGAGATTAGGACATGGAAAGAAAGTCCTCTTACTTACCAGTATCAAGGTTTGCTGTGACTGGAGGAAAGGATTCACTGAGAATTTCTGGATCCTGAATCCTCAGGATTTCCCTGGACTGTTTAGAGCAGCATGCCATAGATATTCTATGATAGGTGTTGGTGTAGATTGGTTGGTGTAGATGTCTCTATTCCCTGTTCTCTTAGGCTGAGTTAAAAAAAACCCCAACCCTACAGTAGTACAACAAATTGAAAAGAGAGTCTGGGTATTGTTCTAAAATTGTACCTTTAATTTTTATCTACTTTGTTGTAAGATGCAAGATGAGAGATTTTTCCTTATTTGAAAGGCAAATGTCAAATCTTAAAATACTTTACATGTAGAAAACAATATGAACATGTTAAGAAAAAAGTTACAACTTACACCATTTTTTCTTTTTGCATTTAATTTTAGGGAAGGACACAGAATTAACAAGCCATCTTCTTATACAAGTGGTGCATTCTTTTTCTGTTTTTTTTTTTTTTTCTTCTTTTTTTCCTATGCCTGTAAGTTTAAATGCTATCATCTATCTAAAAAAATCTAGCTAAAAAAATACACTAGAACTGGATAATATTTTCATCAAAAGGAGCTGTGTATCATGGGGGCAAATGATATTGCCAATATTTTGAATCAGATTACCAGTAGTTTCAAAATTTGTTTTCTAAAATTTAGCAGATAGGAATCATATGGAAATAAATGATGGGTTTAAAAATGGAAAAAATATATCATAATTCAGGGACAAATGCTTCAGGGATAATATTTCTGTGTAAGGAAACAAGAAATCTTCCTTGTTTACTCGGTTAAATTTAAGAATGCCACTAAACTACCATTGTAAAATTTTTCCTGACATGAAAAGTTATCTAAAAGACTCACAAATGCATCTCTGAGAGCTTTATATCCAGCTTGCTCTTTGCATTGTAGGCTTTAGTTAAAAATTCTCTTCAGGAAAATTGGAAATTTGTGCAGTCTGGTGCTGTGGTAGTTCTGTGTTGCTGCTGTAATTTTTGTAGGGTGCTGAGTCACAATACTTGTCTTATCCCCTTTGCTCTTCTTTTTCTCCTCTTGTATCACCAGAAATACATAGAACAGCATCTGCTGTGGAGCATCTGCTGTGCAGCTGTTACAAATGTAGGTAGAATTAAGACATGTATTTTGGCATGAGCCCCTGCTTGAAAACTGAGGTCTGATATTTAACTGCAAAGGTCTTGCAGTTCATGTTCTGTGCGAACTTGCACACTATTTTTTGAAATTAATGTCTCCCTAACCATATTTTCAATGGTTCCTTTTTCATCATTTCACTTTTATTGGTTGGAAATATTCTGGCCTTGGCTCTAAGAGCAAACTGACCATGGGCACTGTCAATTTTGTTATGGCCTCTTGGATAATGGTAAGAGAAAAGAAGACAAGAGGATAAATGAAAGTGAAGTTCCAAATTACTGGAACATTTAAAGGTCTTTGAAAAGTTCATATACAAGCACAGTTAATGCTGTCATGCACCGAAGTGCCAAAAGACCTAGCAGTGAAGAATATTAATCTACTTTAATAAAATCAAAGGGTTCATTTTTTTTTTTTGTAAAGAAATAATTTGAATAAAATTTGACCCTTTCTACAATAGTCTGTGGGTCAAATTGAACCTACTATTAAAATTCTCTAATATCTTTCATGTATTACCATTTCAAAACTCAATTTAAATATTCACAGAGCTCCTTTTTTAATAAACTTAACAAAATTCAGGTAATTTCCTTCAACTTTCTTGATTGAAGGAAGGCAGTAGGTACAGATATAAAAAGATGTACAGCTACAAGCAAAACCTGAAATCAATTATATATAAGAAATAACATAACACATGGAAAGAAATTAATCAAAAGGAAAAAATTCTGCTATATGATTTTCTTGGTCTGCTACCTGCAGGCAAGGAACATAAATGAAAAAAAAAAAAATCAGCATTCTTCTTACAGATAAGGGGAAAATTAATAAAAATGTTTCCTTCCTACCAGATCCCCTGATGCAACTTATGTTGAAAGTGAGTGGCTGCAGGAAGAACTTACGTGTTTAAAAATAACTTTTTTTTCCCCCTACAGAAGTATACTTTTGTACCTTTTTGTTGCTGTTAAGCTCAATTACATCAGGTTGGTGTAGATTTAGTGTCCAAGAAGCATTTCTTTTCCTTTCTATATATTAAGTTTCTCACTGAATCATGGTCATAAAGTTTCTCCCAGTTTGAAAGTGAGAAGTGGTTCATTCTGCTTGAAGGCCCCAATGAAAGTGTGATCACAAATTGGAGCAATCTTCCAATCTGGTCAGAAGTTCTGAAGTTCAGCCAATTTGCTAAACAGACTGGAGAGGCAGCACTGCATCTCTTAAGTATAGCTCAAAATGTAATAGGAATGACAGAAATAATTTAGTTAAGATAACAAATAAATTCAATGGACCAAAGAGGACGGAGAAGTCTCTAAGGAAGTCCTGTATGGAAAACTTCCCAAGAGGAAGAGAACTCTGAATTATTGTATGGTGTCTTCACTCCCATTACCATATTTAGAATGAAATAAATGAACTCTTTCTTGTATTTTTAGTATTCCTGACTGAGTTTTTAGAAAAAAAATTCCTACAATGTGAATTAATAGGGAAATGTTTGCCTGCTGCTTGTCTTATGTAATCGTCTCTACTTAGAAGGAAATGTTCGTGTTGAAACAGGAGATAAATGGATTGATTTTTCTGAAGCTTTTCCCTCTGTAATCAGAGAGCATCACATACCTAGGTCTTACCATAAGCTCAGGATAATCTGTATGTGGCAGCATGTTTTCCTAGGAAATACTGAATGGATCCCACAGAACATGCAGAATGTCTGATGTTGATCCAGTGAATTTCAGGCTTCTGATTTATTGAAGTTGTTACTATTTAATGCTGCTACTACTAATTATGCTCATTAACCTCTCCCCAGCCGCTCACTGTCAAGTATTGTAGGCTTTCTGAGGCATTCTTAATGTGTTAAGAGCACTGATTTATGTGGCTGCTGTGGGAATGTAGGAGAATATTGGTAGGTGAGAAGGAAGCTAACCACTTCATATTTTCATGAGATAATTATTTCAATGATACTTTTCTACTCTAGGACACATGCATTTTAAGTGCAAAACACTGGACAGAAAAGCATATTAGGCACGTGCTTAATTTGAGCGTGTATTTAAGTGGTTTCATTAGGGTGAACTCTGATGAATTTGACTATGAGAAATTATTACAGAACTTAGCCAGTTTAATGTTATTGAATTTCAATTATTTCATTACAGTTATAGTACCATAAAACTGGAGTCAAGCATTGATGTATCAGGACTAATGTGCTCAAAGGGTTTGGTGCTGAAATTTGTGTCAAGAGGAGTGTTTATTATAGCAAAAGTGTCTTTTGTTAAGTGAGTGCAAATCCTTTTCTCATGGTTCATCCTCACACTTACGTGTTATTAACATTATTGCAGTGCTTGTTTGGTTTTGTTAAATGTGGCCTGTCCTTTTAAGTGCTGGGGTAGCATCTGTTAGTCACTGTGTTGGGGTTGCCACTTAGCTAGCTGTCTTTGTGTGCTTGCATCTATATGTTTGCATTTACATTACAGTACATGATATTTTAGGAATATTTATTTATTTAGCATTTAATAAGAATGCCAAAAAATATGTCCTTGAGTGCCTGTAAATCTGGTACAAATTAGGGAGTGGAGCTCAGATTTCCCCACACTGTGCTGGCAAGTGGCCTCAATCAGAAGTAATTTTCTCCATGAAGGCACATGCAGCTCACTCCTCAGCCTCTCCTCAGTGGATACTGTTATTTGTATCAAATTATATGTGGTGGTTTCTCAAAGTGGACTACTGTGTCCACTAAGCCATACAGATTTCTACCACATTGACTATTTCGTTGCTGTCACTAGTTGTACTGTTTTCTACTGTGTCTTGTTTATCTCTGCTGTTTGCAACAAGAGTTGAGATTTGTGTTCCTATCAATAAATATTCATGAATTAGAGTGAGTACCAAGTGAGTAAGTAAACTACTCAACCCCTCTAAATCCTCTGTTGTGTACAACATGATTATTTGCTCATTTTATAACGGAAAAAGGTTTTTTTCAGGGCTTCATACAAAATACAGAATGAATTAATAGAGACTTAATTTTCCTCAAATTAAAGTACCCCTATTTAAGATCAGAAATTGAGGTTTTACCTTGTGCAATTGGGAATTCCTAACTATTCATCATTATCCAGCTAATCTGAAGCATTTCAGAATCACCTCTCCTTATATTGCATCACATTCTTTTAAAAATTGCTAATAGGAAAAGAATTGCTGAAATGAGAAGACAAACATCTAGACTATCTCTGGAATTAACTATTCATCTAAATTCTTAAACTGCTTAAGTTTGAAATTTTACTTCTTTAATTATTAAAGAGTCTAATCATATCTCAGAGCTGCTTGTTGTCAGATCACTTTGACACTCAGATGAATTTCAGTAGTAGCAATTTTTTGATTTTTATTGCTGTCATTATGGCTACTGGCTTTAAAGTCACACTTAATCAGCAGTTATTGAAAAGGATTTTTCAGCAGAACAGGATTGGACCTTAACCCTGGTCCAGTTGAAATAAAAGGAGACATAGTACATGTTGTGCCCCAAGTACTTAATAACATGATTAGTTTAAGTAATAGGAGTAGTACTATTGAATTAAACCAACAATTTAATAGAAATGCAGAAGGTAAAGCATGGTACTAAAGTAACTAATTAACATATATTTGGACTGTTGAAGGTAATGTATCAATATGATAACAACTGGGGGGGAAAAAAGCAGTACCACAGAAAACAGTTGAAAGAAAGTATTGTTTTAAAACACATCTATTTTTGTTTATAAGTATTTTAAATCAGGCAAGAAATTGCAGTAGCTTTTGTGAATGTCGTTCCCTAGATGGAGGAGCTAGTCAATGTTGATAACCTACCTTTAAGTCTTTGAACCAGATAAATTCTTAGGTCTCTAGCTGATGTCATTTACTGGTACCAGCTAGAGATTTTTGCTGGCACATGACCAAATCAGGCAAACATAAGTCTGCATAGTTAATGTTTTTGCATTTGTCAAGAATATTTAGTTCCATATAATCTTTATTGTGAGATTCTGAAAACGTATTTTTACTTATTGTCTGTTTATATGTAAATAATTAGATAAAGTAGTTAAGCATAGAGAATTTACTCTATTTATATTTCCTTGTAATGGCTTTGGATTTTAGTGTTTTCTTTAACCCATTGTATGTTTGAGTGATAATTAAAAATGGCCACAGAAATCATCAATTTTGAGTTCCCATGAAACTAGCAAGTGAGAAATACTTAATTTTGATCTTATTCTTGGGAGTTGGTCTAATTCATTTTGTACAATGCCTTGCTCTTTAGTTATCAGTTACAATATACCAGCTCTGGGCATGAGTTGAATGTATTTTGACATTTAAAAAATGAAAGACAGCTCGACACGCGTAAGACAGAATTTGTCCCAAAGCTCAGGTTGTAAATGGGTGAATTAGACAAGGCAACAGCTGTCTGAAACTTAGAAAAATATTTATGCATGGGTGGATCCTCCAGCTTCAGCAGCTGTCCTAGCTGGTGTTTGGGGCACAGGCTCTGATGCCACCCCCCCTTAGGTAAAGCTCTGATGTGTGCCCGTATGTGCCTGGATAAACTTTGCTGGGTTTTGGACATGGGCTGCATGTGCAGGGCAAACCTGGTGTAGTGCATGCACACCTCTGATCTCCCTGGGATGTGACAACGTTTACATTGATGTTTGCAAATGCTGGGACATGTAACTTTAGGAAATGTTACATACCTGTTCGTACATAGGATATATCTATAGTAACATTAGTCAGTATTTGTTTTAGTCTAAGATTGATTGTTGGCCCACAAAATGACAGGGGTTTGAACTGGCACTGTGGAGCTGGTGTGTACATTGCATTTCTTCTCCTTTCTTGGAAAGAGTGTCAATGGAAATTATAAGGTGTGTTTCCATGACTGCTGCAAATGAAAGCACAGCAACTGCATTTCTCTTCGTTTCCTAATTAACATACAGTGATGATTAGCTTGCTGATTACGTATTGGTGACCTGATCAAACAAACCAGTTTAACATCTAGAAACAGACCTAAATGTCATGTATACATGCCAACTGGATTACTTGCAGGTAAATTGCTTTTGCTGTATTTTATAAGACACATCATAAAAGTCAATAACAAAGAACTAGTCATTCAGCAGGAAATCGACTTTCACTGAAAATGTTGGCTGAAGTTTAAATTTTTTCCTCAGATATAAAATACTTGGAAAAATTATTAGGCTTATAGCTGCTCTTGAAATGGTGCGAAATATGGTGTGGTATTAATACATTTTTATATGTGGCAACAATTTACATTTCCCTAAAAGAGCATATTTTTTCCTAATTTATATATCTAGGCATTTCTAGGAGTACACACCAGTAAATGGCTCTACAGACAATGTCACATATTAATAATAAAATGAAATTTGAGTAGTATTTCTGATAGTTTTTGCAGAAGCCCTTTCATTTCATGGTCCTGGACACACGTAAGGTGCCTGGAGTGCCCATGTTCAGCTGCAGCACACTGCTCCAGCGTGTGCTCGTGCTTTGTTCTCTGCTCTGTACAGTGCCATAGCCACTCTTCATTCCCTGTGCATATGCAGTTGCTGGATTTTTTCCCAGCATGGCTGGAAGGTGCAATTAACAGTAATGGATACTTTGATAGTGAGAATCTTTATTTCTTCAGCCATAATAATAGCCCCTTATTTTAGGAGCTGTATTGTTGAATGACAGCTACTGTTGGCGAGTATGTGTCTACAAAAGTGGGCTCATTTGGTCAGATTCTCAGCTGGCACAGAGAGTCATATTTCCATGAAAGATAGTAAGCTATATTAATTTATGGAATCCCAGCTGGGAATCTCAATCAATTTCAACAAAAAGTAACCATCATATTCCTCTGATGCAAGAATTACACAACCTCGCCTAAAGTGAATTTTGCTGTTTTAATAAATGTAGCTGGTCACTGGTTCGTAATAAATTACATAAAATTAGAGCGTAGTCAATATTTGATTTCTTTAAAAATTTATTCCTTCCTTTTCATTGAACACAACAGAATCATTTATGTATTGTATCTCAGCATGATAGATTATATAGGAGTAGTGTATTTAATACCGTAAAACTATCATATAAATACAAATCACATTTTTTTTCATTAGCTAGGTCGCTTTCATTTTGAAGAAGAAATACTCAGTCAATTATAAATGAGGCTGTGCTTTCATTGGAGAGTGAAATACGTAATTTTTTTCAAGCCTCAACCATGTATAATGAAATCTCTCTTTTGAAATCCAGTCTTAAGATGGATTTTGAAACATACTGACATCTAATAAAATCTTTGTTAAATTAAAATATGTTCAGTTATTTCAAATCTCTATTTAAATCTGGGGTGAAATTCTACATCCTGCAGAAGAGATGTCTTCAGCAAACAGTTACTATTAACCAATGATTTTGAAGTGTGTGTATATAAGAAAGATTTTAATTTTTGAGCATATTCTAATTGGTAACCTTGGTGTTACGTGTTGTAATCTGTCTGGTGCTGTCCCTTTGAGACGATCTGCAGCAGTAGTACCTCTAGGTAACTAGAAGAAAAGTCAAAGACCTCAGATTACCATTTCAAATTCAAACTCATGACCCGTTTCTGTAACTAGTTTATATTTTTGTAGCCCTGGGCTGGCAGTTTACCAGGACATTTGTTTGGCCTCTGTGAAATGAATAAATAGTCTCTTGAGTCCTATCCATTGACTGGGAATCTGTTAGAGTCTGGCATGAATAATCATGGATACCATCAGGGGCTGGTTGAAGCAAAATAGCAGAATAAGCTGAAGTTTGTGCTGTCAAAACCTTTGTAGTATTTTACTGTTGTCAGTACTTTTAATTTGATTAAGAAAGCTTGTAAAGGAGCATTTTAAGTAATGCTGTAATTCAGCATCAAAAACAATCACTAACAAACAAGAGAAAGCTCTTCACTGTTTATGTTGTTTTATAAATACAGCTTTGATTTCAGCTGTTAAAACTGTCTGTGTTTAATAGTAGAGCCCAATGAATAATGAAAAACCCCCATATGTGAGTATTATTAATACATATTATTAACGACACTTTGCATATTCTGATTTGAAGTCATCAGGAAAAGTGACTTTCAATTTCAATTTCCATAAAATGTTATTTGTCCAATTCTAATAAATGCTGAACACAGCTGTGAAAGGAAAAACTAGCTGAAGAATGCCAATTAAAAGTTCACTAAGGTTTTATTTCACATTGTCCTGTTAGATGTTTTGCCACAGTGTCCCTGATTCTTTTTTAAGGGCCCCTTGAAGATGCCACTGAGGATGAGGAAGAAGAGTGCCTGTCTGAGGAAAATGATACAATCTCAAAAGAAGACTTTCCATTGGAGGAAAGCTTTCCTGCAGAGTTTGAGCCTGAAAATCTGAGCTGTGAAGAAGTGGAATACTTTTGTAATAAAGGTAATCATTGTAGCCAACCTCTTGAGAGAATACTGGCCAAACTTTGTCCAACTGATCAAAGAGAAATGTACAAAGAGCCCTATTAATGCTACCTTAAAAACAGGAAAAAGAATCACTTGTGAAATTATGTCTGGTAAGGAATAAATATTTAAATATGTTGAAGGACACTTTTCAGGGACATGAATCATTTTGCCTTAATGTTTTCCTCCAAGTGTTGTTTTCTACATATTTCACTGTAGAGAAGAGGCCCCAGAAGTCAATTATTATCAGATCAGAAGCTAGCAAGGCAGCATGTCTGTTCATTCCTTTTCTGCCTAGGAAACATTGCTAGGAAAACAGATTGTGTCTGTAGATTCTAGGATTAAAATAGAGCTTATTATAGAATTTATTATACACAGTAGAAAACCAGTGATTTGTGAAAGGATAACTTTTGAAGATGCAAATACTTTTTTGGTGCACTTGTTACTTGCAAATTATTGAAGATCGAGGTATTTTAGCATAAGATACACTAATTCATTCTTACCAGTTCAGTCTGCAAAGTTGTGCAGCTTCCCAGTCAGCTCTCAGAAAAGCACACTATTGTTATTTAGAACATTGAATTAACCGTCTTCCTGACAGATATCCACTTGATTGCTTTATTGTTTGTCTTCTGCAGGTAAGGATGCCTTTCAAATAGCTGAAGTTGTTGTGGTGGTGTTCCTCTTTTGTTCCACAAATCCCTCGGGCATTTGGATGTTGATGGTTTCTCTGTATTTCTGTTCTTTCCTGGATATTGACATACATTTTCTCATGATAACTTGATAAGCTTCTGGCTTTGTATTATTTTCATCTGTCTTGGACAATGTCGAATAAATCCGTTTGACGAGTCAAGTGTTCTGACTGCAGAATATTAGTCCTTCCTAGAGAGTCTTCAGTCATCAGTGGCATAACAATGTATTTTCTATATATCCTCTATGTAGCTTTCACAGGTTCTTGATACTTTGTAAGTCACCCTAAGAAATCAAAACAGTCTAATGATAGTTTGGAGTTCAGCTGCTACAAATCTTGCTGTGAGGAGAGACCAGATTATGAATAGATCCTTTACAAACAGGAAGAATTTAGTACCATTACAACTGCAATGTGAACAAATACTACAATTACTTCGTGTACACTGGTTTACATGCCTTTCAGACACCATTTTCCTTAGCTGGAAAAAAGTATTCCTCCTGTTATTGTCAGTACTAAATAAATATTTAAACCACTATTTGCATAATTGTTACACTGGTGTCTCTTGAATTCCTCCTGTCAGCAGTGGAATGCTATGTTCCACTGTTAGTTCATATCTATCAGTTTGATTTAGTTATCTCTCTGTATTTCTTACTGCATTTCCAAGGCCTACCAGTTGAAAATACTATGGTTTTAGGTGAAATCAAGAAAAAAATTTGATTTCTTTTAAAAATAGGAATTGATATTGCAAATTTACATTGAATTTCAATTTATCTTGGATCTTCCATTTAAATAAACACATCTCTCAGGGAAATCACTGAACCCAAGGCATTGTATTAAAGAAGATCAGGCATCAAATGGGAATACATTTAAATCTGAATCTTGATTATCTTGGTTATATGTTTTATTAAGGACATCTGCTGATTCTTCAGGCTAAATACCTTCTGACTTTGCCAGCAGTTTGTGGTAGTTATAAAAGAATCTTAAGTCTCTCCAGTGCAACTGCTGCAGAAGAAGAGGTGAAAAGAAGTTTTCTAAGGATCAAGGGACACATAAAATTTCTAATCTACCTCCATCTGAGGCAGTGTGACAAAAAGTCCCACTTTGAAGCAAATTGGGAATCTCCAGTTGGGAAAAGGATGGAATGGGAGACTGGAAATGTACTGGGTTTTTATTGGAAATGTACTGGGTTTTTATTAATTTCTCGACTTCTATTGAATGTTCTACTTCTTCAGGGTCACATCTTAAGTGTCATTAGAATGAGGCTGCCAATGTTTCCCTGCAGATAAACCCTAAGAAGACAAAACTAATCTGGAGAGCAAATAAATTTCTTTTTTGTTCTTTTCTTAGTGGAAGGGTTTGTGACTCTATTATATAGTAAATACTAAGAATTAGACTGATTCGTGTTTTGGTTTTTTTTTTATGAATCTGTTAAGAATTCATAGCCTTTTGTTTTTCTTTGTAGTGTTTCGGTATTTAAATTAAAAGATAGTATGAGAAATAAGCTTTTCTTTTTTCCCTAGAAATATTTTTTAACATCATGAATGAAAAGTCAATATGAAAATGAAAAAGCATGAAAATTACATGTGTACCAAATAGGCTAGAGAACAAATAAAGGAAGTCTAATTTCTGTTTTTGGGGCTTGACTTTTGATTTTTCTTCTGCTCGTTGGTAGTATTGGCAGCCTGTAAATGACAGATATTTCCAGCTGAGGGAGAAGTAAGTGTAGATCTGTTTTTTCTCATGCAACAGGTTTCCTTTTCCCAGAAATATATCAGAACTGGCCTGGGAATCCATTATGCTGTCTCAGAATTCTGCCCTTGCTAGCATGGACCATTAACGGTTTTAGAAAGTAAAGGTGTTTTCTTGGATATAAATTTTATCTGTCCTGTCTCCCTATTTCCCTCCCCTGGGGTTTCTTCCCAGCTGACCCAGAACAAGAGGACAAATGAGTAGCGGGGCTTCCTGCAAGAATCACGAGACATGGGGAACAAGTGGCACAGCTGTTGGGGAGGAGGTGTTTGTGAGGCTTCACCCATGGTATGTTTTTTATACTTACCCAGCTCTGTAAATTCAAGTACCACCTAAAACCAGGGGCTTCTTGCTATCCAAACTAGGTACTGAAGGCAAAAATTTACTGAAGTCACAGTTCGTTTTGAGGAATGAGAATAGAGGACTTAGAGGTTCGCAACTTGGTAACTTTGGCTTCTTGAAGAGATTTTCCTGTCAAACTGTGCCTGATGGTATTATAAGCAGAGAGCAGTCCCTTACTGTCTAAATTGCAAACAGGAACCTTTATAAAGACGTACTTGTTGTTCCCATCTTATTAATTTAGGTTTGTAAGATAGATTCAGCAGAATAGTTGCCAGAATTAGAAGGTGAAGGCAAAAGCCTCTGCAAAGTGTGGAGCAAATTAATCACATTGATTGAGCTACATGTCATTTCACAACTTCTTAGTTTTCAAAATTTTGACTCTCTGTTATTACTTTTCCCTTCTCCTTTTGCACACTGATGGCTTTTATGACAAGGAATCTGGAAAATTCCCTCCTCTCCCACACTTCTGCAGTACCACAAAATTCACTTTGCTGCATGTGAATATTTATTCCTGTGTGAAGAAGTGAACAACTGTTTAAGCATGTAAATATTCAAAGCTGAAATGGAAATTACCAACCTACTATTTGTCAGGTATTGCTTTAAGCTCCCAACTCTTCCAACTCAAACCATTTTCTTTTTATTTATTTTTTTTTTTAATGAAGAGCTTCATAACTGATGGCAGTTGATTTGTTTGCAGTTTTGACAGTGAGATTAGGAGAAAGGGAATATTTTGGAAACAGGGTAGTGGTGCTGTACTACCAATCTGCACTGATCTCCATGTTTGAAGTAGAAACAAAAAACTTTGTGGAAAGTAGCCTTGATGATAGTGTCTTACATTTTGTCAGTTTGAAAACAGTCTTTGAAAATTGCTGTTTATGTTTAATTACCACAAATTATTTACTGCCAATAAAGAGGGTATCTGATGATACTGTCGGCACAAAGACTTTATTAGCCTGGGATATCCCTCACTGAATATTTTTTTAATCAGTGGGCATCTGGAATCAGAGTCTGTCTCAGATTAAGATTACTTCAGATTAAATTCATATGTAGAAAATTTATTACTTAAATGTCAGTATTTCAACAGTCTGTGTAAGGAGAAGGTAGCCTGTCTCCTATGTAGAACAAGGATAGGCTGGATTTGGAAGCTAGGGAATAAGACATAAAGATTAAGTTTTGTCTACTGCCGGTTGGAATAAGAAAATAAGGTGATGCTAAAAGAGGTGAGAAGAAGTGTGATAGGGCTAATAATTGCAGAATGTTAGATAGAAGGAGGGGAAAAACAACAGAACAATACAAAGTCCAAGCTGAAGGAGATGGGGTGAAAATCAAAGTTCTAAACGAAGATTATTTGTGAGGTGAATTAGTTTATAGTTGATTTTCTAGTCTCTGCTTGCTGTCATCCTGCCTAGATACCCTCAGAAAAAATAAAAATAAACTTCTTTTCTGTTACTTAGAAAGTTTGCTATGCTCATATGATGACATCTTTTACTCTCTCTAAACAGAAAGGAGAATAGGAGCCTTGGTGGCTTGATAGTGGTGGTAACTGGCTAAACAAATTACAGTTCCTTGTGACCTTCCTAGCACAAGCGTTCAATGAGGGTTTAACTGTCAAAGGAAAATTATCTTAAGCAATAGGAGAGATCATTTGAGATTAATAGATAATTAAGTAGCTGTGTTCACAGAAGGAAAGAGGCAAGAGAAGAAAATGGAGGAGGTTTATAATCAAAAGAGCAAACGTTGGACTGTTGCCAGGAGGAGGCAAATGAAGGAATGTCCGTATTTGATAATTAGTGAAAGGAGGCAGGTTCATTTCTTGCTGCTTGCCAAGACAATTGTGTTAAATTCTCCTGTTCATTGCTTGTAGTGTGACTATTGCTGCTGTTCCTCGTGTTGTGGGTTTTCCATGGTTACTTCATCACAAGGCAACCTTGGCACCAGCCCTCAGTGAAAGGAGATTTTCAGCGGCCTTAAAAGTCCTGGTGGCAGATGGGAAAGCAAATGGCTTCTGCTTCCCAGTGTTAACTCTGCTTCAGTTAGTGGCATAGGGTGATAGGGAGGATGCGTGAGGTGGGATGGAGGGGGATTGTTTCAGGATGCAATGATTTAATGATCTGTAGCACACACTGCTATGTATGTCTGCAGCGATGTGTGTCTGTAGCTGGTTGAGTGGTTTGGGTTCCTGATACACTGGTTATCTTTATTTTTGGGGAGACAGGAAAATGAGGGGAATCCAGTGCAGTTGGAAACTCATATACAGTTCTATCTCAGCAAGAAGGAAACACAGGAAATACGTGGCCTGCATACTGAGTGTATACCTGGTTCTACATTCTCATATTCTTCTTGGGCAGGAAGGGATGAGTTCCAAACCTGAACTAAGTTTTCTGTTCATGAACACGTAATCATGCTCATGTATGTTGTTACTAGCCTGCCAGACCAGTTTGGGACTGGAAATTTTTATATTAAACCATGTGACCTGATTGTGAGATTCAGAGAAACAGCTGCAGTGTGAGTCCTCATACAAGAAAGCATATACAAAGCTAAGTTCATCTGTGTATTAATCTATCCCTTCCTACTTCATGTGCAAAGCTATCATGCTACCATCTATAATACCCTGAAAATGATTTCTGTGTGTCCCTTTTTCCTCTGGAGTATGACTCTGTGTCTGTTTATATACCTGTGTGCCACTGTGTAAATATTCCTTGCTTCTTTCATGTTACACATGTAGCGACTAACAATATGCTTGCTATTTTATGCTTCTGGATCAAACAGTGGATTTATGCTTTATTTTCTTTATTTTCTCCACATTTTTTTAGCCAGGAACCTTTTAATCAATATTTTTTTTTTCCTTTTCAGTAATGGATTTCATGACAAATTTCTACCACTTGCTATATCAAGTGGAAGTAGGATCAGCAGAAGGCAGCTATTCCATAATCACTTTGAGCTCAATAAGGAGATCTTTACAGGCAACTTTGTTCTTATTTCTTAACAGGATTAAGAAGCTCAGCTCTTTAAATTCTTGCATATAACACTGACATTTCGAGGGTGTGTTTGGACCAAGGAGTTCAAAGAGAAGGAATAAAAAAGAAAAGCCAATATGACTTTGTTTTTTACCTTGCTGCAGGAGCAGTTTGTGCAAATCGCCTATAAGCTTATTGACCTGAATCTTTGACTCCTTGTTTTCTCTGGATTTGGCTGGAGTGTAGACACTGATAGAGCACTGATAGAGGTGATTGCACAGCCCTCGGCTTTGCTTGGCACCAGACACCCCCCTCCCTGCGCCTGACATTATCTTTCCCTGGCAATACTTCTGTTCTGCTGGAGCTCATATTCCTTTAAAATTTTTAGATTATTTTAATTCATTGTATTTTATTTTTGTCGACTTTCTGACTAAATGAAGGATACATTCATTCTTTTTGTTAATCAGAGACAGAAGAGGGCATGTATTTTCACCTCCTAGGATAACTGGAATATGCATAAGAACTCACAACACTACTTCCAAGAATGCAATAGTTACCTCGTACTGACTTGTCTGCATGTTTGTGACACTGCTGGATTCTCACATTCCCCAAAGTAAGGGTTCCCTTATGTTTATCTGTATCACATTCAGCTGAAACAACTTCAGAGGATGAGGCTGGGGGATCTCCTCAGTGTCTACAAGTACCTGACAGGAGGCTGCAGTAGATGGGGTTCAGTCTCTTCTGCCGTGCCTGCAGTGGGAGGGCGAGAGAAAATGGTCTTAATTGAGACAGGGGAGAAGCAGATTACGATTAGATATTAGAAAAACATTTTTCACTGCTAGGCATTAGGGTGGTGAGGCACTGGAATAGGTTGCCCAGTGAGATGGTGGAGTCACCATCCATGGAGGTGTTAAAGAGGTGTCTGGATCTGGCCCTGGGTGGTGTGTTTCAGGGTTTTAGGGGTTGCAGTGACAGTGCTGAGTGGGCAGCTGGACCTGATGATCTTAAAGGTCCCTTCCAACCCTGATGATTCTGTGATTCTAGTCTTCCATACCTTTTGTCAGATGCTGAATATGGACAAAGAAAGGAAGGGACTTCGCTGATAACAGCTTTTGAACAATGCTAAGTCAGAATTAGATTGGATCCTAGCAGGATGAAAGGAGATCTTGAACATCAGCATTTGCCTTGTGCTTTACCTCTTATGGTTTCTCATTCTTTCCTGCTACTGGAGCTCAGAGGATCACCTCTTTTCTTTATAGAAGGGAAAAGAGATATCTGAACAGGTTGAAGTGATTTTTTTTTTCACCATTCACTAGAGAGCATGTAAAGGCTTCCAAAACAAAATTACAAGATTGTATATTCTGTACTTTTTTAACCCTTCCCTTGTTTATGTTCATGTTTAAACCTGCCAGGCTGTATTTTCAGCCCACCTAAAACCTATGTAAGTATTAGCATCAACTTTGGTTGGATAAAAATTTGACCTAAGTTAAACAAGCAAATCCTTCTTCTAATCAAGACATTAAATAATTGGTCCTCAAGCGGAAAATCATATCTCAAAAAGAAACTAGAAAGCTATGTTTCAAGAAATAAATACATAGATCCAAATAGAAAACAGTACAGAATTAAAAAGTGAAGGAAACACTTAAACAGCTTACTCAACTTTAAGCAGTTTATCAAAGCAACTCCAGCCTTTTCAGTCAGCACATTTTGGTTTTCTTAAGAACAATGAAATTCTGAATTCTATCTCAGCAATGGATAGAATTCATGGAGGGATTATTTGGTTACAACAAGTAGTCTAATGTCCTCTTTCTAGAAAGTCACAAAACTTGAACTTGGATTGACTTACATTTGAGGTCAAATTTGACAGAATATGAATTGCAAATTAATAAGGGTAATATTCTTTAAAACATGAAATGCACAAATGACAGATTTTACCACGTGTTCTTAGTTGATGTGTACTGTATGTCTGTTTCTAATTTTGTTTATAGTAAAGGTCCACTTTGTCTCTTTTTTGTCTTATTTGGTGGCCCTGACACAAAAATTCTGAATACATTTGAAGAGTTGTAAGACATGACTGAAAAAATTCTTGTCAACCCAGGCCCAAAAAAGCAGACTTGCTCACAGGTTGTGTTCTATATGGGTATATTTTCAGTAATTTAATTCTGAAAAGATCAGTAAAAATAAATAAAGCAAATGCCACATTTATGTCATCATTGGATAAATATTGATAAGACAAATATTATTTTTTGGTAGAGAAAAAGAAGCACATATTTTTGACTGCTAAGTGTTTTTCTTGGGTTTGACTCACAGAAGCCTAGACTGATTTTGAAATCGTGTAATACATGTATGTGGGAACACAGCTGTAATGATAGGGAATTGGCTGCTTTTGATATTGAACCATCTGAAGTGTTGATTATTTCAAATAAAAACGTCCAGTTGTTTTCAACAAAATAAATTAAGATTTCACTTTGTAGGAACAGGTACCTATTGCTACTATTTTTGTAGTCATGTGTGGAAGTCACATAAAAACTGGATTCATATATGATAATGATTTCAGCTGCAAAATATAAAACGAGGTGTTCTTGGATGTAGAATTTTTACAGGAGATTGAATATTTCTGCAGTAGGGATGGAACAGAATTGTTATATAATTAAATTGAAATATGAACTTGCAGAAGAGGCTTCAAACTTAGAATTTGAAACTTGTTAGAATTTCTCTGAAGTAATCAGTTCTGCTGCAGGCTGATTTAGAATCTTATGGATTGTTCACTTCCAATGAAATAATTTTTGAAAATTATATTAAGCAACAGTCTTTATTTGTGGCATGTAAATATCTTTTAAAATGTGCTTCTGCTGCTTTTCTAATCAAGTGCTTAGAGCTATGTAGTTTGAACCCCAGGCTAGTACTTGCATATGTCTAATAAAGTTCTTGTATTTGAAGTTTTAATGGGGAAAGATTGAAAAGATGCGAGACTTTTTTCCTTTTTTTTTTTTAATTGATAGAAGCTCTTGAGTAGCCAGTATACCTGAATGATGCTCATTTGTAGCACATGTGTTTAGAGTTTATCCCTAAAAATTAGAAAATATACATATATTTTAAAACCCATTAATAAAAAGAAAGTCAGGAATACAAATTAGAGAACACTTTCACTGTTCCGCAGGAAATATATTTGAATGAGTGATCCTTGTCTTGAAAGGACTTCAAAAGCAAACAATGTCGATAATGAGAACATATCAAACATGCAGAGAAAGAGGAAGGCCAGACTCAGTCTAGATGAATGTGCTGCACAGCAGTATCTTATCCCAGGAGAAAAGTGCTGTAGCTGAAATGGTTAGAAATAATTGACACTGCTTTTTAACATGATCACTGTGCTGAGATGTAATGTGTCAAGATGTCACTTTATTAAACAAAGTGGTGATTTTAATAGGAACCAAAATAGTTTCATACCACTGTTTTGGAGAGCTAACAGCTTGTGCATATGTGGGCACTTGCCAACACTTGAATATTCAGACCGATCCTATAAATTAGGGAGAGAGACAAAGCATTGTTTCTGAGACTTGCTGGACAAATAATTCAAAGAGTGCTTAGGGCAAATGGAAACATACAGTTATTTCAAATGAGGTTTATCCCAGGAGAAATTATGATTGTTAATCAGCATGACAGAAAACAATAATTGCTTGCAAAGAAGCAAAGTATTGAGGTGATTAATATAATCTGAAATAAAATGCAGTAGATTAACTTGTTCGAGTGCTGGTTTCTTTCAGGTACGTTACCAAATCAATCATCTGAGGGCCAGATTTTGCTCATACTTTCTGTATTTGTAGAGTAGGGTGTCTCAGTTGATTTTTATGGGCTTCACTGAAATGATTTCTGATATATATATATCAGATGAATTGATAACAGTCTGGTAGTGATAGCATCAGATCCCTTCCTCTCCACCAGATCCTGTTCCTCTGTCTCTCTGTTCTTGCAAGGCTTGTAGTGTGAACCCATTTGTATGGTCCTGTGCCCACTGTAGTTGTTTATCTAGTCCTCATGTCATTTGGGAAATATGACAAAGTATGGAAATATCCCATCCCATATTATTTAGTATCTTTATTCTCACAGTTTTATTGCCATTCCAAAAGCTTATATAATTTTTTTTGCATTGTTTTATACTGAGAATGATTGATATCTCCTGAAACCTTACATGTTGCCATTACAATTATAGTTAAATATATACATAGAATATTTTAAAAAGAGATAATCCACAAGAAGGTTAGTTAAGGCCTGTTAGATGTCATTGGTATTCTTAAGAATAGTGTGTGCTGCTAAAAAGTAAGTTACAGTGAATGAATTACATATTTGTATTTTAAGTTGTATGTGGTTTATTTCAAAGTCACTGAGTATGGCTTTTGAAGAGAGGTTCCTGGCAGCAATCCTCAGTTTACAGTGTGTTTCTTAGGATTCAAGAGCAAGATTATCAGGGTGTGTAAGCTCTGTTACTGGTTGCAGGCATTGAGATAAAGCGAATAACAAAGGACAGTTTTTGATTGCTGATCTATAGTTTCTGAAGCTCTGGCATCTAGTTTGTATGTATAGTCTCAGAATCCTTGTTTGGTTGGATCTAGAATTGCTGCCACTGTAGACTGTGGCCGAAAGGAACGTGCACTTTCACAGCCAGTCACACTGGTCTGTCACCATCCATGAGGTTATGTCCTTGTCAAATGAAAGTCTACAGTGAGTGACCCCCCAAGTCTTTGCATTGCATCTCTTTTTTCTTTTGGCAATACTGAGTGCTACAGGCTTTGCAACAATTTATTTCTGAACTGATTTATTATAATTGAGAAGTGATATTTTACTCTGAACAGCTGTATGAGGATGTTAACAATTTAGGTTTACATTTATGCTGCCAGGAAGAGGGAAAACAAGCTGAATTTCAAACTTTTATTGTTCTCTCACTCGAATAGAAGCTGCTGTGTGCTTTCTGTGACTGGTACAGTCCTTCACCCAAAGCTATTTTGTCTGATGATAAAACCATGCGTGTATGAAGCTTGCACGTTTTTCATCTCTTTTATGACCTTATCTTTTGTGAGCGGCCCCTGTGAAGGTATCCTAACTATAGGAGCACCTGGTAAACATACATGATATCTCTGCCGTGATAAGCAGTTGTGAACAAGAAAGTAGATCTGTCAGTTCTGAACTGTTCATTGTTAAAAATACTTTGTTGATATAGCTGATTGCAAAATACATTATAGAGTGCCTAACATCTGCTATAACATTCCTAGTCAAGATAGTTCAATAGTTATATTGTATGAGACTTTCTGTAAGAGCCTAATACTGATAGGAACAACATGGATTAAAACAGCAGGATTGAGAAGAACTGCTAACCCATGTGCTTCTATAAAATACCACAACTACTTGTGGTACAAGCTGATTAAGTACAAATTGGGAAGTCTTTAATTTGTTAAAAAGATTAAAGTGAAATTACTTGTTAATATTCAACTCTCTCCTTACTTGTCAGTGTTGTCAGAGAAGTTGGAGTTCTCTCTCTCATGTTTCTGGTAGTATGTCTCTTTTACAGCCTTCAGATTTCCTGATCAATTTTACCACCTTGAATTACAGTGAATTGTCTATTAGATCAACATTAGGCTATCTAAACCACATTAAAAAAACTTGAACTGTTTCTAAAGACAACAGAAACAGTCAGTGCTGGTGAGAAATTATAAGGTCAAGATGAAATTTTTCTCCACATTACACATAGAAAGTTGTTTGAATAAGACTTATTTTTTTCCTCTTAGTTAAGCAGTATTTTGTGTATTCAGCATTTCAGCATGTCAGAGATTTGTTTCCCCCTACTTTAGCTGACTAAAGATAGGTTCCTAGTCTAAGCTGTGTGTTTAAGAGGATGATTCATTTCAGCTGTCTCAGACATCAAGAGGGGTCCCATATCTCAGGCATCCTAGAACAGGGTGATCACTCAGGTTTCTCTTTTCCCTGCCTATAGGAGTGTCTGCATAAGTAGTCCCAACTAGCTAAACTTTCAGGCATCTAAGGTTAGAGGTGATGAGTTCTGTCAAAAGTGTAACTTCCAAGTGTAGAGAAGTAGTGGAAATTCCAGTAGATTTACTTGACTCATGGCTGAAAGGACAGAATTCACTTACCAGGCTTGTTTGCTAAGAAGCAACTGCTAAAACCTGGTTAAACAAAAGCAGCTTTTGGTTTGTTTTAAGGTACCTACAGCACTCTTTGATGCTGATGGGAGAAAGTTTTTTATCCTTTAACTTAAATACGAAGTGTAATTGAGCAGCAAAGTAAAGAAAAAGTGTGTGAAAACCCAAAATAATGGGATTAGAAAGGAATCAACAAGTTAGTAGCAAATGGGTAGTATATATAGGCTAAAAAGACTTTCTTGGACTCATAAGAAAGAAATAATTAATATCCTGGATTCAGTTAAAGGTCTAAACCTGTAAACTGAAGAAAAATGTAATCAGTTCTAAAATAAATATTAAAAAATAGTCTTATTGAGACTGGAAAGTAGTCAGTGACTGAACAGAAAGTAAACAATGGAAAGAAAATAAATTCTGAAAGGAAATAAACTCCTTTGTGCTAACCAAATGTTAGTTGCTAAAATAGCTTTAAGTACGGGGAAAGAAAAGACAAAATGCTTGAGAGATGTGCTTTGTTATCAGCTCTTCTGCTAAGCCTCCTTTTGGCTTTTTAAACTTGCAGTGTCTGCAGCACCAAATGGATTGTCTTGGTTGCCCATTTCAATCTGACCTTGATGCTCAACTGAGCCTCAACTGAGACTTCACTCACTGGTGGATTCAGAAATTGACAGTAATGTACCATTTGTTGGTTTCACAAGCAGATTTGATTTGTGTGGGGGAACAGCAGGAACCAGTGTGGTGATATTTCAGGTGTTTAATGCATGCACTTGGCAGTTGGGAATAATAGAAAATATCAATGACAATAATTAAGAATGGTACTAGATGCAAAGCAAATTTTTCCTTAATGTAAATTCTCCACAATTTATCTACTCTATTTGCACAAGACATGCATCAATTCATTAAAACTTGACTATGAAAACCATGTAACACTATACCTCATGAAACTCTGAAAAAGCAAGTTAATGGAAAGTGAAGTCATCTGCTAACATACATTTTCAGATTTTTCCTCATCTCCCAAATACTTAATTACTGTGTACTGTAGTTTTGTAACTTAGCTGTTGTTCTGTTCTTTTGCTTTTCAGCCCAGTCTTTTCACTTAACTTTGTCCTCTTTTAATTCTAAGAGTTTCATTTGTTTATGTTCTGGTTAGTTGCACTGACTGGAAGAATGCTGAAATTTGCAAGCTAACACCAGGTTGGTATATGTTATAACCTGGAAGAACTCAATACTTTGGAGGTTAAATTGTCCAATTATCTATGCTTCTTTTCCATCTGAAAGAATTACTATTTCTAGATTTTGCTGTTATTGTTCTGATTTAGTGCATACATCTCTCTGTTATATACAGTGGAAGAAAAACATTTGTATTCTATACAAAGAACATTCTAAGAACTGTCTGTGTTGGTAATACATCTTGAATTAGAAAGCAAGAATTGCCCTTGCTCTGAATTGCTTTCCAACATTTTTGAGAAAACTGGAGTTGGTCATGCCAGGTCTGAACTTAGGAAAAATTTCTTTTGTGTCTCTCCAATGAAAGAGAAATTTTTGCTGCTTTAAGTTGCTATGAATATAGAAAAATGAAGGTAAAATAGTCCATTAGGTTCTTCAGTCTACCCAAAGAAAGCAGGGGTCTGATTACTACACGGTAATTATACAAATACTAATTCAAAATAGGCTAGTTGCTTAAAAAAATAAAAAAAATTGCTGAAACTGCTTAGCAGAAACTTGAGAGCTTTTTCAGCACATGGGTATATTTAGGACTTTCTTCAGAAAGGTAACTTCAGATTGAACAGAAGCATGTGAACTTCAAATGCCTGGCTACAGTTACACAGTCATTTTAATACAAAAATTATACTAGATATTTGTGTTGTATTCAACTTTTATTTTACACACTACAAGTACATGTGAATATTCTGGACTACGTTTTTAGTACCACAAGTTCACTGAACTATAGTTTTGTAATCAAACTCTGGAGTGATTATAGTATTGTATTTGTGTGAGTAGTAGTTTTTCAGGCTCTTAAACTTCATATTTGAAAAACTGTGTTTTATGAATGCAAGGAAGAATGTGTTATTATGAGATGTTACGTGTACACATGAAGTTAATACTTTATCGTGTTTGTATATAATCATGTACTTGAAAACTCTGGGTCACAATCTTATCCAGTATAAATATAGCTCCAGTGATAATGTATGGGGATCTGGCATAGTTTGTTGTAATCACATTTCTTTACCTATGTTGCTAATTAAAGCTTTTGTTATCACGAGTGGGGAAAAAATTACAAGTTACTGCTTAATTGCTGTGCTTTTTGCTCCTTCTTGGTCTCCTGTTGTTAAATCAACAAAGGGTCTGATTTTTCAGTTAGTAAAATACACAGTATTTGTTTTGCTAGTGCTGTCACTTTTTGTGGGAGATCATTTTCTAACAAGTGTCCTTCAAGTTTGATAAAAAAAAATCAACCATAGTCGGTCCTATTTGACTGCAGTAGTTAATTGTGTAGATTTGGTTTTTTCTTTCAGTTCTTCTCAGTCTTCTTATGTATGAGTTTCTTGGATAGGTTCGTAGTAAAAAAATAAATTACACATGAGTAAAATCCAAATCTGGAAAAGCCTTTAGAGATGTCACTTAATGTGTTACTGTGGCCAGAGCGTTTTGTGTTAATACCTGAACCCCTCATCCTCAATGTAGTTTGCATGGTGATTATTTCAAACTATTTAGGTATGGAGCTTGCCTTGTGTATTTGTTTACCTGATATAACTGCACTTTCAACAAGTAGTTCGTCAAATAAAAAATTAAGTGGCCATCTCTAAAAATTTAACCCTATCATAATTTTCTGTGTGTCCTGTATATGACCTTGTAGTGGGTAGTAAGGAAGGTAGACAGACATTTTCAGGTACTTCTGGATGGTGAAAATCCAAAAATTCATCAGAAATGGATCATTTCTTTCAATAAAGCTTGATAGAGAGAAAACTACTTTAGGAACCTGCTGGTATATTATGACTTTAAGGGCAAATACCTTAAATGCTGAAATACCATGGATTTACTTTTCACTAGCTGTGTGAATGTTTAGTGGACCATATTTTTGTTCTGAGTGTCATTTATAAGAAACATTTAGGTGTCAATTCAAGAAAACCCATAACTGAAAGCATATTTTCCCAGGGGGTCCTGATTTCTTTCTCTCCTATGTACATACATACTCAGTGACTTAATGTACTTTGCTTTACAGAATTAGGTGCAAGTTATGATTCTGTTTCTTAAGCATATGGAGTAAACACTCTTTTCCAAGATTTTCTGTCTCTGGAACTGGAAGTACTGGATACTCAGGGCTTCTTTGAGTCAGTGAGAACTCATGAATGTTTACATGTCTAATTTTTTTATTCTCTCTGTTTATAGACATGCATATGTTTTCACTTAGGCATGTGAGCAGTTGATTGGATATTACAGGAGATTTGCTTAAAAGTTGCTATTGGATTATGTCAATACTGTATTTTTTGATGGTTTTTCAGGCAATGAAGAAGGCATCCAGGAGGCAGCAGAATCTGATGGTGATGCAAGGTCAGAGAAACCAGGGCAGCTTGCTGTGGAGACTGAAGATTGGGATGGGCCAGGTAGGGGAAAACAACTGAGAGTCAAGAGAAATTTTTTGAACTAGATTTCAATATTTGTTAATTTTATTATTTTAATAGTTGTTATGCTTTCCATTTATTTTTAATGGACTGTCTCTTTTATGATCCTCTGTGTTCCAGGATATTGACAGGTAAGTACTAAGATGAAGTTCTTGAGTAAAAAAAACGGTGTTTGTTATACCATTTTGTGATTTGTTCAACATAAAATGCCTTATGTACTTGTTTGATGTAAAGGAAAATTTTCTTGTTGCTTAGAATTTCAGGACTACAATTTCTCAATAAGTTCTTTCTTCCATGGTTGAATTAACGGAGGAGCACTTCTGCTCTGTTTTCTGAGGTCAGAAGACCACCCAGATGCTTTGTTCTCTTCTCAAGTTTTGTGCCAACATTTAGCAATATGTTTAGCTTAACAAATAGCTATGATGTCTACTAACATTTTCAAGGAGCTTTTTTAACCTGTTAGAGCCTGATAGAAATCATTTAGCTCAGCAGGTCATTGGTTTCAGTGGAAAGAGACTCTCAGACTGCAGTCAATGAAGTGTTAGAAGTTCACATTAAAACAGTAATTCAAGGTAACATTTTCCGCTATGTAAGTGAAGATGGTGCAAGCATAACATTGCTAAGATGTAATGGTACTTTCAAGTATCTGTTCAATATAAATATGTAAAACCTCTCTTGTACTGTAAAAGTACCTAAGGCAAAGGGGTAAATTGTATTTCTCAATTAGGCAATTCTGCAGTTGAATGCAATGTTTTCATGGGCATGGAGTTGGGAATAGGCCTTAAAAATCCATTATATTGACCATAATTTAATGAAACTGTTGCAAAATGTGCATCTGAAGCCAAACATGCTCCAGCAATAGCTGTATCTCTTATGGAAATTTTCCCTCAAAAGGATGAGCACATCAGAAGAGAGTTCCAGAACCATTCTATCAATAATTTATAATGCAGTAATAATATTTCATTAGAAAAATTCCTATATTTCAATCACATTTTCATCCTTGCTTGATTTTACAAATTACTGTATGCTCTTAATGAAGAGAAGAACAAAACTAATGGCAATTTTCTGAAACCAGTAGCTGGAAAATACAATGCAAACAAAAATGAAGACATAGTATACCTAATTATTATGATATAATTTAAAATGTTTTTCATGATAATACACAAAGAACTTGATATTATGTATAAAGCACTATGATATTGTATGAAAACAAGGTTTAGTATTATGCTACTATACATGTAAAATAATGCAAAATATATATGTGTATGTGGATGTAGCACAATGGCCTTTTCTAGCTGCATAGCAGATTTAAAGACTCTCAGTATTTACCATATGACTGGGTTTTAATTCCATTATAAATAAAGTCTATCTGAAATTTGTAAGTTTTGTTGCATTTTTGTAGTGTATTTCAGCATAGTTGAATTCTCATTTTGTGAGCTGTTACTGATTTTTATATTTGCTACTTTATTCAGACATTTCTGTGATCTTTTTTACACTGTGGAGTAAAACAAGATCTTTTCATTTTGTTGGGAAAAAGAGTTAAAACAGTAGGATGAGTGTACTTCTTGTAATACTTATTGATAGCTTTGACATGGGATAAGATGGAAATCAAAGCTGAATGTTGGAAAATTTCTTCTCTGATGACCATCAGTATCAGCATCTATGTTTTATTTAAACATGGATTCTTTGCAAGGGTATAATACATGTGAAAAAAAGGAATGGATATATATCACATTCCATACTCTCTATCACACATGAAATGAAGTTGGTTATTATTGACATGGAAAAAGAAGCAATCAACAGAAGATCATTTTCAACATGCAGTACAAAGGTAACATCTTTCAGTTTTTGGAAAAACCAAAACAGCAATGCATGAAATATTCTGCTTATTTAGGAACATATTTTAGCGCAGCACAAACAGAGCCATCGAAAACTTTGATTCAACAAATTTACCAACTGTCAGTAGAGGCACAACCTCAAAGGGCAGATGATTATACATTTTTTGTTATCTGAGCTGTCTCTGGTCTCCTTTCCTTCTCCGGGAAGGAAAGTTCCATCTTTGAGAGGTGGAGCCTCTCAGAATCCAACTGTGTTCTGCATGATACAAGTTGTTGTCAACTGATAATGTGAACTGTGACAACTCAGGAATTTATATAAATAGTAGAGCTGTTTTGATATTTTAATATTTTATGTCTTTTTTTAGCACTAAGGGAACATATTGTGACTTTCAGAGCTGGTACTTGCCAGGAACTGAAAAATGAAGCTTCTGGCATTAATAGGAGTTTTATTTTGTTTGAAAATTTGCATTGTTAAGTGGTTCACATGCATTCTTTAGTCTTTGTGATTAGAATATTTTTGTGAACAAAAATCTAAAGTTAAATGCGCTGTAGCTTCAAAGAGTTTGTGCTGAAGCAGTATTTCAGATCAGAGTCTTGTGACCTTCACTGACCATCAAGGAATTTCAGATACTGCCTATTCTGTGTAGCCACTTTGAGGGTTACCTGAATGTTTTTCAACTACCCTCAGTTTTCACTGTTCTTATCTTCAATTTTTAAAAATTCCTGTTCAGTGAAACTTCTCTGAAATAATGGAAACTTTCAATAGACTGTATATGAACACACAGTGAAGGGCCTGATCCTTTTTCTCTTCTAGCCAACAACAAAAGTCCAAGGAATAGAAAGCAAGAACAGCGAGACTGGGTGTAAATGCATTTTATGTAAAAAGACTTAGTTTTTAAATGTGGAAGCAGAGGTCATTTTATGGCCTTGTGTCTGCTGTTTGCCTTGGTACACGGAGTTACATAGTTCAGTAGGATGTCAGTGCATGTGAGGGCAGTGCTTTAAGACATGACAAACAGACTTCTACAGATCACCCATGACATTAGAGAATATGACCATTCTGGTTTCTACAGAATGTATGTTTCATGCTTCCATAGCAGGACTTCCTTAAAATCTCTGAAAATTTTAGATACTGGGCACCTCAAGTAAAATACTGTTAAGAAAAATGTAAGGAAATTATATATTCTATAGCATCTTGAAAGGTAAATTGTTTAGAGACGTGGAAATGAATGTTTATCATTATCCAGTGGTCATGCTTGCAGTGGTAGGTACAAATTCAGTCTACCATACTTGTCATTACAGGAGACAGGAAATACAACCTCTATCAAAAATGAGAAAAAGTTTGAATCAGAAGTATGAATTATAACTTCAGAATAATTTTTAGACTTTCCAAAAGCTATAATAAAAATGAAGGCAATGTTGATATTACCTAGATGATAATTAAAAAAAAAAAAAAAACCAAGTGGATGTAACCAGAGGCTAGGAACTATAATAAAAGCCTAAAAGGAAAAAAAAGGGGAAAGAAAAAAAAAACCCTAAAAATCTCTCAGTAGCTTCATTAATAACAGTAAAATGACATTTTAAAATGTGGTAAGAAAAAAATAATTAGAAAATTGGTATTGATCTATTACAAGACATGACTCAATAGTTAGAGGGGACCGGTAAAGGTAAAGCAATTATTTCTAGTCTGCTTAAAATATTTGTGCTGGAAAGCCTGTTTGACTGTATGTGATGGCTGTACTTCTGTACTAGCTAATTTAAGCATTCTGATGGTTTGAATTTAACTTTTTTAGGAGCTAGATGACCGAGTTTTAGTGATCAATTTCAGATGAAAAAACGTTCTGGCATGATTTCTCAAATGTGTTCAAAACCAGTAAAAGTTGGGGTAATGACAGACCTGTCCACATGGTAGTGGTAGCACTGGAAATAAGGAGATAAGTACGGTAAGATGCTTTTATTAAGAGAGGGTTAGTAAGAATGCCAATCTGTATAGGCTTAGAAAAAACTATGTCTCATAAAACCAACATAATATGTAATGTGAGCTAAAGAATATTTAGTTATTTGCAATATGTTTAAAATTTTAAATAATGCTGAATAATGGGTAGATATTGCTATTGGTAGACCTGAATAATGTGCCATGACAGTGGCAGAAATATTTCAGTTTTAGAGTAATTAAATACAAAGTTATGGGCTTATGAGAAACTAAATAAATATTTTCATAGAATTGTAACGGTTGTAAAAGACCTGTAGGAGCATCAGATAGCAGGGTCTCTGAAAAAATCTTGAGATTTAGTGAACTGGGGTTGAGCCCAAAAAGCCCAAAAGAGAGGGTTGTGGCTAAATGGTATGTTTGGCTTTTCAGATTACTTTGCTTGTCTGGTCAGCAGTCTTGTTTAATGCTGAAGCAGGGTTCTGTGTCCTGTGGTCATATTTCAAGAATGATGATAAAATTTGTAGCAGGTTTAGAGAAGAGCCACTAGAAAGTTGAAAAGACTGGTATTATGGAGAAGTCTAGGTCCTTTCCCTATTTATTTTACCAAAGATATATTAAAGTTATATTAAAGGGCAATCTGATTGCAAACTACTTTAAATTCAGAGTGAAAATCTGATAACAATGGGCACCTCTTTCTAGCAAAGTATCAGAAGATTAAATGGATGTTGAAGCTCCACAGTTTCAGACACAAAGAATGGATTTTAGTGCTTAAAAAGTCATTATTGAAACATTTTATGAAAAGTCTGTCATTAGAAATATTTGTATTCAGGATGAGATACTTTCCTAAAGAACATGATCAAGTTCTGTGGCAAACACTGGACTTTTAAAATGAGATAGATTTCACTGGGGCAGAAATTAGACTGACTTACCATGATAGTTCCTTGTAACTAAAATGACATTAATAAATGAGTATACTATCTATTGCTTTTATAAATATTGTACTATTTGGGTGCATTTATAATGAATAAGTACAAGCAGACCTCATTTTAGCAATTCCTAATTTTTATTTCTTCAGTAACTGTTTACTAAGACTATGTTAAGAATGATAGCTTCTTGTGCTTTTCTCTATTCTGTATTTCTCTATTACTCTGTAGTGATAAAACAAAACAATAGACTTGAAGACAACATATACCAATTCTGTAATGTTCAAGGGAATGTTTTTTCCCTGTTGACAGATGGGACAAAATTTTCTAGTACTGACTAAGCCAAAAAGTTTTTCCAAATCCATTGCACCATCCTGTGTGCTCCATTCTTTTGACTTCCTGCAATTCCAACAAACGAGTGCTTCAGCCATCAGTGAAGTTGTATCTGGCTTTTAAGGCAGAGGAACATTGCTACCAGTTGAGAAACTAAATATATAGGGTATTTCCAAAGGTGAAGTTAATGGCATGCAGAAAAGGCTTGGTTCTAAGGAAGAATTTGATCTCTTTCTTCTTACTTCACGTGCAATATACTAGATTGTCCTTATTCCTTATGTGAGCTCTTACTTTTATAGTCATAAGGGTGCATGGCTTTCTTACAGAATGTGCTGATTTTGTCAGTTGGGCAGCTTAAAAGTCAATCTCAGAAATTCTTTCAAATTGTACCTGAATTCTGCTTAGAAAGTGAGAAAATGTGATTTTTTCCACATGTCCAAAATGGAAAAAAACCCCCCAAAACCACAAAAACAAACAAAACCAAAAAAACCCCACCAACCCAAATGAAAAACCCACCACGCAGTGTAAAATAAGACCTAAAACTCTTATTGCAGTTCATGGTGATTTTTCATATATTGTTTGCCTTCATCTCCACATAAAGGGGAAGTTTTCCATGTGTAAAATTCTGCCTCCAGTAAATCAACAGGACTTCTGCTATGGGCAGTAGTACAGAATGAAGTTGTGACTCGTTACTCATTTCAGCAGACTCATCATGGCTGTACACATGTATCAGAGAACTGTTGCAAAAAGTACTAAAGATAGTTAAATGTAGCACATTGTAGTTTCTTTTAATTACATTGTAGGTTGGTGTTTTTCTTAAAATGTAGCAGAAACTTTAAGAAAAAGAGTACACTGGAAATTAAATAGCAATTCAAAATGATGTTACCTTGAGCTATACTGCTGTTAATATTCAATAAAAATACAAACAGGCTTTCATGTGGATTCTGGAATACTTCTTTAGCAAGATGTAGATCAGAAAATTGTAGTCAACATTGGACATGCCAGATTCACATTTTTATCTGCTATAAATGGTAGTTTGAAAAGCTTTTCTGTATAGATTTCCTGTAGCCATTCATAAGAATCACTGCAAATATGTATTGATTGTTGGGTTTACTCTGCATTATTTAGTAATACTATAAAAAGTTTGGGTTACAATGCGAAGCTGTATAATATAGAGTGGTTGGTAGACCATTGAAAGATGGAAATAGACATTAAAGATAGCCTTTCCCCCTCCCCCCCGCCCTTTTACTTCTTTTTCATTTTTCTTTCTTTCTTTTTAAACCAGTCCTAAGAAGGACTTGGAGATTACTGTCCTGATTTTGTTTCCTTTTTGATTGGAGAAATGTGGTAGATTTAAGATCTTGGAAATGCTATTTGATGTAAATTAACAAAAATCCATGAAACATAGTTAACCATAGATATAGTCTGACAGTAAGAAGAATATTGTGAAGAAGCAGAGGAAATCATAGAACGACTGTGTGTTACTCTGACAGTGAATCGGTATTATCTCTGCTATCAGATAATGCAGTTATCATTAATTTTCACATTTGCATTTCAATCTTTGGAAGGAAATGACTCTTGCCGGATGAAGATAAGAGCTCTGTACCACTATAATGAACCATCATTTTATCCCGACGCTTTGTATCCATATGAAAATGAGGCTGGGTGGTGTAGTATGTGAGGAGGGGGTGGGGGTGGGTCACAGAAACATTATAACAAAGTGTCAAAAATCACCACAGACTTTTGGAACCCTTAATGAAACAAGAGGCAGTCTAAATAAATCTTCTGTAGTGAAGTGGCTATTGGATTAAAAGCAGAGAGCTGGGCTCCCAGGCTCCCAGGCATTCCGGGTTGGGAGGGAACCTTGTTGAAGGAGGGAAGGATTTCTGTGGATCTTGGTCTGGTTTCCATCAACAATTTGGAACTAGGAGGAGGCCATTTGGACATAGAATAACAAAAGTAAGGATCTAACAGTCATCATCAACAGTTAACCTTTGCACTGTGGGTCTTGTTTTGACACTTGAATTCTGTTAAGGGAGATGAAAATGCTCGTGGACTTCTGTCTTGTGGTTTGGATTATGGTACTGGAGCTGTTTTAAGCAGTTACCACACCTGTGCATTAAATGCAGGATTTTAAATAATTATCAATCTTGTATATAGAATTTATCCAAGTCTTCAAGGACTGTAGTCTTCCCAGTTCTTTTCCATGCATAGCCCTGATTTGTGTTGCTTACCTGAAACTCAATCTGCAGACCTCTGCATCATTTAATTTTAGGTCTGATATATACCAGTGTTACTGAAATATACTTGCACTATATTCAACTTGTTTAACCTTTATGATGTAGTTACTACTTAGTTAGTCCGTAAACTTACAGACTTCATAGTACATAATTTAGATTCACTGCATGATGTCTTCTAAAAACAGGAACTCTTGAGGTTTGTCCTGCTTCCCCATTTTTATAACAAAAGCTGAATTTCTTAGATCATGAAATGATTTTAAGAACTGGTATTTAAATATTTGAATTTAAAAAGTAATTTTTAGTGTGAAACCTGGCACCATTTATAGGAGCACCAGGATGTCAATCTTGCTGTGACCAGCTGGGATTGATGAATTATTCTGTAGCAGCTGCTTCCTCTTGCAGACCTTTTTCTGGGTTTCATCTCTGTCTTCTTACATGATGAGAGTTTTTGTTTCATAATGAGAAGATGCAGGTCTAAGAAGTCGAAGGAAAAATATGCTACTCCTGTGTTATATATTCAGTAGTGACAGAACTGGAGTAGTAAATAAGTGTTGAAATGGTCCCTGTCTTGATTTTGGTTAAGGCCATCAGGCACTCTTCCCAAGTAGATCCAAAGGTGCAGAAGCTGAAGCATTGCAGGGAACATTCTCCAGGGGTAGTTTGTGTGCTGACACGTGATTACAGGGTAAGGAAACCTCCCAGCAAGTAAACGTGGCTGTACTTGGCCTCCGTGCCAGAGCTGTTCTCTGCCACATGTAATGAATATTTATTTCTGACATACTTAGTACAGAGGTTGTCTGTTGTTCAAGGCAGTTAATACTGTTGGTGGACTGCTCTCTATGGGCTTGAAGGATGAGAATGTGAGAGTGGCTGGCTGAATTCACGTGGCAGCCAAACCTTCGCTGTCATCTTTCCCATGAGCAGTTCTGACTTTTCTAGGAAAGAGGCTGTTGCATGACCTACACTGAGCATGTCTGGGGAGATGGGGAGAAATTTCACTTATGGTCATGCCTGACAAAATGAAATTCTGCCCTTTAGCCAGAAATAGCATTCACCAAATAGACAATAATAAATTTTGAAAACTGACATATTTCTTGTTATGGTGTCACTTGTTGTGGTGACTTCTGTAGCATTTCATAATGCAAGGTGCGAATATTATAGGATTCTGTAAACCTGGAGACATGGATTGTCTCATTTGACTTGCAGCCTAAAATGTCAAAAACCAGTGACTTCATCACTGAATACTGGAGCTCTTGTCAAACATTTCAACTGTTTTGTCAGTTGGAATGCCACTTCCTTATCATTATATTATTAACATAATATTCTATATAATACATATTGTATATTGATATTATTAATGTATGGTGGTTATGTTGTTAGCATATATATGTGAATTTAAATTTAATTTCAAAATCAGTTACTACAGAAATGAGCCTAGTTTAGAAATAACATCATCTTGTATATCCATCTCACGCATAGAGAACTTCAGTTTTATTTAAATAATTATTAGCTTTTTAGAATACTTTCATATTCAAAACTTCATTTTTATCCAAGTCAAAATGCTTCAGACAAGTGAAACTACCTAGAACCCTCAAAGCTATTAGTTGGTTTTTTTAATGGCATTCCATTAATTTTTATTCTGGTTCTTTATTTACCCATTTGTGATATATTTATTTGACATAGCAAGGTTTTTGATTTTCAGTGTGTTAAGTGTAAATTGTTCTTTGGAGACCATCTTGATCTTCAGGTGGGTGAGTTTCTGGATTAGGATCATGGTTTAGAAGTGGCAGTCCCTAATTTAGTGCTCCTCCCTCCACTGTGCTCACTCTTCTTCCCCTCCAGTGGGAGATACAAATGCAGAGATTATGGGTTGAGTAAAACCTAGTAGAAACAGCAATGAGATAAAAAAAATGAACAGTTCCAGTGACAATCCTAATGACAACAGTGCATGTCAGAAAGGGTGTTTTACATGGAAAATGCTCATCAACACAGCACAACCCTGAGACAAAGAACAAAATGGCTGGCACAGCCTCCATGTGCCACCTTTCCTTCCCAAACACAAGCTACACCCCTCCTTCTTGGAAGTGAGGGTCCCTTACCTTCACCCCCCAGCAGTGATGTGCATGGTATAGATAACAGCATGGACACACACACAGCTCCAGACTGCAGAATTATCCCTGTCCAAACTAGGACAACTAGGTAGGCTTGAAAATGATCTGGTATCTTCCTAAGAAATTTTTTTGTACTTCTGTACGTCCAGCATGAGAACATTGCCCTGACTTGTAAAAGTCATTGAACTTGGAATGAAAGGTGATACATATTTGAAACTTATTCTATTTTGATTGGCATTTATGTTTCAAGCACAAAAGACTTCTTGTTCTCTGAAAAAAGTTGATAGCTGGGAAAAGCGTGTGCAAGGGAAGAATCATCAGATTCACTATGTACTTCACTTTGGACATGATACGTTATATAGTGGATATTATGTAAAGTACAAATCCCTGTAGGTCACACAGTGAAGGACTCCTAGTCTGTGAAATTCTGCGGGGAATCAATGAACATCTGCATTACAATACATTGTTTCTTGTAGTTTCATGCACCAAGGGACTTGCAGAGGCTGGCAGAAAGCTTTGCACTTTTCAGCCATCTCCACTGTATTTTGGCCATAAAGGCAATATTACACCCTGGTAGCTGCAGAGGACTGGGATGTCTTTTTGGAAGCAGATTGTGTGAGTGTCAAAAGGAGCATGTAATCAGTGCACAAGTATTTTGTTCTTTGTTGTGTTTTTCCTGTTAATTCAGCTAAGGTGATTGCATTCAGATACTGCATGACAACACTGGCTCAAACAGTTGAAGAATGGATGTGTTAATATATTGAGCCATATGTGAAGCATGGCATTATTTAATGCTCTTAAGGTGTAGTCCAGTAGTTGGATACAAATACCTACTGAGAGATGCTACTGACTTTATTTCTTAAATTGGCAGGTTTCAGTGGTAGAATTCTGTGTTCAGCAGTTCATTGAAGAAAATATTTTGATTTTCAAAGTACAGTGTCCTTCAAAACTTTCAAAAGCCGCTTTATTTACTCTGTCTTAAGACACCATAAGATAAAAGTTTGAATATAAATAAAACATCAAAAAATTATCACCAGGAACCATTGTACCTCCTTTCAAAAGAACTAACCTTTGCTGAGAGTAAGAAATTTAATGTGATGTGTGATACTGTAGTTATTCTCAAAATTACACATTTCAGGAAGGTTCAGAGTGAGAAAAGGAAACTGAGTGTTGTGGACATGGAACAAAGGGCAAAGTCCTTTCTCAACTGTGACCTTGACTTTGTGTGTTTAGTTCAGTGAGACCAGCTTAGCACACATTTGAGTTTAGGTTTAATTACCACATTTCATTTTTAGGATGCTTTACCGTTGTATTCTCAAAAGGAGGATATGAAATGAACAGTATATCCTATTTACTGTCCTTGATTTAGGCTTCAGAAAAATGTGCAAATGATCTTTGTAAAGTGCATTTGTGGTCATTGTACGGAAATGCTACAATAAACTCTTATGCAGTCACTCAGCACTTATTCATCAACATGGCAAAAATAAGAATGGCTGTCTAAATAGCATCAGACCTCATTTTGATCTAATTACAGAATGTGTAGTTCTTTAAGCATGTTCTAATAGAAACTGAGAAACCCCAGAATCAAATATTCAGAAGTGTGGTCCAGGGTAAAACCTAGTAAGATATTTGGGTAGGCGGAAGTAATAATGATTAAAGGCTGTGTTTGGAAAGCTGTAACTCTTGGTTTTTCCTGCAGTCAGCTGATTACCTTAGACATTCTAAAATAGCTGTGTAGAGGACATTTTGTTCCTACACACCCCTCCCCCAACAAAGATTTTAGTGTTCTGAATGTGCTCTTTAATTGTCATTGTTGATTCCAAAAACTATTTTTAATCTATAGCATCTTCTCATATTCATGGAGAAGATGCTTGCATATGCCTGTTTTGGTACTGTGGGCAGCCAGTCCAGTATATACATTGCATCTTTTATGATATGTTCCAGAAAAAGTCAATCAAATTGTCCTATCATCACTTACTCTTTCCCTTTGCTCCCCTTTGTGTCTCAGGATTTTTAAGCTATGTATTCAAGGTGAAAACCTTGAACAGTTGACTTCATAACATGTTTCTGGGGATTACAGGTAGAAAAACTTCACAATATTTTATGTAACTTTGTTTTTACTAAGTATTGTGGGATTACCCATTGCCTTGTTTATTTTATAAAACAGTATTGTCTGGTATATTTCAAAGATTGGGGATAAAGCTGTAAAAATCATATTTTACTGAGAGGAAATATGTCAGGTGGGCTTCTTCAGGTCTTTGCTGCTTGGATTTTATGGTAGTATAATTGCACTGATTTAAAGGATGCTTCATCAGCATAAACCCACAATGATGGACTATTTTTGATAATTTAGAAAGACACTATAATGTATACACTAGGAACATACTGTTCCAGAGTGTCTTGTGTATGCATTTTGGGCTGGGTGGTTCAGCCCAGGAGACTGAATTTCAAATTAGATCATTGTATGCAAAAAACCCTTCATCAAGTTATCTGTGCTTTGATTCTTATAGTGTGGTGCCAAAATTACTAATCAGTTCATAAATCTTTGGCTTGCATATATAAATAGATACTAGTTCCCACTAAAAAAAAAAAAAAAAAAAAAAAAAAGACTGTCTGGATATGCATCCAGTCAGTTTTCTTAAGTCAACTGCACTCCAGTTTTCAGAGCTTGTGTAATGCAACATTGTAAATGCTTCATATAATTTGGTGCAATATGATAAAGTATATATAATACTAAAATTTATTTACTTAATGCTTTTAGTATTAATACTTGTAGTGATTTCTACTTTATTATTTTTATTGACTTATTCTAAGGAAATAAACCCCAATTTCTCCAATTACAGAACTGCTCAGCATTTGATACTATTTTTCAAAGTTTTGTATTGGATATCAACTTTTCCTGGAACTTTTCTTTAGGAACTTTCTCTAAATATGTGACTATTTCTAGGAGCCAATAAAGAAAAAAAAACCCTGTAATGAAACAACAGATATTTTGGTGTGTTGCGTTACGATAAGAGCTATCATTTATTTTAATTACTATATCCATAACACTTTAGCCATCAAATTTTGAGTGTCTTCCAAGGAAATTATTTTCTCTCATCTTGTCCTACTAGTCATTATTTTAATAGTTGCAACTTCCTTAGTTTTTTTTTTTTTCTATATCATCATGCCACAGTGTGTGAGTCATCAAAGAATGGTGTGATAAGGTAGTTGACAGGGCTGTAGGGCTTAAAATGGAATAATTGTTCCAGAAGACATTGTCAGGGGACCCTCAAGAAGTGTCCTTTCCTATTGCTATGGTACCTTCAAAATGTGTTACCTGCAAAGCAATGGCCAGTCAGGAGTGTTGGAGCCTTTTCTACATGATGCACAAAGAAAGCCTCAGGTTTCTTTTATGCATTTCTGTAGGAATGCATCTGATTACCGAAAATTCAATCTCCTTGGATTCTGCCTCTTGTCACTATATCCTGCAATGGCGTATGTGTATTGACAACCATGATGATTAGTTGCTCAACTGATTCATTGGTCTCACGTTGTTCAGTGTTCTGTATACTGGGAAGCTCAGTCAAGAAATGAAATACTCCAGTAGTACTAAGAAACTGATCTTTCCTGTCAAAAAGCCTCTTGCCATCTGCTTGCTCTTTAATTTTGTTCATAAAAGAGACAATAAAATGGCTTGAATTTTTCAGAAAGCACATCACAGTAATTTTACCATTTCTCAGCTTCTAGGATCATTGCCCTATAAAAATGCTGTGTGTTTCCCAAAGCTTGGACATATCATGATACTTATCTAAAGAGAAAAAATGGTATATTTTTAAAAGAAAAATGCTGACCTAGTTAGTGAGGCTGAAACCGTTCATTAATTAGAAGTCATAATTGCAATTACATGGTAAAATTAATTTATCACAAAAATAATCCTATCAGTTTTTCTTTTTGGAAAAATGGAACCAAATGATTTTAGCAGCCCGTATTGCTTAAGGCTGATATACGAATGATACTGGTTTAGAGTGAATAAAGTAATCAAATTCTATTTTCAAGATCTGAAATTCTGAGACTGTGTCATAGATAGTTTATGTATTATATGAGATTCACTTGAGTTGTAATTTTGTAATTACATATAATGTATAAAGCATATAAGCACAGATAAACGCATAAAAGGAATATAGTGTGTTGAAATTTAAAAAGAGTGAATTGAAGATAACACAGCACATAATACATAGAAAAATTCATGTAATATGGCAAGTATGCTACAGTGTGTGAAACTGAGAATACCTTTTCTACTCTCAGGCTATTTAGACTTCCTTGATATTCAAATGTTAATGTACATTAAATGGAATTTAAGGGGGTCCACCTTGGTGGACCTCAGGCAGCCCTGGCAAGTAGTGATCCTTGGGGATACCACTTTATGTATATATTTGCAAAGATGTTAAAGCCATGAAATATAGTCCTTTGATGACATCATAACTGTGAAATATGACATTATTTTGCTCACCAGCAGTCAGAGCTTTGCTTTATCTATATTAAGCAGTATGTATGCATAAATAAAGAATACCAAATACTGAGGCTGATTGCTGTAACACAACATGGCCATCTCCAGCTGAAGTACTCATCACTCGCTGATGCCCTATGGATATCAGGGGGCTATTTGTAGGGTATTTTGCTGTCAAATATCACTAAATTTAACAGTGTCTTCTCTCCAGAAATGAAGTAATAAGTGTTGTGGATTCTGTTAGACAGCTGTATGTCCAAATTCCACAATTACTTATGCTTTCTTAAATTTTAACGGGGGACAGAAAATGATTATTTTATGTCAAGCTAGTCAGACTTGGTCTTTAAATTTAAGGATCTCAAATATATAATTAAAATTTCTAGTCCTGTTGAAGTAAATAGAGAAGTACACATTGATGACAATGGTGTTAATACCTAGTCTGTTAATGGCTAGGTAATGTATGAATACATATATCATTTGCACAAGACTCATATATGTACTCTTTAAGAGAAAGACTGTTAGGCACAGTCACCAGGGGAGTGTTCATCTGCCTGCACTTTGTTATTGAAGGAGGAGAACAACAAGTACTCTTCTGGACACCTAAAAATATTTTAGGTCTCAGTGAAAAAGACTTCACAGAAAAGTGCAAGAAATCCATGCATAAATCCATGCATCTGTCCAGACTAACCTGGCATTTGAACATAGAATTAGTAAGTCTTTGGGGTTTTTTTTCTACAGGTAGTAAGGAAAAAAAAATACTTTCAGAAAAACACTTCTGGTCTTCTAGGCTCCCGTCTTGAAAAATATTTTAAAACTTTTATTTTAATGTGTGTGAGCATTCCATTAAACAACAGAACTGCCCACATGCATAAAGTTAAGCACAAAAGTGTTTGTAGGACTGTGGCCTTGGCTCAGAAGGACGGAGCTGCCTTTATCATGGTACTTTCTACATACTCAGCAAACTGCCAGCCTGCATAAATTAATAAGGATGCAAATCAAAGCAATACTAAAGACCCCTTTCTACTCTGGAAGGTAGACTAAATTACTTCAATACCAAGAATTCTGAATACAGCGGACTTCAAATTGTAGCTGCTTCAGTGTCTGTTAATTACAGAATATTGTTTCATGGTTTTGCTTGATTTTCTAGCTTCCTATTTTGAAACAGTTTTTTTATTAAAATACTTAAGATGTTTTGTTTATGTTTCTTAAAGTAAATATTTTTCTTCTCCTTTGAGAAGTAGAAGCTAAATCCAGAGGCTGCTGTTCATTTCATAGCTACTTTATTTTCAGTGGGACAGTAAGGTCTAACATACCATGGTAATTTTTTAATGGAAAACTCATTTGGATTCTGCAATGTTTTCTTATTTATTTTAAAATTTAAATACCCCATCATGTTTTGTGGCTCTGATTATATCTGTGGATACAGTCCTGTGGTGTCATAATGCACAAGAGTCCTGAACTGGTTTTATTTTTTAGTGGTATGATTTTACTGTAACTGTGTATATTTTGCTGTAACTGTATATGGGAATATACCAATATAAAGAATTGAGAGAAGAAGATATTTAAATATTGTGCAGGGATAGAAAAAGACTGTGGTATGTTATGTCCAAAATATTCCTAAGGACAAATCTTTTCTTAAAGGAATTAGTTGTGGGTTTTTTTTCTCTTTTACAGTTTGTGTTTTTAATAAAAAATACCATAAGTATGACTAAAGGGGTCATTTCAGGTATCCTGAAATACCCTGTGTGAAGCATCAGTGGCTCTTAGTTTCTCCTCCTGAAGATCAGTTGTATCTACTGCCTATTATTTTAATTATTTTGCTAACTCCAAACAGTATTTAAGAATTATGATAGTTGCTTGATGACTTCTTCAATCATCAGCTGATAAACTAAAACTTATCTTGGCAGTTTGGGGGACTAAAAGAAATACATCCTTTTAAAGCTCTTATTATCTCAGTGCCAGTTACTTAACTGTGGTGCATCCTGTTTGTATTTTTATCAACTTTTTTCTTCAATTTTTCTTTCATGCAGACACTTCCCACTCTTTAACTTTTGCCGTCCTTATGCAGTATTTGTAATAATAAAACAAGTTCACCTATTTTGTTTTTCTATTTGCCTTATGGCTATGCATTGTGAGGAAGAAGGCGTGAGTTATTCAAGTGAATACATTTCATATGAAAACTGTAGCACCTAATCTTTCATGTGCTTCTGTCTTGTGCTGGTGGCCCAGTGATTGCTCCCTGTTGTGTTTGTCGTCCCCACCTCTCTGCCTGCACTTGTGTTCCCCTTTCTTCATCCACACAGACAGTCACAGCACAGGAGCTGTCGAGGTGAAATCCAGCAGTGCTTAGTGGAGCAAAAGTCTGCACATGTTGGCTGCTCAAAATCAATTAACAAAAAATGTGAGCAGCAAAGAGACAGTTTCCCCAATGCACTCATAGGCTGAAGAAATGTCATTTTCCTTTTCAATTTCTGTTTCCTAAATGAAAAGGAAAGCATTTTGTTGTCCCTGTTCCCTTTTGATAATTCATAATTTCTGATCATCTCCTTTTATATTCTTGGTCTGATTTTGTTCATGTCCTTCATTTTTACTCTGCTCTGTATTAATTTTCTTTCTATCCTTTATTTCCTTTGATTCTATTAAAGTCCTTTTTCCATGTGGTGTGTCTTTCATGCATTGTAATTATAAAATATTTCTGTTTCCTCTCCAAGAACTCCAGTTTTATTTACCTGGCTTTCTAAGTTTAGGTATAGTGTTTCCTACAGTATTTATCAAAGATAGTACAGGAGGAATGAGCACACTATTGCTGCTCTTGGCTCTGCTGTAGTTTCAAAGAGCATCTGCTCGTGTTCATTTGATTTTTTTTTTCCCCCTCAGCTATGTATATAACACAGGCGTATGTATCATCTATTCAGTGAAAACAGCACAGAAAGAATGAATTTTATGAAATTGGGAGGAAGTTTGGAGCAAACAGTGGATTATATTGGTGTTATATAGCTATCTCATCAAAAGGTAGCAAATGCACAAGACCTTTTGCGCTTTTCAATTTGAAAGAAAATTATTTCATTAGAAAAAAAAGAACCATCACTCTGGATGTTGGAGAATGCCAGAGCCTGATGAAACCAGCTGAAGAGACAAACTGAGTGTACGGATGCAGATTAGCCTTCAGAAGATGAGGGTGTAAAAGGGATTTAATGGTAGGATGGATTATAGAAATCCTTGTAACAATGTTAAATAATTATAGTTCCAGCCGAGATCAAAGCAGTGCTGATTGAACCCCCTCAAGCTGTTAACACGGAGTATCTTGAAGGAAAAAAAAAAAAAAATTAAAAAAAAAAAAAGGAGGAAAAAACCCCTCTGAGATTGGTCAGCCTGCACTGACAGTGTCCTCTGATCTGGGGAAGTTCTGGCTGTGTTGAAGGTACAACTTGTGAGGGAGGGAAAATAGAGAGAAGGATTTATCTGTCTGAGTAGCCTATTTGAGTGGTGAGGGTTGTTTTTTTTTAAGGGAGGAGGAAGGGGTTATTACAATCCATGCTACTGGAGTTCACACACTTACTGAAATTGCAGTAAACTTTACAGTTGGCTTCTTTCCATATTGGAAAAAGGATTAAATTTCTTCAGCAGAACTCTGGTCTGTAACAGAAAATTATTACTCTTTTTTTTCCCCCTCTCCCCACACACCTTCCCCCCATTTTAGGCTATGCTTCCTATATAGATGCCTGCCCCACAACAACTATTAGTAGTGATAACTGGAAGAATGCTTTCGTAGTAGCAATATTTGGCTGCAGGCAGGGAGTACAGTTGCTATGCCCGTTCAACAGCATTAAACATTTATTCTCATTGCCTTGCCTTCCTGGCATTTATGCCTGGAGGATTATGCTTGTGCCTCTCTTAATAAAAAAAAGGGAAGTCAAAGTTAAATACTTATGATTTGGTGGCGTAGTAACGAGGCACAGCCAAAGCTTTTCTTTTTGTGTAGCTTTCTCTAAAGTGCATCATGTCTAGTTTTTTGCAAAAGAAAATGTATGACTTTAATGAGGTGGGGGTGTATTTCCAGCGGTGGTGTGTTGACTATGTTCAGTTCTAAGTAGAAAACTAGAGGGTGCATTAGCTGAGTAATAATAAAAAACAAGGGTGGAGATGACACCTTATGAACTGGAACTGAATTATGGACTCATAGAAAGGTTTGGGTTGGAAGGGGCTTATTTTTTTCCCACTAGATCAGGTAGCTCAAAGCCACATCCAGCCTGGCCTTGAGATGTGATTCCACACTTTCAGGGATGAGGCACCCAGTATTTGTTCCCCAGCTCTGTGCTGGGATGGTAGGTGAGTGATAATGACCATGACTGAATGGACATAAAGCATTAACAGTTTTTGGATATCTCTCTCCCTTTCTGTCACCCTCCAACCCCTTCTTTCCCCTCCTCACTTCCCCATGACTGTATTTTTTTAACAAATACGAGTACTTTGTTTCCTGGGTACTTCCAGTCTACTAAATGCCAATCAGAGAGAGTGTTAATGAACAGCTCTAGATTTCTGTCTTGGTTTGGAAAAGACAGGTGACAATTTCAGAGAATGATGATGCATGTCAAAATCCCAAACCTGTTCTCAAATCCCTATGTAGGAAGCTGCAGTAATATTTTCCAAATGTTGTAGGTAAAAGCTTGTATCAAAAACTATTACTTTTTAAAAATTCAAAGATAGCTTTGGTATTGGTTTATGAACTGTGGTATGAGACCTGTCTGGAGACTTTGTTAGCCTGTTAACTCAGGTAAGCTGTTTCTTGCTTAAAATCTGAGTAGAAGTTTGTGTTGATGGGGCTTTGAATAAATCTGTGTGCCTTGGGTCAGGGATTAAGAATTTATAATGGCACCATCTTCAAGGAGTTTTATGACCTTTTCTGTGATAGTGTGGTAGTCTTTGCAGGCATCTTGAAGTATCCTTAGATGTCCAAGTTAAAGGTACAGGTTCTGTGTCTGTTTTCCTGGCCCAGTCCCATGGAAAACATGGAAGTGTGTGTTCTGATGATCTTCTGGGGCATTTTCCCACCATGTGGAGTTTAATAATGTAGAAGATATTGCAGAAAATATTGAGCTTTCCTGTTGAAACTGTGATCAAAGACAAGATAGAAATGATTTTGCAGTAACTGTTGAGAGATCTTGGCCAAGATCTGCAAAGATGTTTAGGTGTCTAACTATTTGCTGTTTTGTAGTTTGTGAAGTTAAATATCTGTGGGAGTGGGGTTTAGTTTTTAATCAAACTGTTAGTTACACCACTGGATAGAAACAGATAATTCCAATAAACGAGCTTTAAGGTGGTGAGCTAGTTCAAAACTACCTGGTTTTAAGTGTGAGTTTACTTGGGATTGTGGAGTCTTGAAGTCCTGGACAGGGATCTCTCAATTCCATTTTATAAATGGACAGTTGGAAGGGAGGAGTTGATGCTGCTTGGACATACAGATCTGTTATTTTTACTGTATTGTTTTGGGTGTAGTGAAAACTGATGTGATAAATCCTTTGGAGAAGAAATCACCATGCCAGTCTGTGCTAATGGCTGAACTGTCAGGATGAGGTTTTTTGTACTGGAAATAGGAAAGAATAGTTTCTTTTTGAGACCAAACATGTTTTTTGAATTGGCAGCAAACCTAGTTAAGTCTGTGTATGTGGTGTGGTTTAAATTTGAGACTTATTATGTGCAGTGTTAGTAAGAAGAGGGAAAAGGAATAGTTTCGGAAATAGTATTTTAAGGACAATAGTTGAAGGCAAGAGGAGAGGATAAAGGAAGCCATTAGAAATGTTTCTTAAGTTGAGGAACACTTTCATCGTCTCTCTTTAGGGAATGTGCAGAATCCTTTCTTTCCTTTTTTTTTTTTTTTTTTTTTTTTTCCCCCACTTTCTAGAGTTCTGCTGCTGCTATCAAAAATGAATAATAAAATTGGGAATCGATGTGAAATCTTAAGTTTTCCCATCATTAGTTTCTTCTGCATGACAGTCATTGTGTATGATTTTTTCTTTCTTGTATCAGGTTACCAAACAAAGAATTAAAAAAAAAAATTCCTCTTCCTCACCATCAGCCTTCCCTATTGCTTTCTAACCCTTCCTGAAATTGGAGAGGAAGAGTTAATAATGGAACTAGCTCTAGTGCGTGTTACATACCTATTCTCACTTCTTCTTCACACTTTAAAACCCTTCACAGAGGATTTTAGAATGGGAAAATGCTAAATCAGCTCTTTCCCTGTCCTTGGCTTCTGAGCTTTTTTTGTCATTGTGCTATGGAAAAAAGGATCAGACTCCAAACCTTTAAGCAGTAGCTGCATTTGGAAATAATCTAAAGTAAAGAGATGTCTTTGTGCAATAAGGAACACCATTGTTCCCCTTTGTGTTCTGAAATGACAAATTATTGCTCCTTGACAGTAAATTTGAAATCAGATAACTGAGATTCACTGGATGATTTTTATCTCCATGTAAATTTGTTGTATGCAGCGTGTGCATAGTGTTTGTAGGAGTATGGTACAGCTCAGGGTTATATCCAGCTGCAATGTGGATAATTTGAAGATCTGGCATTTCACGTTACCAGAGGGGAAAAAATGCCTGATTAGTCTTAAAAATTTCCTGGTTATTTCCAACTGACATTATTATTTTAAAGCTAAATTGTTCTCCATTTTAACATAGCTTCCTACATTTTTTACTTAGATGGTGCTCACAATATGAATGGTTCTAGATGTAAGTTAAAATATATATGATGGAGAGGGCAACCTTCCTCCTCCTTCATGTCCTTCATGTCCTCCCCCTCCAGCCACTATTTACTTCCAGGTATGAAAACACAGTATAAAGATTCCAGTTGCTGCTCAGCATCTGTGAAGACACTGGAAAAGAAGCTGTCAGTGATGATGTCCCTTTCTTCATTTTTTTCCTCTTTATTCATCTTTTATTAAGGAACAAAGAAGACAAAACAGAACATTTTTAGGCCTTGGTTAAATAAGTTTATTAGGGATAGTTATGGCTGGTGTGTCTCATCCATTGCATGTAGACATAAATACATATAATACTTTTTGTATTTGATACTTTTCAAGTGTGAAGATTATCATACACATTTTTAAAAAGCAGAAAGGAAAGCAGTTGCTTATAAATTCCAGATTTCTGGATGTTTTAGTTTGTTTTTAAATTTTTGCTAGGAAGAAATCTGTTTTATGAAGAATTAGTTTCCTTTTAAGTTGATACTGTAGGGCTTTGATAATGTCTGAAATCTTTATTTGAATAGCTTGCATTGTGTAGTGTCCTGCCCTATATGGTAATTTATATGCAGCCATAAACTAGCATCTCTCATTCAGATTTAAAGATTTCCTGTTATATTATAAAGTACAATAAAAATTACAGAACATTGATTGGAGTACAAACCAAAAAGTACTTTCCAGTCTCAAACCCATGATTTAAAGCGATTATTTGAAGTTAGAGTTTCAGCCACTGTTGCTCCTTTGAAGACTTTTTTTCTTTTAACTAATACCTGTTTGCATTTCTAAGACAGGCACCAGTTTAAACCGTTCTGAGCACAAGTACTAGAATTTACTTTGAAAAATTCCCCTGAATAGTTTACAGGGTGCTAAATGTAGTAATTTCAGATGCTCAGGTCACATGTACATGTGGATGTTTTTACATTGAAAGGACAGAGCCTGCATCAAATTCTTATGTTTTCCGCATTTACCTGAAGTGGACAAATTGAAACACGTAACCTTTGTGATTTTTTTGCACCTGTTTGTAGTAACATCTAAACAACACTAAATATCTATTTTGTGTATGTGTCATCAAACATATTCACAACCAAACACTTGATCTTTCTGTCATACGATTTTTAAGAATTCTTTTTAGGTCACCTGTTAATTTATGAATTCTCAGTAAGTGAACTAGGACAGATACTCAGGCAAGAACAAAGGAACATCTGAAGACTTAGTCCTCAAGCCTGATGGAGCTTTGAGAGGCTGTAGTATGGTGTACTGACAACCATGAAATCCTAGTGTACTTAGCACGGATATAGTTCATATCAGCTTCATAATGTTATACTTTATTAATAACCAATGTATATAGTCTCAGTTTTATACAGAAACAAATCAGCAAGCCTTGTTTTTTTCTGTACTAAATTCCCATGTTTGAAAAGCAGAATGTAGAAAATGGCTATGGTTTATTTCTTATAGTTATGAATTTAATTTCAAAGTCATGCCTAGCTTTAGCTCAGATATTTCTCTTCAGTGAAGTACTGTGGACATGTGGGACATTGCCTCCTCCCCACTTCAGTCTTCACCTTGAGTTTAATGATGCTTTTACATCAAGTCAGGTGGTTTTCTGAAAATTTAATTTATAATTGAACTTATCTAACTCAAGTAATAATATAGCTTGCTCACTCACTTTGAACTTCACTTAAATACCAAGTCCTCAGATACTTGTTCATACGCTGAGTTAGGGAAGAATTGATGTGGGCTCATTTACAGCCATGCACAGAGCAACAGGACATCTCACTCCCACCTGCAAATGAGAATCATGGTGCTGTTGGCTCAACACCAAATTTAGGTCCTGACTTAGGATTTTGGTTACACTTAAATAATACATGTTTCTAAAGATGTGATAACAAAGGTGTTAGTATAGACAAATCCTGTAGGTGCCCCCTTTCTCCCAACAGACTCTTCACTGTAGCCCTCTTTATAAATGGGAGATTAATGGGGAAATATTTGTGGTGTAGATTCTCCAGGAGGAAGCTATCATCCTGCTGCCACTAGAAATAGCATCTTCCAAGCACTTGAAAGAGGATTTGGAGATTGGGGTGTTACGTAAAACAGCAACTGCTCCCGAGGTTCCAGAGCAAGGTCTGAGGGATGGCTGGAAAAAACTTTCTGGTTTGCTGAAGCTGGTGAAAAATAAGGCTCTTTATGGTGGATGTCTCTCAGCCTTTCTTGTCCTTCTGAATCTACTTTTCCACTGCTGCTCTTGCAGAAGAGGCTGCCATCTAGAATGTGGTAGAGTGACCACATTTAAATTTAAAGAAAATTTAAAGAGAACAAAACATCTAAATAGAGAGGAGGCCCTTGAGGTATAATGGGAAGGATTTTTCCTTACTGGCACATGCAGTATTCAGAGCTGTGTGAAATGCTTACAGCGTGCAACCTGTATGGCATTATACTTTCTGTGTTTCTCCTTTGGACACATCATCTAAATCATCACTAGACCACCTCAGCAACTGTAACTACCTAGTTTTTCACTTTGCCTTGCTCAGTGGCTTGCTTTGGCTCAGGAGAGCTAACAGGGGCTGACAGTGTTGTGGAGACATACATTTCCTTTCATGATTCAGAGGTCTGCAGCAACTCAGTCAAAAATAAAAGAAACTTATAAGCAAATAAAATGTGAATTGAATACAAGGTTCCTGATTTATCTAAAAGCATTCGCTAAAAGTACTTCATTTCTTTTACTGCTGCAATAAAATAATTTTACAGTTAGTAGCATATAACTTACAGGAGTGACAAATTTGGTACTTAAAAAATATTTAGGTTAAAAAAACCTGTCACTTCCAGTAAGTCATTTTTAGAGTGTAATCACTTTAATTCTCCTCTCTAATTTTATCACCAAGAGACAAGCTCCAAGCCCCCTAACCTCCTGTAAAAATCTTTGTGCTGCTGCTTGTGGTGGCTCCCAGTCAGAGTGACAGAATGGGGATCGAGGCTGGCATGGTTGATGGAAGGAGGGGAACATGTCTTAGTATCTAGCAGTCTAAGTGGTAGATAAACATCGTTAATGTCAGGTCACTTGAAGTCTAAGTTTAACATAAAACAGTAACTTGTCAGAAAATACAGCATGAAACTTACGACATGTCCTACTTGGACTGGAAAAACTGCAAGCATGTGGTGACAGTAATACTGCACTGGCACAGCTATTGATTTAAGGAGTTGTTTACAGCCCTGCAGAAGACAAGCTATTTGGGCTTTACTCAGGGTATCTGTTCCCTTAGAGTGGTCTGGTGTAGTTATAACACAGCAGGGCATGGTTTGCATTGTAGTGCTACAGATTAGCATCACTGGGGCAACAGCAGCCTGTGAGCAGGGGAGGACAAAGTCTTAGTTCCACCCAGGGTAATCTAGCATTGCTGGAATCCAAACCAAACACATCCTGTCTCTCTTTGCTCTCCCCACTATGATTTTCAGGCATTAAACAGCTACCAAAACTGCGAAGCTTGTTAGTCCACCATTCAGGTGTTTCTTTGAATGGATTAATTTCTTATAATTAATTATTTGATGTTTTATTGGAAACTTCATCAGAAAACTCAGGATATGCTGGTAAAAATATGTAAGAAGTAAAAAGAACAGACTAAGTTGAGGTAAAAATTTTATACTGGATAGAATCATGGAATGGTTAGAGTTGGAAGGGACCTTAAAGATCATCTACTTCCAACCCCTCTTCAAGGCAAGGTTTGTCAAAACCCCATCCAGCCTGCCCTTGAACACTTCCAGGAATGTGTCATTCCCAGCTCTTTGGGCAGCCTGTTCTAGTACCATACCACCTTCATGCAACAACATGACTCTTGGTTCATATCTCGAGAAAATATTTTTTTCTCTTTGTTAAACACCCTTTTCTCCCTTCTTCCATTTTATTAGTCTTGGATTTTGTAGTCCTGAAATTAGGGCACCCACTTAGAAGATAGGGAGCTGAATTCATATCTGTTCTTCCAGAATTGATTGCATTTAGAATGAACTGATTCTTTATTCAAAAATATATAAATTCTGGAGGAGCACACAGAAATCCACATCTCTCTGTCCTTAAGTGATGACCATAGGTCATGACCAGAGGTGCTGTGTACATTATAAGTTCTTGGTTAACAAGCTTTTATTATGAACATGAAGGGTGGATAGGGAATTTCCCCCTCTCTTTTAAGTATTTTTGGAGGCAAAAGAAACGGATTTGAGTCTTCTAAGGGTTAAAAAAAAATGGGAGCCCTGTGTCCTTGTTCCCATATGAGAGTTTTAATGAAATTATGGTCACTATCACAAGTTTCATTGTGAAAGCAAGTGTGCCAGCTGTGCTCTGTGCTGTACTCTGCACTATTCAGGTATGTTTGGTTTGCTCTGAGGGTAGAGAACATCCTACTTAATCTCTTTGCATTTTGATAGATTTAGAGGGATATTAACCTACCACCTGAGAGTGCAACTCTATTTGAGTTTAGACACCTATGGAATCAGAATAAAGAGACTTCCAGATATATGTAATGATAAGCAGCTGCTGAAGTAAGATTTTCTACATGTTTTCTTCAGTTTTGCTACCTATATTCCACTGAGCCTCAATTAAGAACTAAATTATTAAGTCTTTACCCTGCCTTTAGTTCTGATTTGTATTTATGTTTTACAGATCAGAAAGAGAAAACATGAATAACTGACATGAGTTAGGAATAAGAGCGAAGCTGTGCTTTTTATTTAGATTACTATGCAAAACATTTTCCTTTCACTGATAATTTTTTAAAAATGTAATTAGACTTTTTCATCCAGGAGAGCCCTCCTTCAGGAAGACATTAATTATTAATGTATCAATTATTTATTAATATTTATTAATTAATAACTGTGAATAATACTATTTAGAATCATTCAGTAATTTATATTGAAAGGTACCTACTGAGCTCATCTAGTATAACCCCAGCTCAAAGCTGGGCTGACCTGTATCAGGTTGCTCAGAGCCTTACTTGGTCAGTGTTTAAAGATCATAAAAAATGGAAAACCTGAAGATCTTCTGAGCAATGCTCAAGGTTTGATTTCCTACCTTATATTTGCCTACCATATGTTGTGCAAATTGTTAAAATTTTCTCTTGTTGCAATGCTTGTTTGTTTCTTCTTGCCTTGTCCCTGATGATCTCCAATAGGAGAGTGGCTTTGTGGTTTTTTTACCCTCCAGTGATATGTTTGCATACAGCAGTTGAAGCTCTGTAACCTCCCTGTCCTAGCACTGATCTTCCCAGGTCTTTCAGCACCTCTTGCTGCAGTCCTCTGACCACAGCAGTCCTGTGGTCCTCTACCAGACTCAGCCCAGTGTGTTTATATATATCCTGCTCAGCAGACTCCTGCAGAGCCCTGGATGCAGCAGACCTTCAGTGCTGCAAGAGCACCCTAAGGATACAAGTCCAAATAGCCTACTCACAGATTCTTTTTAGCAAAGCCACTTTCCAAGTGGGAAGGGCCCAGCTTGTACTGTTGCATGGGGCCCAACCTATGCCAGGTACAGGACTCAGCATTTGCCTCTGTTGAACTTCATTTGGTTCCTGTCAGCCCATTTCTCCAGGTTGTTATGGTCTCTTAGCAGCAGCTGTGCCCTGCAGTGGTTCTCAGCTGCTCCCACCAATTTGATATCATTTGCAAACCCGAAGGGCACTCATTCCTAATGTCCAGACCATTAATAATTGTGTTAGAAAGCATTGGCCCTAGATAGCCCCATGAGAGATGCTGCTGGTAACTGGACTTCATACTGCTGTTCACATTACTTTGATTCAGTGGTTCAACCAGCTTTGTGATCTATCCATAAATTCATATTTCAGCAATGTTTATGAGAATAATCTTTGGCAGACCTTTTTAAAGTCCAGCAATACCCACTGCCTTCCCCTCTCACCTGCTGAGCCAGTCATCTCAGTCATCTCAGTAGGAGTCAGTGAGGTTGGTCAGGTATAATTTGCCTTAAGTAAATCCATGCCAGGTGTTCAAAACCACCTTCTGACATTGTATGTGCTTGGTCATGGCAATGAGGAGAATTTGCTTCATACTATTCCCAGGCACGTAGTTTGGGTTAAAAACCCCTTAATACCCTCCTCCTTATCCTAATGCTTGACCTATCCTAATGCTTGACTTGTTTCTAGTCATAGGGGGGAACTTTCTTCACAGGTGCTACAGGATTTCAAAACTATGTAGAATGTAATCTTAGCTGACACTGATCAGCTGCCTCATTGTCCTTGGATGTAACCCATCTGGTCCCATGGATGTGTATGTGTATGTCCAGCTTGCTTAAGTGCTCCCTTACTTAGGGAGCACAAAATCTTTCAGTCCTGCAGATAATGCTGTAGACTCTTACTGCTACACTGGGCAACTGAGGAAGCCTGATGACACACCCTAGGATTAAACCTGAACCAAAGAAGGCAGTCAGGGCCTCAGCTTCTTTTTAATTTTCATAGTAACTATTGTCTCTGACTATCAAGACTGCATTTTGTGTTGTTTTTCTTTTTTATTTTGCTGGCGACGTTCCTGGTGAAGTATATTTTGCTGCCCTTCAAATCTCTCCTTATTTTTAACTCTAGGTAAGAACAGCATTACAAGAAATGCATAGATAGTCCTTTTAATTTTATCTTATCTTAATATAGTAATCTCTAAGTTAGTTTAAGGTAGTCTTTAGTCAATGAAGTGAGATAAGCACCTTTACTCCTTCCATTTTAAGATTGTTATCTACAAGAAAGGGGATAATTTTACCTCGTAGAACATGTCTCAGTTTACAGCAGACAGAACCAGGAAGTATAGCTTATACCTGACATCATGATTTTAAATGGCTCAAGTCAATCTTAAACTGTTAAGTGCAATTTAAACAGCTAATTTTTGAATTCTGCTTATAATTCAAGTAAATACATGCTCACATTCTGTACTGAACTGGCTTGCTTCCTCAGTAGTGTCACAGGGTAGGGTTTTCTGTTTGATATTTCTTGATAATATTTATGTTGTTGTTTTGTTTAATTTACAGGCTCATGAAATATGATCAGTTGAATATAAGAAAAGATAATTGGGACTAAATTCTACTCAGACTTCAAAACTGGCTAACATAATTAAATGTATATTTAACATTTTTGTTTTGTATAAAATATATTTGAATGCACACTAAAATGGCCAACTCCAATATCTCAAGTCAATCTTAACGAAAACACTGTCAACGAAAACATTCTTGTTCTGAGAGTAAAGAGAAGCACTGCCAAAATGTGTTTGAAAAGTTTAGAGAAAAGTTATTTTTTAGAGAATTTACAAAGCAGAAAGACAATAAAATGTCATAAGATTCCTTACAGTGCAGGAAAAAAAGTTATAAATTAGGGTTAAGGTCTTACCTCTTAAATCTTACCTCCTACTTTTGTACAGATCTGCTTCATGGCCAGGTAAGTCACATAGGGGGAAAGCTTTCTCTAAATGTGAATAGCAGAGTTCTTTCTACCTAACTTAAAGTGCAGCTTGATTTCTTTGTTTCTCTGCACACACTGAGCAATGCAATTACAGTTACAGTCTTTGAGGATGGTAGGTTATCAAAACTCTGGAAATCATATTCATATCACAGTATATCTAAAGGAAAATAAAACAATAAATACATTTTTCTTATTTTTTTTCAGATTTACGTCTCACTCTTTTTGTGATGCCTGACTCCCTAGGGCTTTTGAGGCAGTGTAATTAATGTAATGATATTATTGTTTATTACAAAAACAGTCATACAACTGCAAGCCTCACTAGAAGTACAGAGCCATCAGGAACATGGGACATGGCTATTTCTACAGCCTTTATATCTTGGGAGCCCCATTCAGTTAAAATAAACAGGGAACAGATCCTGAGATGAAAACAATGAATTGGTTTGATGCTGAACCTTTGATGATATTGTCTCCATAGGGCTTAGAAATGTGAAGTAGAACATATTTCCAAAAGCCATGACAAGTGGCCGAGGCAGAGGCTCCAGGGAATGACATCCAGTGAATTGTTTCTATCATGACATTAATTTAATGTACAATGCAGTCAGTCCACTTTTCTATATATTGGATGCTATGTGATTATATTAGTCTCATTTTCTCCTGGAGCTTCTTTTATTAAGTTGTATAAATCATGTGAGCACAGTAGCCATGAGTCACCTATAATTCTGCTTGTTCACAAAATTTGTTACATGTAACCACAGGCTGTATGATCACTTACTATAGGGGCTATCCTGGATGGGAAAAAATGTAGTAGAGGATTTTTTTTTGCTTTTTCTGTGGTTTGCCTTAAATAGAAGGGCACTTCCTTCATTAGGCTGATGCAAACAGCAAGCTATTGTTTCATGGTCTGTTAAAAACTCAAGTTTGAGGGAGTCTTAAATGAGGTGTTCTATACTTAATCTCTCTGACGCTTTTGCAGAGAAGAGTAAGGAAAACTTAAAAGTATTGTGTTAGTGTTTGATATTTTTTCCATCATCTCCCTTCTCCTAAGGGTATTGTTTCAGCTTGACTATTCTGCTTTAATAACAGCTACATGTGCAGCTGTTTGTGTGTCTTTAAGCAGCCAAACCACTCGTGCTGCACCTAGACTGTTTGAAACTAAGTCTAAGAAGTAAAACATGATAGATTTATAAAATACATAAATTAAAAGACAGAAGAAACATCTAGTTTGACAAGCAATAAACCATAAGGTATATTTTAGGGCCAGATTCAGTTACAGTTTGAAGAAAAGCATATGTTTAAACCAATATTTTATCCTATAATAATTCAGTTTGGAATTCAGTTTGGAAGGGATGTCAGGACATCTTTCATCTGATCTTCTTCTCAAAGTGTGGTTGCTCTGAGATCAGACCAGGAGGACTGGGTCTTTATCATGTTGGTCTTGAAAATCTCCAAGTATGGAGACTTCATGTGCTTTGGGACAACCTGCTTCAATGCTTAGCTATTCTGATGATAAAATGTGTCTATTCGTATCCATTCTGAATCTTTCTTGTTCAAATTCATGTCTAGTGTTTCTTGTCCTCCTAGCATACATCACTGTTAAAAGCCTCCTTCTACCTTTGTGATGACCTCCTCTCAGTATTACAAGCTGCTTTCCCCTTGAAGTCTTCTCTTATTTAGCCTGAACAAGTTCAGTTCTTTGTCTGCTCTAGCCCCCTCACCATTTTGAGAGTGTTTTTCTTGACTGCTTCTGTTTGTCAGCATCTTTCAAAGGAATTCCCAAGACTGGAATATAGTATTCCATATGTGGTCTAACAGAGGAGGAGAATTACTTCCCTTGGTTTTGTGGCTGTGCTCCCGTTAATACAACCCAGGAAGCTGTTGGCCTTCTTTGGTGCCAGGGCATACTGTTGGCTCATGTTCAGCTTTCTGTCAACAAACACCCCCAGGTGTTTCCAGCAGAGCTGTTACCCAGCTGGGCAGTGCCTTTACTACTGCAAAGATTCCTTCCTTCTCATAACCCAGGACGTTAAATTTGTCCTTGTCAAGTTTCACAAGGTTCCTGTGAGCTTGTTCACCCTAAATGTCTAGGCAGCTCTGAATGATGTTGTGTAGACAGGGCTGTGTTTGCATGGATTCCATCCCAGTTTGACATCATCTGCAAATCTGATGACATTGTGTGCCAACCTTTCCTCCAAAGGTCATTTATTAAGACATTAAACAACATGATCCTAGCATACTCCCCTTCTTATCAAACTCCAGGATTAGGATGACCTAGTAAGCAGTACCAGCTGAGCCCAAATGTCACAGAATCATGGTGTCACAGCATGACTGAAGTTCTTGAGGTTCTTGAAGTTCACCTCCTCCAACACTCCTGCTCAAGCAGGACTACCTAGAGCTGATTGCTCATGATTATGTCCAGACTGCTTTTGAACATCTCCAAGGAGGGAGACTACACAGCATCTCTGGACAATATCTCAGTCACATCACAGTGCAGAAGTGTTACCTAACATACAAAGGCAACCTCCTATGCTTCAGCTTGGGCCCATTGTTTCTAGTCCTGTCACTGGGCACCACTGAAAAGAGCCTATCTCCATCTTGTTTACATCATTCTTCAAGTACTTGTGTGCATGGATGAGATTTCCCTGAGCTTTCTCTTCCCTGGGTTAAAAAGTCCCAACTCTTTCAGCCTGTCCTCATTTGAGAGATGTGCTGGTCCTTTAATCATCTTTGTAGCTCTTTGATGGACTATCTTCAGTATGTCCATGCCTGTCTTGTTTGGGGAAGCCGCAAACTGGGTACAATACTCCTGGTGTAGCCTTACCAGTGATGAATTTAGATTTTTCTATAAATAACATATTGTAATTTTGATAGTTTGATTTGATCCAGCCTATTTGAGACTAAATTAGCCTACTTGGAGTTTTCAGTTATCGCATTTCTGCTGTACTGTTAGTTTTGATCAAGTCTACCATGTATTTATTTTCCTCTTTCGTGTGTGAACGTCCAAGTCAAACCATAGCATTCTTTCTGATATGCTTCGGAGACTTAATTTCCTGCCTCTTTTACCACATGAAATATTTTATGGTCTTTTAATTATTTGAATGTATTTCCAATAAATCTCCTCAAAGTTTTCAGCTTTATTTCTGGGGACTAGGACAAGAAAACTGGCCACAGAGTTACAGTAGACCTGTGCCAGGGTGTTTTACCCAGTCAATACAGCCTTTCTGCCGCAGCACGATGTCTCTTTCCATTGCTGCTCTTCAGTAGAACTTGCCACTGTGCTTTTCCACTTCTGGCTACAGTGCTCAGCTGGGAAATCCTGTTCTGCTGATAACAGGCCTGAACATTTTTCTGTAACCAGTGCTACTCAGAAGTGAGTCCCTTGCTTTATGGGTATGTCCTGCACTGTTTTGGTCCCATGGGCACTTTGTTTTTCTCTATTACCCCACACATGCAGTGAGTCCAGATTTGCTAGCTCATTATGCTGCCCTGTACCAGCTTTCTTCATCATTTAGGCCTTTCCAGTTGTTTTTTTTTTCCTCGGCCTTTATTATTAAATGCTTTGATTCTTTGTTCTAAGTCATTCATAATTATGTTAAGTACTAAAAGTCAAGAACCAGTGCTTTCCAGGCTTTACTGGAAATACATCCACTCAATGACTAGCAATGTTCATATTTGTCATTTGTCCAGTTTCTACTAAGCTTTATTTTTTGACTTCTATTATCTTACCCCTAATTAAAATGCAATGTTGTAGTAAATCAAATTCCTTACAGAAGTGTAAATGTAATACTAGTGGCATATGATTTAACAGATAGTTAATAGAAAACACTAAGTTAGTATTTTAAGATGTTTTCCCTAAGCATATGTTGATTGGCAGTAATTTAATTACTTTTATTTAATTCCTTATTAATTAAGCTCTATATCATCTGTTCAAACTGCTTTGCCATGTATCAATATCAGACTGACAGGTCTGTTATCCAGGTCATTTTCTTTTTGATTTTAAAGTGCTGGCACAACATTAGCCCTCTTTAGAACAGTTGTAAGAGTGAGTCATTTAATGACAAGGAAATAATTTCTTTTTAAAGTAAACCTTTAAAAACAGCATATGGGATTAATACAAGAAAACATTGTACAAGAAAGAAAAACATGCAGAAAAATATTAAAAATTGGTGGCATTCACAAACATGGTAATATGCTTCAGAATTTTTAAGGAAATAATTGAACAGATGAATAAAGTAATTAGTTTTATTAACCTGACCTGCAATTCATCTTGTATTCCAGGAAAGGGGGCAAACAAAATATTTGGAATGAAAAGTCCAGAAACCACTTAGACCGCATAGGCAGTGCCTAAATGATTTAGTGAGCAGCTACTCAGAAAGTAGCTCTTTTCAAGTCAGAGAAATTCACATGTCCTCATGGTTCACAGTGTATTCTCTAAATGAACTTAATATCATGAATTATAAACACACATCTCTTGTAAAGTGACCTTAGGTAATATATATTGGATATTTAAATACTGAATCACATGTTAGTAAAGAAGAAATCTGATATTTGTATTTAATAAAATATCTGATCCTCATGAAACCACACTCTTTAACTGATTAATTCAAACTGCCGTATATGTGGGCACAAGCACTTGGAGTGAATCTGGCACAAAAATCATAAACAAAAGGTTTTCCTGTAATAATAAAGTATTGAATTTTAAGGGCACCATCTGGCAGTGATGTAAAGAAATCTGTTCTTGGTAGGGGTTCATTTATTTGTCTTTACTTAATAACCTCATTAAGTACTTCTTTAAAGTTATTAAAATAAATTGGGAAAACTAAGTTGGTAAAGAGTTTTTGGAATTGCTAAGGAAAAAAATGCATGCTTCTTTTGGTTGCCCAAAATGTAATCAGGAGGTAAAAACATTTTCTTCCACAGTGACGAGATGGAGCCAGTTACATTCTAGGTTTGACATGTCTCAGTAGGAGAGGAAATACTGGGAAAGAATTGAAAAAAAGAAAAAAAAAACTGTGAAAAAGAATGATAGTGTTTGAAGACTGTAGAAGACAAATTTATAGAAAATGTTAAAATGCTCAGTACGTTGAATTAGCAGAAGAAATATCTTACAGTTGTATAGGGCGCTTGTGAACTATTTAGAATTGTATCTGTGGCAGTGCCACTGATGGATGAATTGGGAAAAGTGATAAGCACAGAGCACATAGACAGTGGTGTTTCCTCTGTCATGCTTGTCTTCTGATATTCTGCAGTCTTCATCCTCCTTGATCAGTAGTTGGATCATTACATTTAGATTTGATAAACTTGATGAACTTTGCTTGTATGAATTTCTGTTATTTCTAAAGCTTTAGCCTTCACACTCTTGCCCTGCTGTTGGGTAGAAAAGTATTTTTTTTTGTGTGTGTGTGTGTTTTAAATCTGCTGTTTGAGTGTTTCATTTGATGCTCTCTGGTTACTTAAGAGGAGGAATGTTTATTACTACACTTGCTGATCATGCTGTTGAATACGTCTTATCACATCTATTTACTTCCTTTGCAACCCTACAGAAGGCTTACAGTTCTTAGGAAGAACTCAGAAATGAAAAGGTAAACTGTTTTATTTACTTTGAAGGTAAGATAAATCAAAAGGCAACAAAATGAAACTCCAATTTTTTAGCTATAGAGCTGAACATTTTAATATTTTTAATATACATTTTTAATACATAATTTTAGAATAACAGACCTGTTTAATTTATGCCTAGAAAGGTCCAGAACAGGAGGAATGCTCTGCAGTTAAGCAAATTGCTGTGTGCCTGTACGATCTACAAAGTGTTATCAACAGTGAAGTTTGAATGTGGTGACACCATAACATGAAGATGTGTGGAAAACATTGCAAGATTACATTATCAGATAAACTGAAAATAGTGATCTGTTTATGTGTCCCGTGATGGTCAATGTAGTATTTTCCCTGGCAGCTCTTTGGATGGGGCCAAGTGTCTCCTGGTATGCAGGGTGGACTTCCAAGTGCTTCACTCTTTCCCAAATAATGCCCCTCAGACATTTTACATTCCTTGAAAGCTGAAAGATAGTTGCTGTTTTTTGTGAATTTATACTTAAGAATGAACTTTTCTTCTGTTTTCTAACATGTTTGGATTTTGATCAAGTGTTTTTAATATGGTTTCATTTTAAATGCTTGTACCTTTTCAACAATCAAATATTTCCCAAGCAATCAAATATGGGGTTTTTTTTCCATTTGGACAGTAGATATAGACCCTAAATAGTAGGATAGCTTGTATTTTTACTTAGTTATAAGAACTGACAAAAACTGTCCACCTCATAAGGTAGGGGCCTGTTTCTAAGAACAGCTGAATGAGGAAATAGAATAGTGGCTTCTGTGGCTCCTTTGTGGCTCTTCAAAAAGCAAAATCTTCATCTTGATTGCCCTGCCAATACTTTGCAGATACTGAATTGCAAAAGTGGGCATATAAGAGCTTGAATAACCCACAAACTAAACTACAGACTGGAAATCCATTGTTTCCCAAAGGCACAGGTAAGCTGGGAGAGGCCTTGCTGAGCTTTTTGCTTAGAAATCCTGAGAGTTTTGTGTGTCTCCAACGTGCTTACCTTACGTTGGAGTTTTCTATAAAAATCTATTAATTTCAAAGCAAAGCATTGAGGAGCCTCTGCTTGGAGCATAGGGGAGAATGGATGGCTTTGGAGGATGAAGCAGTAAGAACAGATTCCTTCTCTCACTGGCAGTCATGTTTTCCAGCCTGTCTTACCTACTCAGCTGAGCTCTCACTACTTTTCCTGAGAATTGTGTATTATCTGGGATTTCTGAGAGGAATGCAGTACCTCCTTTGGTCCGTTTAGATCTGCAGAAGTCATTAAAGGTTGGAGCTGGAGCACGCGACCTTTTCTTGTGGGAGTTTTCTCCTTCCTTTTTCCCATCATCCATCTAAGGACAATGTGAGGATCCTTGAAAAGCAATTCTTGCAGAAATCGTAATACTTGTGCTGCTTTTTGTAGAAAGAAATAAGTGGGAATCTTTCCTTGCTATTTTATTTGATTATAGTAAAGGTGCAGCAGTATTTGCTTTGTGTTATCCTCTGCAAGTGTTTATTAATCTAAATAATGGAACTTCAGTTATCAGAAAATTCTTCTGCCTGCTTAAAGCACCGAAGAAAGTATGAAGTCAGTAGATGCTAATTTTGGGGGAAAAGTCTGGAAAGATTTCTGTCTTACCTTAGCTCAAAAATTGTCAATTTACTATTAGCTTATTTCCAGAATAGAAAGTATTTACAGAACTATTATATATCCTATTGAATTGGTATGCATGTCTGAATTCAGTTTTGTAAAGAAAAGGGATGGTCCTCTCCCTTACATCAGGTTTTGCATAGAGTCAGTGTTAAATAGCATTAACATCTGCCTTAAGTCGGATGGTAAGGATAGGTGAATAGAGGAAAACTAATGAAATAAACAGCATAAATAAAATAAACACTGAAATGAATTGTTACTCTTGTGCCAGACATAACATGGAATTAACCAGATGACTATGTTAAAAAATTGTGAGTAGTAAAATTTTTCAAGTGAAGTTCTGGAAAGGGATAGTCCCTTAGTGCTTTGTTAATATGGTACTTTCCCAGTAGAAGTTTCTTCTAATTTCTGTTACTTTAAAAAATGTTTCATCCACTTTCCACATACTAATTCTTATCATACTGAATATATTGTTTGTATTTTTTGTACTTTTTGCTTAAAGGTCTTTGCCATTTGTTGTTTTGATATTTGTTTTCATGCTTTTGTTATGGCTTGTTATTTTTTCTGTATTTCCTTTTTCTGAGGTGGCTTTGCTTCTCTTTTGAGTTTCGAAAAATGGCTGCTTGACCAAGTGACTATTTCTTCATGCTTAAATTGCATCATATCTTTTTTCTTGCCCACAGAAGATCTTGCACTTAACCTGGCATTTTCTCACCTCTCGGTCAAAAACTGCATGATTTCGTAGTGAGAAGAGTACATTAAAACACACAATAATAATAATAATAATAAATGTTAATCAAAAAACTGCATGTGTCTTTCTGATTGTGCCAGTGTTGTGGTATTCAATTATGCAATTTTCATTGGCATATTAATCATCTTTTCAACAAACAAGCCAGCGTTAATTAAAGCAAACCATGGATAAAGACATGTTGCCGGATCATCATTCCGTTTATCACAGCACACAGGCTGGCCGTTAAGTAAATTCTGGACTGTGAGATGAATTTCAATGTTGGCTTCATCTTTTTTGTTGGAGTTTGAATGCAACTCATCTAACAACAACAACAAACTTCAGGCTTCACAAGAGAAAGATGAATTTATTTATAATTAATGGCAAAAGAAGAAAGATAAAGTAGTTGTATGCTTCTAATGGGAATTAGAGTATTTCAAACTAAACCATTTTTGAAAATTTTTTCTGTCTTCCTCTGCTCCCCTCTTTACCCTACTTAAAGAATCAGAGCCCTGAGAGCAAGGAATAAGTGAACCCTCATTTACCTTAAAAATTTAGGTTTCATTTTAACTTTGGAGCAATTAGTAAACTGACTAGCATTAAATATGCAATCTGTGCAAAGAGCAAACATGATACAATCTTTTTTACTGATAAATGGTATGACAGAGATGGGAGGAAAATAAACTCGTGTCTTTCAAGTGAAAATATCCAATAATTCTTTGATGAGCAATAGTTGCATGACAATTTCTTCAGACACCTCCCATAGAAAAGGCTTTGCTGCTGCAAGTGTGTACAGTCAAGATCACTTGAATATGTTTGTAAGTATGTTAAAACAAGTATTTGTAGGTTTTTCAAGTGTTTGTAAGTCTGTGAGCTTATGGAAGAAAGCACTGGATGCTGCTATATGAATAGGTACTGCTTAGCATAATAATACTGGTTATTGTGCCTTCTAAGGGTTATTATAGAGACAGTTGAGAGAGAAGCTGAAGGTTTAAGGGTTTCATTCTTCATTTTATTTAGTTTGTGTATTGTTTTATTTGAACAGAAATAGAGTTTAATGCTCCTACTGTGAAAAGTACGTGCTTCATCCAGCAAAGACCTGGCACTGGCACAGAGGGGCTTGTTATTTCTGTTTCTGTCCTGAACTCAAGACTGTCTTCATAACTATTTGTCATAAGTGTTTCAGTCTAGATTCCTTCAAACATGGGTTTATAAAGGTGTGGAATGAATTTTATTTTAACAGAAAAGTAATTTTAGTCTGCCTGCTATGAAAAATGTATGGAGGCACTAGTGAGATAGATGATCATGTCTCAGATCAGCTTAAGAGGATCTGGAACAATAGCAGTTAAAAGTGAGCCTTCCTGAATGTTCATAATAATCTGTCATTTTACCTACCTCAGTCTTCTTATGTCTTCTTGTTAATCAGTTCTCTCAGCTACTTAACATTAGACTGTCTATACTTGCAATGTAATCAGAATACACATGCGTCCTGAGAAGCAGAAATTGATATGGGAAGAATTGTTATTTAGCTAAATAATGGCTTTAATGTAATTAGTTATGGCTAAGTTAGGGGAAAAAAAAGAAAAAAGACATGAGTAAAACTAACTTAATCCTCATAGCTGTATGATGCCCAGTTAGATTATTTCTACAACTTAGAACTTCATCAACTTAGCATGCTTCACGTTCATGCTACTTCAAATACCTCTATGCCACAGAAAGAATATGCAAGGTAGATGTGCATTCAGAATGGTCAAACTCAGTTGAGACTTTGGCACAAGTACTGAAGACAGCCTAAGGTAAAAAAATCTGCCTTCCCTTAAGTTGCTGCATGGGTTGCTGCTGAGTTAAAGAGATGAGCTTACATAGTCTATCAGACTTGATCACCCTCCACACATTTAGTTTGCTGAAACTGCTGGTAACAGTTTGTGATCTTCAAAGATCTATTTGGACCAGCTTCAGTGAAATCAGATCTGCTGTACAGGAGCAGAGTTCAATACACCGTGACTACTTTACAGTTCCTTAAATATACCAGATCCTGTTTTAAATCATAACCTAAGCCTGTTAAAAATATAACACTACGTGTCAGATGAGTATATTGTAAGGTATTTTAAAGATATTCAATGTATAATGTGTTCAGTTGTCTTCCACTGTATTGTTTTTGTTTGGAAGCATGGGAGTCAGTTTAAATCTGCTTTATGGTATAAATCAATGAAATTAAGCTCATGACTATTAATAGTTTGGTTCTCCTTAGAAAGTGTCTGGATATTTTCTGTAGCTCTAATATGATTTTTTAAGGAATAGCAGAAGTTTCCTAGGGTTAAAATGGATTCTGGTTACACTGGCTGGATCATTAAATTGTTTCATAAATGGTTAGAGGTAAATAGATGAAAATTAATTCTCCTTATTGTGTTAATGGGGTGTAAGTGCATATGGCATCTCGTGGACCCTGGAGTGTGAACTGAACTCTTGCTCTTCACTCATTTTGACTATGAACTGTTTACAGATCCAGCTATGGAAATGTACCTGCCTGTTGAGTCTCTGTGGCTGGATGAGGTACTGGCTGCAGCATGGCAGTCACTTGCATTGCACTGGTTACAGAAAATTCAGAGTAGGTGACATTTTGATATCTAAGGTAGCCAACATAGATTTTCGTCTGTCTTTAGTATACTAGACCATCAGAGAAAGTTTATGTTTGTGTTGCAGATCCCCATGGCTTTGAGGATCTCTTATCAGAAGTTTTGTGCTAGGTAATACACTTATAAAATGGAAAGTACAGCAGCATTTTGTATTTTCAGAATCCATTAATCTGGGAAGTTCATTTTAGCATATCAGATCAGAAATCTTCCTCATTGCTTTTGGGTACATTGAGAATGGAAAATTGCAGTGGTGGTCAAAGGAATGGTATAGTTCGTGGTAAAATGGGAAAACTGTATAGTACTCCTTTCAGTTTATTGGAGGCCACCAGGCTAAAGTGCCATCTTGCACTTATTCAAAAGCAGGGTTATATTACATTTCATTTTTTACCTCATTGTTAACACTGACTAGTAAAGATCGAAACTATTGATGAATCTAAAACTGCTGCCGTTCCTTTGGTTTTTAACAAGAATCTAAAATTAGTTAATCAGCACTGTAATATAAAGAAATCAACACTCTAATTAGTACCAAAGGAGTAATTTTCATGTAGTCGTCACTTATTATCATCTGGAATCATTAATATCCTTATCATTTCTTATAACAATATTGTGTTCTAGGTCATATATAGCACTAAGAATCTGGTTTGCATGTATAGTTTAGAAGGACTGTCACGTTTCAAAATGCTTTTGGAAATGACAGCATTACAGCTTTTAAAAAAATTATGTTACATAATATAGTACATTATTGAATAAAAAGTAACCCTTCTACAGATCAATATTTGCAGTTTTAGTGTAATGTGAAATGGTTTTGAATACTTCTGATACAACAAGGTAACAAAAAATTGTCGTAAGAATTTTATGAGTCTGCTACAAAAGTAGGAGTAGTACAACGTGCCATCTTCTCACCGTATTACTAAATAGGAGAACAAAACATGCTAATTTTTGGCATATGTGCAGAATTGGCAAATGTGAAATCATTACAGCATAATTTAAGTTAGTTTATTACATGACAGTGGCAAAAAGTGAGTGCTTGTTAGATATCGTCAGTTGGTCACACATGTAAATTTATCAGTTCTCTGCACAGAAGAGAATTACTATCTAAATTTCACTGAGAATAATTTTAGGGTACAAATAAATACTCTTTTTTTCCTTTGCCCCAAATCCTCTATCTATTTGTGCAAACAATAAAAGTAGTGTAAATAAGTGAGTGCAAAATACAGGTAGATCACATTTGTGTTTCACAGTGCATTCACATGTCATTGGTGTGTGCCTGCAGAAAGAGTGGCAGCTGCAAATCAAGTATAATCATTTCAGAGAGAGAGCTTGTGCTCTTCTGCCTTTTGGATTATTCATTCATGCTGAATGCAGGCAGAATAAGACACTCGTTTATAATTTTTCATGATGGTTTCATGTTTGTCAGCATAAGGTACTGCACTGATGCAGTTCTGCAGTGCATATTTAAAATGCAAGTAAGAATGAGTGAAATGAGAGCTGACATTTTTCACATATAAACAGAAATTCATCTGTCTCATTGAGAAGGAGGGGTTGTACATGAACATGCTGGGGCCCGTTGAAATTAGTCTCGACAGTTAGTAAAAAAATTTCATTTCCCTTGTTCAGACAGTCTTTCCAAAGGATGAAAGGTCCCTCCTGTGGGAGTGTTTCCATGCATAATTTTATCCACCTGTCCTGTTTGTAACACAGTTAGTTTCTGAGATCCTTGGGTGATAGTATGGCATGGTTTTCATTTTCATAGCAGTGAGTGATACATGGCAAATGAAAAGGTAGTGAAATAGCCTTCAGAAAGAAAATAAAACCCCAGTCCTCAAAACCTTCAAGGATGTGCAGCATACAAGGATGTCACTGCATCAAAGGAGTCTGAGTATAGGCAGCTTTGGAGGGGCAGGACCCACCTCAGTTCAGTTGGGTTGAATATTATGCAGAGCTGGAGACAGTCTTGCAAATATCCCAAAAAAGCAGGAAGAATGTAAGGGATTCAGAGTGGTGTGAAGGGCTGATTGGAGAAGATGCTCTGGGCTGAGATGCAGTGCCTTCTGCCTTCCTTTTTCATACATTTAGGAAGATTTCCTGAAGCACCATCGATTTAGGGTCTGACAGTTAAAGCCTGAAGGACAATTTCATACTTGCTGCTATCCTGCCCTACATTCTTTCTGGATTAGTTCAGTAAAATTATATTCTGCTTTCTGGGTCGTTTCTGCTTTTGAATATCAGTAACAAATATAGGTCTATTTCAGAGTATTTTCGTTTGGGAAATAAGGGTGCATATACACCTTTTCTGTAGAGCTTTGAGGGTAAAAGTGCAATCTTGATCTAATACTAGTTTACAGTAATGTAATGGTGGGAATTTTTTCTTAATTCTAGAGCTGCAGTAAATTCAAAAGCATAATACATGTTTTTTTCCTCACACCTAGTACATACATTGGCACTGGAATTAGACAGCCTGTAGGTCTTTATTCCTTGTGTCAGAAAAAGTTATATAAAATCATTCTAAGCAGTAAATAATACTTTTATTTTTAATGCTGCTATTTTGGTATCCAGAGTATCTTATTTTTGTAAAAAAAACCCCTTTTTTTTCTGGTATTCACAAGGAGAACTAAAACATGGAAATCATAAAGCAGGCACTAATTTTATTTGTTACTTTGCCTCTTTTGAGTCATTGTACATGTTCAGCTATGAGTATGTCATAGCTTCCTGCTTTCTTCTTAATATATAGCCATGCTTGATTACTGCTGGGTTGTGTAGCAAACCCTTATTTTGGTTTGTTGAAGGGCTAGGAGGCATCTTCACACCCAGAGTGGTCGTTGCATTCATGGGGTAGCACCACAGCAAAACTAAGGACACCCCCAGCACGGTGTCATTGAGAAGGGTGTTCTTGTCCCAGTTACGAGGTGCTGAGTGTGGTGGGCTTGAAGTGTATGGAAAGAGGGAGACAGCCAGGACTGCCTTTGCTCTTGGCAGCCGTCCTCAGTGCCAGGCTGGAGCCATCCCGTGGCTCGCTGTGGGCGGAGGCCCTGCCGGCCTGGCCGGCTGCTGTCCCCCGCGGGAGCTGGGGAGCCAGGGACCCTTGGGAACGCTGGTTTGGTTCGGCCTCTGCGGTACAGGGGCCGCAGAGGAGAAGCAGAAGTGGGTAATGGCGCTGCAGGAGAGACACGTCTTCCTAAGGAAGGAAGGCAGGAAGGCAGGCCTGCAATTTGTAGAAGCTGATAAGAGGAGGGAGGCTGGTTTGCCACTGCAGGAACACCAGTTTACCCATGAGCCGTGCGGACCTCTGAGCTGAGCCGTCACGTCCAGCAGGGAAACATCTCAGTGCGTGCCGCACAAAATCCCGTCGGATAACACAAGAGGCCTTTTTAGGCTGGAAGCACCAGTCTGACCAGTAACACACAGTTCACTGAATCCCTAATTCCAGTTGGGAAGTTATCTGCTGTCTCTAGCAGTGAAATTCTGACTGATAAGCGAAGAGGCTCATCTTCTGGTAGCAGAGTCTCCAGTTTATCAGTGTCTGACCAGCTCATAAATCAGACTGGTGTCTGTTTTTATTTTGTTTTATCAAAATTTATTTCTATCATTGTAACAGTTAATACTTTAATAAGAGAACTTAGCTGGGAACATTAGGAAGTTAGTTAGAGACATTTTGCAGGCGCTTTTTCCCTTGTCAGTGACAAGGTAAGGTAATCCTATACACAGGCTGCTATTGTGAGATGAGAAACTGGCCTCCTTCACTGCCAGAGACCAGATGCACCTCACTCTATCCTAATCTGTAAACGACTTAAAGGAGCCTTATCTCGGGGCTCTTCTGCTTCATTTCATGCTTGATTTACTTTAATTTGTCTGATAGGGCACAAGGATTTGGAGACGGCCCATCTTTCTGCAGAAAATGTTCAGATTTTTTTTTCCTTGGCATTGTTGTGTTGGGGGTTTTGACTTTTTTTATGTGGAGGAAATCTTGCTCCAGTGCAGCAAGCTGCTTGAGTGTGTTTAGATTTAAGCTACCCCAGCAGAAAAGAGTTTGTGAAGTGGTATGATTGTGTGATGGGCCACATTTACATTGAAATCACATTATACGATATATCTGGACTCCTGAAGGGAGCAGTGCAGTGGAGCGCTTGTGCCCACAAGATACTTTGAAAGGGCTATATATAGTGGCAACAATTGATACGAGATTTTACAGGAGACTTTATAAATATGTAAATGGCTGTTATCTGATTGGGTTCTTTGGCTACACATCTGTACCTCAAAGGAAGTGGAGCTGTGAGAACTACCAGGAAAACAGTAGTTTGCATTCTAAGTAAGGCTGAGAAATAGAAATGTCTCACAGGTTGACAGCGGGTCAGGGTGGAGGTGCTTTGCATACTTCGGAGGTAAGCCTCTTTGATGTGAAAGCGATCTCTTACTTCCACCAGAAAGGTAGAATTACCATGAACAATTTTCATTTGTTTTATAACATGGCTTAGATCAGGAGCCATTGACCTTTAGCATTCCTTGTTATTTCTTTAAATTGCTTATGTGATATGGCACTGGGGGGAATTGCCTTTACGTTTTTTGCATTTTAAAAAATGTACTTTCAGTGACCCATGGGAGAGAAAATAAAGTCTTTGGTACATTGATCCCTTGATTAGTTATTTCCTAAATGAAAATGGAAATACTGTTAAAGCAGTAATAATGCTATGTCTTAATAGTTGAGAAGTCAATAAATGGCTCCCATGTGCTTCATTAAAGTTCTTAATGAAGCCATTTTTGATAGCTGAACTTTACATTATCTCTGCTTTAGTCAGATACTTTTTAGGGAGAAAGAGGCAGCAATTTGATAGAAAATGGTTTTCTTATTCACTCTAGTAACTATATTGCTAAAATCCTGTGTATCATTATACCTGTTTTATAGGGCCATGCAAAACTCATCAATCGTAAATATAGCCATACTTAGAGAATTTTTTTTTTCTGGCAGTTCTTGTATTTTGTTTTACTTCATGTGTTTATGTCATGGCATAGTCATACATAAGTAAAGTATAGCATTTTTTTCATCAGTGTTCCAATATTGCTTTTTTGCAGGATGTTCTAAATATTTCTGTGTAGCCTCACCACGGTGGCAACCTGTTCTTTCCTTTACACCCTTGTTGTAGCAATTCTCAGCCATTTAATTCCTCCCTCCTCCTCCTTGCACTGAATTACCAGTCCTGACAGAGCCCTTCATATTTTGACAGGGAGGATTTAGTCTCTGGGATGAGCACACCATTCAGCAATGAGCTGAAAAAGGGTGTGAAAGGCCTGTGGGCTCCTCTTTTGCCTTTCATGAACTCTTCTACGTCCAGCAGAGTGGATTCCATGATCCCTTACACAATAAATATGAGAAAGAAAATCTGAGTTATGTCTTTCATGTCTTCCTAATGGGGTCTTCACCGTGGTGAAAGTTGTTTCTCTGGATTACTTGGGCAATGTTTATTGTGTTATTGTAACTAAGTTTAGTATTTACTATACAAGTAAGAAATCATAAACACATTACAGCTGTGTATCTTTATTAAACGAAGCAAACAAAACTCTATTTTCTCAAATTTTTAAAATAGTTCACGTGAAATCCAGGTGGATTTTCAGACATAAAAAGCGTAATAGAAAAAATGAGAACGCTGAGTTATTTCCTCTGTAATACTGGCCAGCTCCCCGATGCCTAAAATTTGACCTTGATTTTCCATTTCCCTATTCTGGATTCGTATGACGTTATTTTCACTGGTAAAGGACTTGACTGGTGGATTAGCAATACGTTGGAAATGAAGTTCTGAAGTCAAGCCCAACCCGAGCTTCACAAAACTGAAAGACTTTTGGTTAGGTTTGATATATTGTTTATATTAACCATGAAAGAGGGCTAATATTACCTCCATATGTTAGTAAGATCTGATGCTTAATTCAGTTTTTTGTTTTCAACCTTTTGAAATCTTCTGGTAGAAAACATGGTTAATAGATACACTATTATTAGAACAATAAATGCAGGGTGTGATCCAGCATATGTGCATTCCAGGTGACACTTGGATAAACATCAAAATGTCCTAATGAAGACATTGTTGAAACACACATGTGTAAAGTTCTGTTTTTACAATTTCATTTTAGTAGGTACATGCTTTTCCCTAACATTTACTTCGGCTGAACGTGTTTACAGTACTATAAAAGAGAATTGTTTCTACTTCAACTTATAGAGATGTTTTTATCTTTTATTATTTTTATCCACCTAATAATATTTGAGAAATAAATGAATAGAAATAATAAACAAAAGTAAGAGAAGGGTGAAAAAGAAGCTCAGAAAAACATGAATTTCATCTAGAAGATGAAAATAACAATTAAAAAATCAATTCCACAGAGAACAGGCTTTTTTTACCCTCCTTCTTTCTTTTTATCTTTTTCACAAAGTAGACTATGTTGGAAACTGAAAATAATGTAATATAAATCAAAATAGTCATTAAACTGGTTTTGAATTCTTTTATCAATAATTCTGTATGGTGCTTCCAATATATAATCTCAAGGTCTGAACAGAGTGTGGAAGGGAAACCTGAAGAACCTGAATATGCATAGTGCATTCTGAGGTAGGTACTACTCCATATAGAGCTGTTGTATAAAACCATCCTCCTCCATTTAGGAGAAAGAGTTACTGACACCATTTTAGAGAGGAGGAGATGGATGACTCACAAAGGTAAATGGCTTGTTGATGTTGTATTGTGTTGGAGCTTACACAACAGAAAAGGGGATACTGTTTCTTTGAGGGTTTTTGAGGATATTCTTCATGAACAATTTAAAATGCTGGTTTTAAAGTGCGATATTGAACGTACTTGTTTCTTTTGAGTAACAGCTCAGACTCAAATGCATTCTTAGTTAATGTCAATGGGAAGATCTCTGATCAGTTGGCTCAGTTCAGTAGATTTTATTAATAGGTAAGTATTTATAGTAAGTATGTTGAAATTATCAGCAAGAAAGAACGATAGACCTGGCTAACATGAAAGCTCTTTAGAAACACAGAAATGGTGAATTAAAATTTTCATCAGATGGAACTAACTTCCCATATAAAATATTTTCCGAGGCTTTTTCTTTGAATCTCTGTCGCTACTGATATTTATGGTTTCACTAAAATGTTCAGGTAGAGAAATACCTGCCCTCATAAATCACTTGCAGATAATACTGGTTCAGACGCTCTCTGTCCAAATTGATAATGGATATCTGATTCAAAAGAAATGTCTTGTTTCTCAAAAGTTCGGTGGAGGATGCTGGAAGATGGTAAAGCATAAAAAAGAAAAAAAAATTAAAAAACCCAAAACCCAGATAGAAAAAAAAAGAAAGGAAATAAAAAACCCAGACAACCAAAGCAAACCCATTTTTAACCCTATTTTTAATTCCAACTTCACCATTATCTGTTATGCTAGTTGGCAGAAGTTGGCAACAGAGTGAACTACATTAGGATTGTTTCATTTGTGGTTTTATAATTCAGACCACTTTCAGAAAGTTGAACTCTTGTGTTTATATTGGCAGATTTTTTGCCAAATTGAGAAATCAAAATGTACTGTAAATAATAGAATAAAAATAATAATATAATTTAAAAAGCCCCCAATGTTGCCCAATTTGGAACAGTGTGGATTCCTCCCACTGCACTGTTTTCCTGTTAAAAATTGAAAATGTAATTGTAGTATTTTTTTTTTAATGTGCATATTGTTTTAAATGTAACCTATGAAACTCTTTAGAGTTTGGGGGAAATTTTTTGGGTTTGTTTTTGTCTGTTGTTTTTACTCTTGTTGATGTCTCTTTCTCTTCTGTACTTGTACTCTTATCCTTTGACTTGTTGGATGTAGGATCAGAGATGGAAAAAATGCAAATACTTAGTGATCACAAAAGAGATTGAGTGTTGAGGAATTTTTACCTTACCTTATTCATATCCTGGTTTTGGAAGAGGTTTAGCAATGTTTGGACTTTGTAGGTTTTGTTTTATTGCCCTATTTGCCGTTAATTTGGTTTCCAGTGTGACACCCCTATCTTCTGAAGAAGCAGTGGGGCAGGGCCATGCAAAGGAAATGAGTAGCATCTCAATCCAGGGAATGAGGGAAGAAGAAGGGTATTGGGAAGGAGGAGTGGAAGCATTGATTGAACTGCACATTGTGCCTCTGCAGCACGGGTTGGACCCAGTGAACAACAGTTATGCAGTAAATTCTTAGGACAGCCAAGGACAAGTCTAAAATGTGGTCTGATAACTTTAAAGTCTTGGTATTTTTGAATTCATTATACAGTCTGTATGTTAAAATTAGAGTTTAACTTCTGTTGTGATTTAGATACAATGCTTACATATTTTTCTTATGTTGTCCTCTAGGGCCCCAAATCTCCATAGTTTTACACATCTCTCATGCATAGCAAATTGAAAGTATGTGTGTTGATTTTCTGGAAACGAGTCATGCGCTAAAATCATGCAGATTCCTTTGTGTTCTTATAACAACAAAACTGGTATGAGCAGAGATGAAAAAGTAGGTGGAGCTGGCCTTGAATGAGGTGCTCTAAATCCAAACAAGCTGTATGAAATAGCATTTTCACAAAGGAAAATTGAAAAATACAACAAAAGCAACTTCAGGCTTCAAAAGTGTTTCTGTTGCAGGTAAACATTGCTGTACAGTCTAAAGCTTTTAAGTGCTACAGGTCTTCCCATGGAGGTACTTTGGAACATTTTCAAAAATTTTCATGTCTCACAGGTATCTGTCTCCAAAACATCCTTGTCACAGAGAGACTTTTAAAACTTTTCATTGGTTAGTATTTAAGGATTGACTCATAGATATCAGCCTTTCGCAGCAAGGACTATGGAAAAGCAAGATTTTAAAATGATGTAAATCAGCATAACACCATCCTTCTGCCTTTTACTTTGATCTGACTGTAACTCTGATTTGTACCAGTTGATGATTTAATTCTGTACTCTCAAAAGCATCGCTTAAGAATAAACTTGTTGAACTGCAAATCAGTGGCATAGGGACAAACAGAACATGACACCATTCAAAGAGAACAATCATATCCTGCTGTCTTGAATATTAAAGGGCAATAACAAGAGAAATAGCTGTATGTGTTTCCTAGCAGCATTTTATTCCATTTTATGTCTGAGTAATTCCATTCACTTCACTGGACTTTTGATTTGTGTGAGGGAACATGAGAAGGCCAGTTGTGCCCCTGGTGAAGTTGCAGCATTTTGAGGGCATTAAAATGCTATGGTTTTTTCCCCCATACTTGTGCTATTTTATAATTTAAGCATATTCCACTAATATAAAGTAATCAACATTTATCAAGTTGTCTGCCCAGCACAGGAAAAGTTACTTTTTTTCAGGGATTAAATTTATAATTTTTTCAATTATGGTTGAAGGCTCTTACCATTTGTTTAGATGAATGAATAACAATTGGAATTTGATTTATTTATAAAATTATAAAATTATCTCCTTTCCTTCTTGGAAGATGAAAAAGTAATTTCTTTGATGACAGTCTTAGCAAGCTCTTTCCATTTAAGGTATCTGCAGGTTTTTAGGTGTCATTTTTCACCTCAATGTTTGTTTGTTTTTCATAATAGAAATAGTTTCACCATGTAATATTAGAAACTTTCTGAAATTATAGGGTGCTATCTTCTTCAACTATCTTTGCAATTATGATACGGAAATATTGCATCAGCAACTTTCTAAACATAGTATGCAGTGGTGACACGAGTTAATTGAACAGTTAGGAGATAATGCTGTATCATTGACAGGATTTACTATGTAATTACCATTGTTTCCAGTGGAGTTATCATGTAGCTACCACCTAATATCATATGTTATTTTGTGATAACTGTGAAATTTACTTATCATCCTATTTTGAGAGAGTCTGTTGGTCTTAGACCAACCCTTCTCCACCAAAGTTAAATATAAGAGCTGTGTAATAGAGTGACCTGCCCACCAGCTTTGGAGTGTGACAATTAAATCATAGGTCTTACACTAAAGCGTTGAAAGAATATATTGCTAAATTCATTCAGAGTCCTGAATGGCTTAACTTCTAAATAGTCTTTCTTGCTGCAAGCATCTGTCAGTTTGAATGTGTCTGGCAGTGTTTCTACAACATAAGAAGAAATGCTGTGTAATTCAGCAAAACATTTCAAATGTCTTGCTTTTAACATTAATATTTTAAAACTTTTATGTGCCTTGGGGAAAGAAATTGTTTATGTTTAATAGCTTACTATATCCACCTTACTAATTTTTTCCTTAAATTTCATAATTTAGTTATGATCTGAGATCTTGCATTAGCTGGTAGTGATCTGGTTGAAATTTCATCTCAGTGATTTTTGGAAGCTTCCAAAACAACGGGAAGATCAGCAAAAACTTGAAGAACCATGGCTATCCTTGTTAATTTAATTAGAAAGTAAGAAGAAATAAGAAAATAGAAGTAAGCATTCTGTTTAATTTGTTTTTTTATTTGCTTTTTTTTGTGACAGTCTCTCTCCAGATGAGAAGTTTGATAAATAGTTCAAAATCTATGGTTTTTCTTTTCACTTTTTACATTGCAACTGAAACTTAAGGTGCCAATTAATTCAGGTTCTTTTTTCTCCTCCAGTATTTTGATAAGTATTTACATAAACTTATATCCTGTGTTTGTGCATCTAAAAACTATCTTGAAGCTGTCAGTTTTATTATAATTAGGCTTGTCTCAAGGTTTTAATTATTTTTGTTAGAATTAAATGTGCTGCATTTCAATGTAAATTATGAACTTTTCATTTTATTTTCCTTTTAGAGTTTTTCTTGTTCACATTATTTTTTCCCCATTGGCTCGGCAAATGCACGAACGTTAACAGTCAAAACAAACAATTTGAGCTGTTAAACACATCGTATGTAGGAGAAGCAGAGTAACCTGAGGGCCCCGGTAAATTCCTCTGTCATTTCTGGAAACAAGCTTTTTGTTTGTTTTCATGAAATAAATTAAATTGACTGCTTATGTCTGAGTCTAAATTTTGTACTACAGGACAAAAAAATAATATAAGTAGTAATGAGAGGGTTCTCAAGAATATTGCACCCTGATATTTTCTCTCTTAGCTTTTGGTGTCGTAACTTAGTTTGATGTACATTCAACTCTACTAAAAGAGACATTTAGTTCTACTGAACAGACATTGGTTATACTAATTACACCAGATTTTGACTACAAACATTTTCTCTCTTGGTCAACATAAAACAAAAAGATATATTTTTTATTTTATATTTTCAGCATGGAAGTGTTGTGGACTTTTGTCTGTGTCTCTAAATACTACTGGAAGTTCCCTTTACTGAGTGCCCTCTAGTACACCACCCTGGTGCTCATACACAATTGCCTGATTGAGCATAGGTTTGCTGAATGAGCATAGGTTTGCTGAATGAACTGTAAATCAGCTGAGTTTTTTAAGATTAACCTTCCTAGAAGGTTAATCTTAAAAATAAATAAATAAATAAATAAAAAAGGACAACCAAAAAAACCAAAACAAACAGAAACCCAATTAAAAAATCAAACCAAAGCCAAACCACAACCAGGAGCAAGAATACATGGGCAAGAGTACAAAGCATCAGGAGAGAGTCAGTGGCACTTTGTAGCAGGTAAGGGAAAAATATTTTAGCAGTTCTGCACTACCGCGCTAACCTTTACTTTCTGTGTATATTAGGTAAGAAAAAGCTTTGAGGAGACTGTAGTGCTTTTCTTCCAAAGTGCAGGATTTTCTCTTCACATCAGTTTTAGATGGTATCTGTGATCAAAGGGACATACACTGTTCATATGCTTCCTCTGTACTTCAGAACGAGGGGTGACCTGGAGGGTGTATAAGTGCCCTTGTGTGGTTGCCTGGAAACTTTGGCCCACACAAGTGTCAACTTTCTTTCATGGTTATAAAGGAAGACTGAGCCTCACAGAGAGCTTTAGTCTTGGAGAAAAAAGGTCCTTGTGTGTTTTAAAACAAGTGTCTCACCAGGAGATAATGGTAGAGCAGTGGGTTATAAATGATGTATTTTGTTCACTTCGCCTTGATAATGACACAAGGGAAAAAAAGTTCATCGCTCTCTTATCAAAATACTGTGACATTTCTCCTTCAACTGTAAAATTTCCTATCACATTGCTCTGCTCCAACAGCAACTAAATTTACTGAGTTGTAGAGACTACATAACCTCTCATCAAAAGGTGTCTTTTTTATTTCTTCTTTTCTCCATGCTTATACTTCAGGAGAAGCAGCAAGGTTGCTGAAATCACTTTTTACAGTGAAGCAAATTTGCTCTTAAGGACTTTTACATTAACTACTAACTTCTGTACAATACCATGCAGGCTCGTCTTCTATCTTGGCCAAAGACAGCACGACACTTTCTGTTGTCATGTGTTTTTACACTGAATCACATTTGTTCTTGAAGATGCATTTTAAATGCAGCAAATTTAAAATGAAGGTGACTAATTACTGAAGACCAAAAGCACTGCAAAACAGTTGCCCTTCTCTTGAGTGATAACCTACTTCCAGTTAGTACAGATTTCTGTTTGAGACAAGAGAGAGCATTTTTTGTTCCTCCAAACAAATATCTTTATGTAGCACTGCCAGTTTGCAAGAGTGCATGTCTGTGTGTTCTACTCCACTGAAGTTTTGATTTGCCATATGCCCGGGGTATGGCTTTGAACTGCACATCTCTGTGCTTTGTAAGGGTGCTGTTCCATTCCCTCTGCTGGGAATGGCCCTGCAAACACAGCTGTGCTGTTTGGGGCTGTTTCCTAAATTCTGCTCAAAGCCAGCTGAAGTAAATGGGAAGTGATATCAGTGGGATTTGGATAAGTTATGCCTTTGTCTAATACAGAGGAGCAACATGGTACTGTGTGTAGTAGGCTGTATTTCATCTGCAGAAGTTGGAGTACAATCACTTATAAAACTATGGAAAACTACTACCACAGGGGACTCTTCTGTTTCTATGGCTGAAATGGCGGACATCATAAAATGAGGTGTGTAAAAATTATATCCAAAATATATGTCCATTTATATTTTGACAGGTGTTGGTACAATGCTATTAAAAAATCAGTAGTGAAATATGCAGCTTTGTGAATCAGATTCCCATAGTGGAAGTTTGGAAGTTCAACTATGCAGCTTTCACTCCATATTTTGCCCACATCAATTTTTAACATGGCTATATCAAAGAATATTATAGAACTACAGCATATTGCTATAAGTGACTGAAATGTTAATAAAAGTGAATATTAATGCTAAACTGCAGAGGTAAATCTCAGAATGGAAACACATCTATGAGAAAGTAGAGTTTAGTGTGTATATGGAGGGTAGCCTTGAGTCAAGACTGCAGGCAGAAAGATACTTAGTCTCTTCAAACAGAGCAAATATTGAAGAACAGCTGTAATGTTAACATAGTGATTGACTCCTTACAATGGGCCCTGCTCAGAGTTACAATGTTCTTAGAATTAATCTCCAGAGACATCGAGAGGATATGTGACATTCCCTGCAGGACTTGGGACTGACTCCTTCAACAACAGACTTCTAATAATGAACAAAAAGCCCACACATTAGTAATGAGCAACTACCCCAATACCAAATGATAGTGGGGATAAAATCCTATGTATGTGTAACTGCGTTCTGTGCCTGGCATGAAAATATTCTGTTTCAACCAATTATGACTTCTCTTATATTTCAGAGAAGAGTTTACTACTGACTGGATCGTCATCTGGAAGAAATTAAAATTGGAGTAATACACGGATATGAATGTTTTATTATACAGATGATGACCCCTTGGGGATAAGCTGATGAAATTGGGGATAAGTGAAAGTTCATTTGATGTTACATGCTTCTCTTTCATACTCACATGGTAATCTATTGGAAGATATATTGGCTTTAATCAAAGTCTTTGGAAACACAAGCTCATGGATGGACTGTTTCTGAGATGTGTGACATTATTTTCGTATTTTTCAAGAGAAGACACAACCATCTGTTGTTATTTAGAAACTGCAAAGGATATTTTTATAAAACCCACACTTTTATTAACACTCAAGAAAAGCTCTTGGTTCAAAATTTGATGTTGAAGCAGTGAGATTACATAGTAATTGAATTTTTATTTGCATTGGAATGGTCAGTGAAAACATTCAGTGTACCCAAGTAGTCCCCCATCTCTTTGCACAAGCAGTCTTTGTTTCAAAGGACAAGGGTCAGTGGGGCAGTGTGTTCTCATATTAATCAATAAGTGTATGGTTTATATATTAACCTATAAATGTATGCTGAGATCAGCTGGGAATTTTGTACACATGGCATCATGCTAAGTTAAAAAGATGTAACAGGAGGCTGGCCTTAACTGTACTGGTTTACACTGGTTCTACAATACAACACAAAAATCTACAGGTCATTTTTGCCTTGAAAATAATTTTTAAGAGTCTTGAAACTAATTTAAACTTACTGAAAATTGGGCAAAGTAACTTAGATACTACAGTTTCAAAATTTGATTGCTGTCTCCAGGCTAGGTTGTGTGAGGTTCTGGGAAATGAGGCAGGAGTCCAAAATAATCACATTCTCGAAGAGTACAAATGTGAGTCTGAAATGCAAAAGCATTCATTGTGCTTTCTGAAGGCTTGATGAGAACAGCAAATGGAAAAACTGTAGCATGAAAATTCAGAGACTGAGGTAGGTGTAGCAGCCCCATACTCTCGCTGTGGTACATTGCCTGATTTAAAAAGTTTCTTGAGGATATTTGGTTCCTGTTACCAGAATGTTACAGAAATAGGGACTAAATTTAAGTAACTCTCACACTTGTGACAATTCAGTGGTCGTAAACATGGTTTGAGGCTTTGGCAGACAACCCCAAATTTGTAATACTGTAGAGAGGATGGCAGAATAGCATTGGCTTAGCATGTCAGTGCATAGCTAAATGAGAACAGGAAAGCAGATGTTGCCAAGAGGTGAGAGGTACTTTTGCACCTTTGCATGAACAGATAGGCCTACACAGAGTAGATGTATTTGATCAGTATTTTGCTAGATTGTGTTTGGTGATGTTATTTATTTCATGTGCTTAAGATAATTTGTGGGACAGTCTGACCTGGATCTGGTCAGTCCACCACATATTCTTACCAGGATAGCTGGGAACAATATCTGTTTAGAATTGTGAGCTTTAGGAATCTTTTTGCTCATCTTTTGAAGACTCCTCCCTTGTCTGGGGATCCAATGCTAAATGGCAACTTAAAAGTAGAATTTGCTTTACTATTTGTCCAATAATATGAAAAATATGAGCTTTTTATAAAAAACTTTTTTGCTTTTCATATGAAGGTTTTGAATGGCTCCTTTGGTGTGTTTTACAAAAATTATTTGGTTTAGTGCTTAAATTATTTGTTTTCAGTAGTCTGTAAAAAGTATACAATGCCTACAGACTGTACAAAGGACACTTTTATGATGAAGAGATGAAAGGAAGGGAGAAGAAAAATCTTGCAAGGTGTTTCATTTTTTCTGAGAGTACTATAATGAGTGAATACTAAAAATATAGAAAATTAAGAAATACATATTATTTAGAATGTTATCTAGAACCTTTAGATTTTAGTCAAATATTGATAAACTGGTACACAAAGTTTTATTCTACAGGTTCATCCAATTTAAATGGTTGGACATGAGTGATGCCAGACACTCAAAATCGGGCCTGGTGCTGTATATACATAACATTCTCTAAATTAGAGTTTATTAGAAGTGTTACTGACAAGCAAGTTGGGTGTTGCCAGAACTAAAGGACTCCTGGAAGACTGGGATAAAGTGCATATGAATGAAAAAGTTGGAAGGAATTGCAAGTGTCTTTGAGACAGAAGCCATGCAAAGATAAATAAAACAGGTGACTGTAAAAGGGAGAATGAACTTAGGAAAAGCATAAAATAATCCACCTAGAGAACTTTGAAAGCATATGTTGAGAAGTTAAACATGCATTTGTTATTTGATTTTGAGATGAGCCTGTCATGATGTTTGTTGCTACTTGAGCTGGATACAGTTTTATTAGAACTTTTTGATCTATTTGCTGTCAAGTGGTCATGATTGCTGAATTCCATTTTACCTACATATTACAGCATGAAATTATAATACATTGGATGAAAGGAACATAAATAAGATCAAAAAAAGAATTTATATTGGATTTCCATGCAGTATGCAGTATGTTGGTGTACTGAATGCAAGGTCCATGGTAGTGTTTGGGTAATTACAATAACACTTAATTTTAGGGTTTTCTGTTACTGCAGAAACCAAGAGAAAAGTCTGAGGAAGTGAGACTTAAGATGAATGAGAAGGAAGAAGAAAACCAGAAGACCCTTTGTGAAAAAGGATTGATGCTCTCTGTAGTGGGAATGAACTTTTTGGTTTATTGTGTAAAGGAAAGTTTTGTTGTTGTAACGCTAAGGAGGTTTGAGAACCGGAGGTGTGTTAGGTAGATAGCACACAAAACATTAGAAAAGATAAAAAGATAAGGAATCACTGAAGGAAATGGAGACACACACAGCTTTTACTCCTACATTGCCTGTGTGCACACTCTTGTCCACCCACATGCTTCCAGGGACGAGGAGAGAAAAGGATACTGGGACCCCCAATAAGTTCTCTTTTTTTTCCTCCTACACTTTTTTTCATATGTAATACAAAAATACGAAGCTGGGGCAGGGGTAAATAGCCCATATAACCCTTCTCCTCTCCACATTTCTGGTCCATCTTCTCCCAATTGTCTTCCAAGTAGATAAGCTAATTTACAACTTAATTATTTTCTCTAATTAATGTGTGCAACACAGGAGAACAAAAATCATTTAGTATGGAAAAATTATGGTTTGTTTGGATATGTGAACGTGCTATTGTAGGTTAGCAAGCTCCATACATTTAATTTCTGTCCATTAGTGTGCTCTAGATTGTGAATTCAGAGGGATTTGACTCAGTCCTTTGACCAGCGTTCATTTAGTCAGCCTCTGTATTCCCTTCTACAAGTTATAAGCCTCAAGCCGAGCACACATCTGCATTTAGTGCCTTTAGCAAAGAGATTTAAAGCCTCAAAAATATCATTATGTACAAGAGGCATGCAGGGTGGGTGAGATAAAATAATTGGTAGCAACATTTCTCCATTGGTGAGCAAAGGGCAACACAGCAGTTTAAACCCCAGAGCCCTTGGGCAGAACCCTAGAAAATGTACTGTTATTAGCAATGCTTTTTGGTAGGTGAATAAATGATCTCCTGAATGGTCTTGGTGTAACTGCTGTGTAAACAAGTGTGAAAGGAGGGGAAGCAATCATACAAAAGCCATGATGACTGGAATTTGTTGTCATTTATTCTTTTAAAATATTTCCACACATTGACTGCTACTTTTTTGCATGGTAGAGTGGGTCACAGGAAATGCATTATTGATTATATTATTGTAAATCGTTTGCAGGTGAGAGATATTTTGTATTATTACTTGTGCAGAGTCCAACAGTCATGACATAAAAGGCAGAATGGGGATTTCACTTGATGGAACACATCAGATACTCTTCTGTTGTGGGCTGCCAGTAGTGCAGCAGAAATGCCAAAAGGAGAGGTATTAGGTAGAAAATTGCGCAGCAACTGCAGCCTACATTTCTGGAACTGGACAACATGAATCAGGTAATAATTTGTCTATATGCCTATGCACAGTGTCAGCATTGTGGGATTGAATGCAGGTGATGCTGCCTTCTTACAGATGGGAATTCATCTTTTTCCCTTCTTCTGTTTCACAGACCTGGTGCAAGAGAAGAGCCAACTCTTCAAAAGCAGGTGCTGGAGGCTTTCAGGTATGTGATGTCAAATGCCTGAATCACAATGCAATTGCTGTGACAGGGGCTCTTCAAATGTTTGTGCTGTCTCTAAAATTCCCATCACCTTTAACATTGCACTTCATTATAAATGGAGATTTTAAAAAATTATGTCTTCTACTTCTGCAAACATTTTACGATTCTCTTCTGTAAAAACAAAACAAAAGAAAAGAGTAGAACAAAGAGACAAGGACAACTATGGGCAGTTACCTTCATCTTATACATGCTTTGTATCATTAAAAAGAGTATGATACAGCAACTGGAAGATTATGACTTCTCTTAGCTTCAAGGAGATAGTGCCAGGAAAGTGAACAGGGGCATGATATACGGAGTCTAATTTATCACACTGTTTTTCCACCTGTGAAGCCTTAAACAGTGAAGTGTTTAGGTTGAAATACTGATCAAATTAGCTGTTTTCTAGAGGGCAACTTTCAGGTTGAGCGGAATGGAGTAAGAATGAAAGAGCTGTTAAGCTGTCAGTAGCTTTTAAGCTGTTGGCATCCTGAACTGCTGGAGAAAATGAAAACAAACCAACCACTTTTTCTGCACAAAAAACCACAAGCACTTTCCTCCGGAAAATTTTATTTAAAAAGCTACAATAGTATCCTAATTTGGACAAACATTTTGTAGTTACGAAGTAATTTCAGTGATCTGAAAATCAAAATATAGTTTCAAAAATTTTATTTTTGTAACATTGAAATATTCTGGTATAGTGAATTTTTATATGTGTTTGAAATTGCCATTCATTTCCTCTATGTTCTTTTTTCCAGAGTCCACAATTTGTCATCCTAACATATTCCAGAGAAAATCACTGCAGAGTTGCACATTCGTCATGGCTTACTATTTTTTTAAAGAACAGTAACTGTAAAAACTTGCTTTTGCATATTCAAAAATGCCTTTGAGAACATTTGTGCAAAGAAGGAAGTAACTGCAGAGAGTCATTTCAGACACTTCAGTTGTCAGTGGAAATGCATAAACTGCTGAGAGGGGGCTGAACTGGTGGTGGGGTGAACATTCTTTAGAATGTACAGTGAAAAATTATACTGAACCATCATGTTGAACATACAGAGCCTAGCTGCAGAAACCTGCTGAGGTGAATTAAAATCTTGATATTAATTTTCATAGGTTTCAGATTAACCTCATCTTTATTTTGTGGAATTATGATGGATTGATTTTATCTTCAGGCTTATATGCCTCTGTCTTCACACTTATTTTTAAGTCTTCCAATAATACTGGTTTTAATTTGGCATTCAAGTTCTATTCCTCTCTGTGAGAAATATGTGTATAATACAAACAAAAGCCAGGAAATGGTTACCTGAAGATGGTGGTCTAAAGAAGAAATGGTCTCCTGAAGAAATGTTCTAAAATGCCGGGTTTTGTCTGATGGAAATATGTTATCGTTTGACTCTAAACTATTTAAATAAACATCCTTTATTAAATAAAAAGTGGTTGGTGTGATAGTCTGTAATCTTTCTCTCGAATCACCTATCCTTGCTGATGTTTTTTCTGTTCTGTCCACTATTGCTGATAATCTTGAAAATTTCTGGATCTGCACATCTGAACGCCAGACTCCTTTAGGCTCTGTCTCTAAGAAAATACTAATTAGTCTTATCTGTGGCATACCATTGCACTGCATTAGTTTATCCTTGTAAATCATTGATATAGGTTTCATACTAAATAAAATATGACTAGATTCCAGAATTGGTGCAGCTGTATCTGTAAAGTTGCACGATCCCAAAAACTTGTGGAACTAATTTTTTTGTTTCCCCATGAATCCACAGTGTAATGAAATGTATCAGTCTGAGGATAAATTATGGGTATGGATTTTTTCATAATATATCTGGCAAGATAGCTCTGAATCAAATGAATAAATCAAGACAGGTTTTAGCCCTCCAATTCCGTGTGCTTAGATATCTGTGGCTGATGAAGAGCAGTGTGCCAGGAATTGGGATTCTCACTGTGCCATCTCCCAGTCGACACAGTCTGTATCCCTTGAACACGAAAAGGAAAATCACAATGAACCAATCACTCTCTTTCAAGCTCTGCATGTACAGGTTGGTGTTAAAGTGGCAGGAAAATGTGTGCCAAGAGGACCCCATAGTACAGTACTGTCAAACTTGGAGTGAAGACAGGTGTGTGAACAAAGCTCTGGGCAAAAGGGGAACCTTTATGTTAGCCTCTCCAGTTAGAATTCTTCCCATAATACCAGGAATGTGGACTGGCCAACTGCCCTGGGGGATAATTTAGACAATTTGGAAGACCTTATTCAAAATGTTTGAAGTAATGTCACTGAGAATTGTCTGCTACTAGCATTGCAGCATTGTTCTATACAATAATCATCTGTTTAGTCAGATTACAAAAGAAAACATTCACTGCCTGTGCACCTGTGTCCAGAGGAGTTTTTGTAACCCATTCTTATGTGCATCTTTTCCGTCATTCAGATTGTCATGTTATTTTGTAACCATGGAGAAGCAGGGAGGGATGCCTGTTGGTCGAATTTAGATTTCTCCGGCTGAGTGCAAACCAATTTTTGAGAAAAATGAGAAAACATTTCTTAATGTAAATTGTACTGTCACTCTGTTATATCATCAGTGCAAAATGGATTTCTTTCCAGATCATCTGAACTGTATAATTAGCATATTGTTAAAGCATAGGTTTGGATGTACAATATTGTATACATTTTCAGTGACTGAAGATAAATGCAATTGCATCAAAGAAATTAATAATTGGTCAAATAATAAAAGTTATATTTTTTTTAAAACTGAGGCATATTATAACAACTTTACCATATTTTTCTCTAAAAATTATTCTTTGCAATTTTTTTTTAATCCACTTGTTTTTTGAGTAGGAATCTTTGACGGGAAATGTAAATAACCATTGCTTCTAAAATGATATAACCCTTCTGAATGGGATGAGCCATTTTAGGAAGAGGATAGGATTTCAAGTCTATCATCAGTTCCAGAAATACTGTGTGTGATTTTGGTGCTGTGCTCCCTATTGATTTAGCAAACAATCTCTTTACCATCATTTTCTTATATTTTCCTACTGTTTCAGTTTACAAAGGTAGGGATTAATTTGATGTAAGTCATCTGGCAATCACAATGTGCTTTTCATTGCTATTTTACTATGATTTATATGCTTTGGACTTCAGAATTATCCATATGCTATATTGCCCAGTAACATTTAAAAAATACAATATGGTTGCTGAGTTTAATTCATTTATCTTGCCTGGGTATTTGGAACATGTATAAAATGTAACTTCTCCATCATGTCATAAAAAGTTATTGCACTCCTAGGATCATGAATTCAAGAAACATGACAGAATAGACTGGCAAATATGGCCTTGTGTCTTCTGATGATGATCCAAATCCACCCACTTATCTTGATCTGCCTATATTGTTAACAACATGAGTTGTCATACAACAAATTTTTCATTTTAACTGTTCTTTATGTACAGTGCAGTGTAGAATTTACTTTTTATTGCCTTTCAGAGGGAAGTATCATACCTCTCAGTGAAATAATGGTTTTGTCAGACACTGGTATCTTTATTGTGTAGTGCTTTTAAATTCTACACTATTTATACCAAGCTCTCGTGGTGTAGGACAGGTGAGATGTGATGCCTCTGTTTCTCCCTTAGAATACTTAAAGCTTTCTGGATACTGAAGTGTACTGTGGATATGGTAGTTGTGTGCTCTGTGTTGTAGCTTTCAAACAGAATTTTTTCCATTCTTCTAAACACTCTATGAAAGTGCAAAATGTAAACAGCCGCTGGAAAGGACTGACAAACATCAAGCTTTTACTTGCAGTTTTCATATTGATTTGCCTGCTTCTTCCTGCCATAATTATGCTCATTCAAAAGTGTAGACATTGATTTGCAGTTGCAGGTTTTATTTCATTTATACATGACAAGGAGAAACAGCAAGTTTATTGCATACAGTGGTAGTGTTTAGTTGTCAGAAGTTGCTTAAACAGGTGTTTGTGAAAAAAGTCAAAGAATGATGCATGATTATAAAAGTCTTTGGATCCAAGAATGTAAAAACAGGTGACATATTTGTCCTGGACTGACACTGAAGAGTCAGCTGCCACTCAGATTGAAATTATTTTAATTGGGGTAAATATTTCTAGGAAGATGACAATTGATTAGAAAAGGTTTTCTCTGTGTACTTTGGTAGTAGGTAAGGAGGGAGTGAATGGTTTGCTTTCTTGTGTAACCTATAATATTTTGGAACAACTGAACTCAGCATTTCAAAGGGTTTGCTATTTTTTGAGTGTATCTAATAGAGAAAAAGCAATATATAAATAAATATTTTCTCACCTCCCTAAATTTGCTGATTGTAATAATTTCAAGAGTGAAAGCATGCAATGTTTGAATTTAAATAAATTCCAAAATCAAATTAAAGCAAAGACCTGAAACATCAAGTACTATATTTGAAACCACTCTTTCTCTCTGGTTGTCTTTACCTGTTATTTAGAGAGTACAGGGTCTGAGCTTTGTTTAACTCCTCCAAAAGGTGGTATGGAGTACGTATCAGAAACATAATCAGCTCCCACTTGCAAGCCTACTTGCCTGAGACAAAAAAGATGCAGAATATTTGAAAAGAGCATTCCTTTCAGAACTCCAAGATATATTATTTTTTTTGCTGTGTGGATTACAGTATCATGTAGAAGCTGTTGATTCTACTGACACAGATCCTTTTGTCCTAGATACTATACTTTGTAGATAAATAAATATGTCTGTCTGTCTATCTATCATGTATATCTGTGTATCTCTTTTACACTTTTTATATGTATGTCCATATATGCAAACACAGTTGCAGTCCCCACTCTGGATTGCATGCTGTTCAAAAAGACAGGTCAATAAAAGGTGGGAGAAAGGAATTATTATTACTTCCAGAGTTACAGAGAGATTAGGAGTGATATTGGATGTCCCATAGGAGGTAGGCTTAGATCCAATTTACCAAGCCCAGATCTTTCAAAGATTATAACTAAAATGTTTGCTGCAAGACTGGCCTTCTCTGAAAGACTGTGCCTCTTCTTTATTTGATAGTTTCTTGGAACTGTTGCTATGATATGCATGAGAAAGTACTTGCAAAGGGTTGAACTACTTGTTTATAGGAGTTTGTTCGGCACTGGCTTTTGAATATCTGTCTCTCATTTAAAAAAATAATTTACAGTATTTTTTATTGATTGCCAAGAGAGGAAGACAGCATAAGCATATAGAAAGTACCAAACATATTATGGCTATGTTTGGCACAGTGTGTGTCTTTTTAGACTGTGTGGGTTTATTTACACATATATACTCACATACGGGTAAGTTAAGGTGCTAATGTTACAACCCAGCCATAAAGATTTTTTTTGTATGAAATTATCTTACTGATTTTGAATTCTAACATACCTTTAAATGTTTACAAAAAGTCTGAGAAAATATAAAACTTGCATAGAGCATAGTGTGAAACTTTCCTCCAGGTATAGTATTACTTCCTCCAATACTTCCATGTTTATTCACTTTAAGTCAGTATGAAGTTTACAAACATCGAGTTTTCTTTTATTTCTTTATGACCTTTATGCCTCTGCTGTAACTTGAAAGTTTCTAGTCTCAGTTTAGGCTTGAGTGGCAGATGATGGGTGATCAGTAGGGGGAACACAGAAAGTTATAAATCAGTGTGTGAGGGAGAGCATATGTGCCTTGCTGCTCCTGTCTTTCCTGACATTTGCTTCTGGACATTGTTGGAGGGAGTCGCTGGGAGCTTGGATATGACACAGTACTGAGGAGGGACACTGAGGCCACACAGGGCAATAGGGGGAGGGCAAGTGGCAGTTCAGCTTGGAAGGAAGCAGTGTCCAGGGGACAGGAGATGAGTAGGAAGTTGGCTTTTATGGAGAGGTACTGGCATATAAAAAAGAGTGGTCCCAGCTCCTGCAAGGAAGCTCAAGCTTTTTCTGATGCTGAAAGGCTTGAGTTTTTAAGCCACTATCTGCAGCATTGGTTATGTAAAAGTGGGATTTTTTTTGTCTAGATATTATATTCCTTTTAAGCTAATGCATTGTGTGTCCTGTTAATGTACTTTGTTAATTGAGATGAAGACATATGGGGGAAAAAAACTGGTAGAATCAAACTCTTTCTCCAAGCTTCCTTTTACAGCAAATTGTCTAGGCCTATCAAAAAGGAATTGTTAAGTTGAAAAGTATTTATGTACATCAAAGGAGCCGTCACAGTTAAAATAGAAATTTTCTCTTTGCATTGATGCATGTGATTTTTTTTTTTTTTTTAATGGGGAGGTAGAAAGGAGCCAATATTTTTAGGGGAACTTTTATGCTATTACATATGATTTTGTAAAGTGCTGATTTTATTATCAGGGGAATAAAGATTCCAAGCTGCATCTTTTTCAATATGATCATTTCACACGTACTTATCCTTTTTAACTGTATATATTTAATAATAGGCTATGCTTCTTATATTCTTACAGTAAGTCACCACTGCAGGATAATAAGAAGCTGTTAAAAATTGACATTAGTGTTTTTAAAACATCATAATATAGGGGCAGTTTTAAGGCTTCAATGACAAAATAATTCTGTAGCCCAGATATATTTTGAATTATAATTCTTTAGATCACTGTTGACACTGTCTGTTTTGTGACAATGCTTTTCCAGAAATACTTTCCTACTTCTTCAAAATAATGAGTTTATTTTAAGTATTGTGTTTCCAGAAGCAGTGATTGCAACTGTCAGGGAAAGTTAGGGCTCCTGTCACTATCACTGACTTCCTCTGAGACCCTGAGTTTCTTACTTAGGCTGAAGTTTCTAGTAAGGCCATGAAGTATGTGGACTTGTTCTCAGTCATGGTTTACAGAGGTAGAGTGTAACCTCTTGAGGAGTCAGTCTCAAGAGGTCATTCTTCAGGAGAAGGACAGTCTGTCTACATCCTACTGCCACAGAACCTGTGCCAGCCAGGGCTCTTCCTCAGGCTCCCCAGTCACTGCATCTGTGCAGGCAGCAATGGGTGTTGTAAAAGGGAGGATGGTAAGGCAAAGCAGTTTGGGATATGCTTTACACACATGATGTCCCTGAGACTTACTCCTATGAAGGTCAAGATCATTCCTCTACGGGCGGCTGCCACAAGACCAGTATTCTACTTAAGTCTTATGTAAGCCTCAGGGTAGGATTTAGGCAGTGCACAGGACTTGTGCTCAATCTCTGTTCAAGGGTTTATTTCACTCAAACTTACAAGTCTGCCGTATAAGTGAGCATCACTCTTTATATCAGCTTCAAAGTCTTGGCTATGCTAAGATGTAGGTGCAAGTGAAAGCAGTGTGATAGTCCAGGCTTAGGCACTGAAGGGTACTCTGGTCCATGTCCAAACCCAGCAGTCAGTTCCTGTCTGGCACCTTGTTAAAAAGCTGTGTTGGTCACTGCTGGTACTTGGTCATGGAAGATGTAGATAAGCACATGACTCATGAGTGCTGGAGCAGTGCAGAGCCATGTGTCTGTTAAGCATGGCCATCCTCAGCAAGTGCAAAGGAATTATTAATTTGAATCTTGATATTGTATATTATAGTTACACTACATTTATATCTATTTATAATAATATTGCTTTTCATATAAATTGTATTTATAATGGATGTGACTATATATTGCATGCATGCAGTGGAGCATAGCATTCAATCTTTCTTTGTCCCCATCTCCCTCTCACTTTCGTAATCTCAACAATAACTAGATCTTTTGGATGGTTACACTAAATACTGATAAATTTGAGTCTTTATTGAGTTTTTTGTCTTTTTCTTTGTACTCTCAGAATTTTATTGGAAACATTGAAAAGAAATAGGAAAATAATTTTAAAGCATCTGCTTCTTTTGCAAGATATTTGGACAGTTTGGCTCGCATACCTTTAGTTAGATATTGGTGTCTAAGCTGTGGGTTCATAGTTCTGAATATGCATCTCTGATAGAAAGCAAATAACTTATCTGCTGTTACACAAATGAGAGATGAAAATAGATCCTTCCATCTCTAAGCATAAGTACTGTAAACTGAGAAGACACCACAGATACGGTAACAGATGATCTCATTGCTTTGCTTTTAGAGTTAAAAAGAATACTTTTCAAAACATTTTTGCTCATGTAATATATTTCATTACATAAATATTAATACATCAGTCTTCATACTAAGTTAACTTCAGTAGCCTTTTTTATTCACTGGCAACACAGGCTACATTGATATTTTTCATTTTTTCCAAGTAAAAAAGAAATCCAACAATATTGGGTAACCATGCAAATGTCTATTATTTATTTTATATAAATATTATGTATACTTGTGTAAATAACACTGGGGAAAAAAAAAAAAATGAGCATCTTCCAGCTAAAAGGATTCCAAAAAATCCTAGGGAAATATTATTGTAGGTAAAGGTGGAATGTTTCATTTTCTCCCATGCAGAATAGCATCTATTTCAGAAAATACTTCAGTCTGAGTTATGTAAGCTGTATTTTCAGTGTTACCCACTTTCTATTGTTTTCCATACATTGCTTCATAAACCTCTAAGTGTGTTTCAGCTATATGAAGCAAAGAAAAAGCAGACAAGACTCAGAACTGAAATGTTTTTGCATATATCGGGGAGAATCTGCACACAAAGGGACATTTATCAGGGGCTACTGTTCCTCTGCTGAGGGAGGGAGCATACCCAGGAGTATCCAGAAACAGATGATGATCTTATCAAGAAAACCTTCTTCAGTAACACTGTCAGCCTGCTCTTGCCAAGTCTGGCATTTCAGCATCGTGTATTTGTGATGGAGAGAAAGGGAGCAAAGCTGTGCAAGCCACAAGTAGCTGGGATGAAGAACCTGCTCAGCCTGCGGGGTCTGTGCAGTGTTATAGTACACCTGGGAGTGGTGTTTGCCACTGTGTCCGTGTGAGAATGCAGTTTACAGTATTCCTCTCATAGAGAGCTGCAGGGAGGGCTCTTCAGCCACACTGGTTGTCTTTGGGGATTTTTTTTTTCCTGCATTTTTGGAGGTGCTTCTGCTCCAGGTTTACCTCAACACATGGAGGCAGTAACAAACCTCATGAATATGCAAAGATGGAAAAGTAACAACAAAATTTTTTTGCTTCTTCTATGAAATGTGGAGTTAGAGGGTTAAATTCTCCTTGTAGTTCGTAGACTTGAAAACTAAAGATTTTTTTCTTATTATTTCATTTCAGGATCAGGATTTTGCCATGATGATTTGGTTTATTTTGCCTCTGTGGACTAGATGCTGATATAAACACAGTATTGGCTATATTATGTAGAACTTGACTCTGAAGCAAGTGGACAAACCTTTGGCATTGTTAGCATATCTTGAGTAAATATATTTTTCTTTCTGTTTCTGTCACTTTTTTTTTTTTAATTTGAGCATGTTTCTGTAGATTCAGTGAAGCACACCAAATAAAGGAAAAGTCTACAGAGCTGTGTAAAAATATAAAAAGCTAATCAAATTCTAGTAACCTTGTTCATCAGGTACTCTCTTCTTTCTGACTTTCAGAGAAAAAACAGTACTTTTAGTTCATCTGAAAAATTATTTTGATGACATATGTGACAAAAAATTATTATTTAGTTTGCCATTTCCATTTCTTTAGTAGCTACTTATTTATGTGCTATTAACATTTATGGAATTAATTGCCCTCCCTTCCAGTTCCCTCCAAATGTAGAAGTTGCATTGTCATTTCAAATTGGTGCAGATTGTGTTCACCACCATAGGTCTGTGTTTTTCTAATCTGTGATCCTGTAATCCTACTAAATTCTGTAGATTACAGGAGCATGAGGTACTATACGAAGGTAACATTTTTCTTATTTATTTTATGTAAGTAACTGAATCGAAATAGAGCACTAAAAATCTCAAATGCATCTAAAAATAGAGAATTTTTGAATTGGAAGTGTCAGTCACTTGTTTTGAAACTATAGTCTCGGAAAACTATGCTTGTGCTGCAAGACATAGTGCACCTTGGCATCAATGAAGGTAGCTCTACATTTCAGCTGTAAATCTGAAGCAGTTTGTGTATCTATACCCGAGGTCACATCAACCAGTTGGTGTCGTGGGCATAGCTGGAGCCTGGTGTAAATGAAATAACCAGTAATGAAACTTTTTCTCAAAAAAGTTTTATGGAGCACATGGTGTCTGGCTACTTGGATGCAGAGAATGGGTTTGACCAACTGGTGGGTGAAATCACATCACTGGGTGCAGTGTAGACACACTTCAGTTTTTCAGTTTAGTCAGGATTCAGAGGAGCAATGAGATATTAGAATAGGTATATTTTATTTTAGCAGTTTAGCTTACGAAATAAACACTGTAATAGCAACAGATGCCTTGGCTAGAAAAGAACAGTAGTATTTACATTCTAATTGTGAATGGGAGTTCATGCACTTCAGTTTGTGTTTCAGATATGAAGATAGATGTTTCTTCTCTCACTCTGGCAAGTTTTCTGCATCCTAATTTTATTGAATATCTTATGATCCTCTTTTTCCAGGTGCTGTCTTTGTGTCCTGATCAGACCCAACTTGAGTCTTCACATGGCTGTTTCCCTAGACTTCCTCTCTCTTGGCTTTGTTTCTTAAATTTATTTCTGCCCCCTCTCCCTTCTCCCCCCATCCTTCTGTGGTCCTTTTTTCTCTGAAAAATCTTTGCCTAGGCTTTCCCTATCCTCACTTTCACAATATTCGTTCTTTCCCTTTATTGCCTGATGGAGGACAGTGCTGTTGCAGATAAGAATAGCACCTGCACTCTCTGCCATTTGCAGTACTAGCAGCAGGTGGAAGAGATAAAGAAGCTCTGCTTGTGACACTCAGGGCTCTAAAGAAAGGTAGGGAGCAGCAAGTTTTTTTGTTATAGAAAACAGAGAGGCCTTTTCATTTGTCATCCTCACCTGGAGTGCACAGCTGCCCTGTGGTACCATTGTCAAGATGCAGCAATGCTAGGCAGCTGAGTTAGGCATGAAGCAGCTTGTGGCAGCTTCTCCTGCGTGGTCTTTGCTATCTACACCTGCTTCTAAGCAAAGGCAAAGGAGATCAGAGCCATAAGACTGTGGCCTAGTCTTGTGTCTGCTTCCCTCATGGCTAAGAGGTTTGGTTAACTGTTCCTTAAGAGGGATGTATACAGGAAGGATCAGGGCTGGGTGAAGGAGTTGCTGGTGGGTGGCAATAACTTCAGAAAAGAAAAAAATGCTGCTATGTTCAGAAGCCCTCCACCACCTCAGTGGCAGCAGAATAGCAACCCTCCCTCCAGGGTGACTCCAATCCAGAGCTGTTTTCTCAGTTTGCAGTCCCAAATATGTTCCTCCTTCTTTCTTTCTTGTCATAACACTGTCCTGCCCCAACTTTTGGGAAGCAAAATTAAGTTTTGCCTTTGCTTATGGACAACCTAAATAACTTCTGGTTTTGCCAAGAACCCTGAGAATGCAATTTTCATAGCAAAGCAAATGATAAAATTTCTTTCAAATATTGACTGTAATTTAGGCCATTACTGCTTGTATTCAGTGTGAATTTGTCTCATGTATGTGTCTTTCTGTAAGATAATTACAATTTTTGTATCCCCCAATAGACTTGTAGTGCTGCAAATCAGACTGTACCCTGACACCACCCAGGTCTTCTGGCTCTGCACTTCCTGCAGAATGGGTACAGTATTGTCCACTGTGAGGATTAGGTAACAGGAGGTATTAAATCGCTGACAAACACAGTGGTGTGAGATGTTTTGCCATTTGCAGGGATTTTTAAATTTAAGGTGGTGAGACACTGGAACAGGTTGCCCAGAGGGGTGGTAGGTGTCCCATTCCTAGAAACATTCAAGGTCACATTGAACAGTGCTCTGAATGACTTGATCTAGTTGAAGATGTCCCTGCTTGGTGAAGAAAGGTAGGACTAGATTACCTTTAAGATTACCTTTAAGGGTCCCTTCCAACCCTATTTCAAAAAATTATTCTATGATTCTATGAATTGTCTGTTATCCAACGTTCTTCCACAATAGCGGAGGGAAGTGTCAGCTCAGTGCTCGAAGAGGATTTGTTCATTCATTCATTCCTTCCTTCCTTCATCATGAAGTGCCATAGCACAGCGTATTTTGGGTTACTCCCTCAGAGTCAGTTATTTGTTTCAGGGTTTTGGACTATTGAATGAGCCCTGTGGAAAGGGAATGTTACTTTTTTACCATTTCCATTATGTTATCTTTTCCAGTGCAATTACCAGCTAATTCAAAGCTCTTTGTGTTAAGCTAATAGCTTTTGACTCTCTGCTGTCAGCCACTCCTCTTTGTGCACTTTTCATACTGCTCACCAGTTCCCACTTACCTATGAAGAACATTTATTTTTTCTGTGAGTAGAGGCTCATCATAGACAAATCATTAAATGGAACATCAAAAAGATCCCATCTGTTAGAGTTGCATATGGGTAAGATCACAATTATCGAAAGCCTCTTTTTTTTCCCTTATGCTTATCCGTACAATAAATGTAGTTGTCAGCAGGATAAGTTCACGCATCGGATAAGGTCACAATTTCATTTAGTGACAACTTCCAACAGCGTGAACTTACAAGGTTCGATTTATTAAAGAGTCAGAAGGGATAAGATCACTGCCTGGCCAGCCTGATTTATCAGGGTTTGACTGGAGTACTTGAATAGAGAACGTCGTATTTCAAGTTTATGTTCAAAACTGTAGTTTAGTGTGTGTTATGTCTCAGAGACTTGAAAATTGAGGGAGGAGAATTTACAGGAAGTATCTCAATAATGCAGTTTATGTCTGCCAAACAAACGTATAACACTAAATACTGGAGGTACCTTATTAAGAATCACAGAAGTGGAAATGGGAGAGTTCTCCACTATCAGTGAATTGCTGTGTGCAGATGTACACATATTAGTTTGTTATAATGGAAGAAATCACCAGCCAAATATTAATTGCAGATTCTTCCTGTGCATATAGGATGGTAGGCAGATACTGGGTTCTGGGCAGCACTTAGGAACTTCTGAGAGTTTGTTTAACTAGCTCTCTCTGACTTCAGAGCAGTCCTTGTTTGAAACTACAACATACACAATTTCTCTGCCATGCAGAAATACTCATTAGAGAGCCAGGTGGCTGTGGACTGGAAATATGCAAAGAAGGAGCCATTTGCTTGTGGAAATTAGTAGAGCCCCATGATGTCAAATAACCAATCTCTAATTACAGCAGAGGAAGAGCTTATTCATTGTTTTGAACCAACTCCACTTAGAAAGCTATTTTCAATTAAAAAAAAACAAACCACCAAAAACAACTACTGCCCAAAGCTATCAGTGACTTGCTTAGAAGTGTTAAATGCATATGAATCTGGATACAGTTATTTCTGAATGTAGTTCTCCTTATGTCCCACAAAAGCTGTTCATTATTCTTCTTCAGATATACACTCCATTATTTCTTACTCCAGAATGTAGGTAGATGGATGAAAGCCAGTACTATTTTGTTTCAGAAATACTATATGTAGTTGAATTTTTCTGGTAGTCAGAATATGGTCAAATCCTATTAAGGGCCAAAAGTTCTTGTTGGATTCCTGTATACTCTGTGTTTTGTGGAGAGTTTTTTTTAAATTATCCTGATTGTGCTGTAAAAGAATACAAAGCTAAACTGACCCCTCTACCTCCTGTTTAACGAAAGCCCTGTGAAACAATATATGCATGTATGAGAAGAGTCCTAAATTGAGTCCTTAAGTTCTGGTTTTCTATCCACTAAGGTGGCCTAATATCTTAAAAGCCATGGGATGTTTTATAGCTGTACTAGTGAGTCATGACTTGAGGCTTCTTTTACAGTGCAGCTATCATAAGTCTTTGAGTAATCACAGACTTTAAAAGTATGCTACATCAACAAGATAAGAGAAACAGCCCACAGCACTAACAGCATTATCTTTTACCAAAATTGATTAGCCCATACTATGTGTCTCAAATATTTTGTATAAACTTACTCAGCAAGCTGGGAATAAGTGTGTTCCTAAAGAACAAGCTGGGGAAAAAAAACCCAAAAAACACTTGCTCTGTAGCAAGGAAAGGGCAAGTAAATATCACTAAATGTCTCTTAAGTAGTTTTTTTTTACCTTACTCACAAAAACTAAAAGCAGAGCATCACTTCCTCTCTACTTATATTTCGTAGTCCCGCTTCTGTCATACTTCTTGCTGTCCTTTTCAATTGGAGAGCTGACAAGTTTGGAATGAAGAGAGTAAAACTGCTTCTCTACCTTGTGTGGAAATTATGAGTGTATCACATACTTTATTCCAGGGGTAGGGAGGAGTTCTATTATAATTTGCTGTTATGTGAAGGAACGTTGTATTCAGTACTGAGATGGTCTGTTGCGATTGCTGGTGACTTGAAGTGCCTAACAGTGTTTGGCACAGAGTTTTCTGCTTTCTTTGGGTTTGAGCATGGATTAAAGGAAGCTGCAGCAGTTTTTGATCCTCTTTTCTTTTCCTCCCCACATGTTGGAATTTCCATGGAGAAGTGTGTGTGAAGAGTCAGTACCAGCTGAGTCTTTAAACTTCTTACTGTGAGTGGTGATACAGCAATAGTCTCAGATCTTCTTCCTTCTCCTGATGTAATCTGTGAAGATTCTGAGCAGTTGTGCAGGGGATGGTAGCTATAGAGAGCACTTCAGATCTACATCTGAACTTCCTCTGAGGCTGAAGGGGAAAATCTTGTTGACACATTTTTCAAACACTTTTAATTAAGAGTCACGGGGTGAAGTTCTCATTTTTCAGCAAACATCCTTGAAGTCACACATTACTTAGGGCCACAGGTATGGCATTTAAACCAGCATCCCTGTGGGAAGTCAGCAGTGAGCAGGGGACAGCCCCAGTTACATCAAGTGGGAGACTGAGCCCCTTTGTGCTGTAGTTGTGGTGCCATTCACCAAATAGGAAATCCAGAAGAGAAAAACGTTCTAAATAAATGCAGAAAAGTTGCAGACAGTGTTATTTCCTCTTAAATACCAAAGATTTTCAAATTAAAAAAAAAAATCTTCACCAAGAACTAAATTGTAATGTGCTACACCTTGTTATAAGCATATATAACATATATGAGATTGTCTCGCTTTGCCAAAAAATGCAAGCACATTGTCCTTCCAACTCTGATGTTCACTCATAGCCTTAAAATGGCTGCTGGTCATGGTGACAAGAGAGAAATGTATCTTTTTTGGAGAACTGCAATGAGAATAAACAGAAAGGTTTTACAGCAAAACATTTTGTTGCCCTGTCTGCAATCTAGTCCTCTTTCATGATGTTCTGAGTGGGTGGGGAAACACAGCAGTTTCAGTACAATTCAGCATGATGTTACCCCATAGGCAGTGCATTTCAAAGTATTCATGTATATTGAATATTGCCTGAACTACAGCTTGGAACTGTAACGAAAGAGAATAAGAATTTCTCTACCCATAGTAACTTATTTAATTATCAACAGAAGGGAAAAAATATATTTGGAAAAAAAAAGCTTGTTTGCATGCTTGCCTTGAATCTGAACTTCTTATCAGGTATAAAATTCATATTATTAATTTTATTTAAAATATATTGTGTAATGATGTGTACCTTAAAACTTTGGTAGCTTTTTGGATATCAGTGGTTGATCTGCCCTAAGTTTGTCGTTCTTAATCCATTAAAAGACAGGCCTGCTTGTAAATCCACAGGTACAGATAAGGAGTCACTGTTTGACTGCGTCTGAACCCTTTTCAAATGAAAAATGTCAGTGGCAGAAAGGGAGGCTGAATTATTTTTAAAAAGGGTTTTCAAAGATTCTCATGATTCCTCTGGTATCAGTTAAATGTGACATGTCCATAGACATGGCTGTTTTTTAGTGTGTAAAAGCAAGCAAATGCTGCAGTTTTCATCTCTGCGTAGAAAGAAAATGCTGCAGTATGGCTAAGTGATAAACATGTTACTTTGCAATTTCTCTCTTCCATAATTAACATATAAAGAGATTTTTAAAGCTAATACAATTTGTAACAATGTGACTGTGAGAAGGAAAAGATGCTTTTATGATTGCTTGGTTTTTTGTTTTTTTTTTTTTTTGCTGTTTGGACACATGTATGTCGCATGTGTAAATTAGATATAATTAATCCATAAGTTTTCCTGCTCACATACTGCCTCTTAAAATGTCATAGCACTGTCATGATGAGGACTCACCCACATACAGAGAAGCTTTTGTAAACCGATACAGCTCTATTTCCTAGATTTGTTCCAGTTTGCAGGAAGGATCTGATGCACACTTTTACGTACAATAGTTTTGTAATCTGCAACACTCAGAGGTGAAATTTAGATTTCTGTGCTTGAAAATGGAAGCTGGAGCCAACTCTTGTCTTTGGAAGATGGTCAAGATTACCCCTGTGGACAAGGAAAAGCTTTGCAGCCTGACTGCAGTGTAAATCCAGGCATCCAGGGAAATGTTTAGCTTGGGGAAGTCTGTGGAGGCTGCCTGTGAGCCAGGAGGAGTTACTCACTTCCTTCAGCCCAAGGTTAATTTCACAACAACCACCAGTTCTAAATCTGGGACGAATTGACTCCTTGCACAGTTGGACTTTGCTCTGTTTGTGGAAAAGCACCATCCTTATTTGGGGTGGAGTTGTTAAGACATGCTGATACAAAAGACAGGAATCTCTGTTGAATCTGTTTGGTATGGAAAGGGAGGGAGCAAGGGGCTTTAGCAGTCATGGAAAACAGATCATGAAAAATCATGGCTTCAGCAAAGTTGAGGTGTGCTCTGTGCTCCTGAGAGCAACAGATTATTGGTCTACCTTCAGGAAGAGGAAAGCTTCGAAGTGCAAGAGCATGGAAAAAAGCAGTCAGACATTTAACAGGAAAAGTACAGATCAGCCTGTCCTTGTTCCATTGTATCCCTATGGAAGTCTGAAACCAGAATTTATTTAGAAAATACTGTTAGAAATTGTGTATATAAATATAATTGTTGCTGTATTTTTAAATGAAACATTTGTTCATAAAAAATAGTCTTAGTGAAGAGACTGCTTTCAAAGAAGACTTGTCCAGACTATTTTTTAAATCGTGAAATAAAGGGAAAAAAATATGGGATGGGAAAGGTGGTGACTGAATTTTATTTTTCCCACCATGAGAATGATCATGAGTTGTGTTATTCTTTCTCTTTACTGGAATATCCAGAAAATTTAAGGTGAGCTAAATAAAAATTTCTCTTTGAAGTGTTAATTTTTAAGTCTTTGCTTTCAAAAATAAAATTTATTTTAAAGAATATATATCATGCACTAAAAATCATTATGCACTAAAAATCATTATACAGCTTCCCCATTGCTTTTGCTTATTTTGTCTTACAACATTAAGCTAACAATTAAAATTATTTCTTATTTAATTCTGAAATGTTACTGCCTGTAAAATCACTCAGTTCAAAATCCTTTTTGTAATTGCAGTAAATGCTTTTAGTAGTATCTTGGAGGTGTGAATTTTTTATGGCTATATGCTGTGTTTCTCAAATTTTAGTTGCTGCGTGCTTCAAAATGTGATCCTGTGCAGCAAAGTGCATCAAGGAGGTTAATGCACCAGGTGTGGCTGCTATTGGACTCCCTCTTTTCAGCTGTCATTTCCCCCCTCCTCAGCACTTCTTAAGAACTCCTGTGGAATGCTATTCTGAATAAAATTGCTTTCAAACTCTAATGTGTGTGAAAAGATGCAAGAAAGGAATGGGACTTTCTGAACCAAATTTGAATATAATTATAAGGGAAAAAGGTTTGTTTTTCTTTCGCAGGATGACAAGATCAGTTGTTTTTCAGACAAGCATAATTTATTCTCATTATATTGGTCCTCAGAACATTGTGCCTATAAAACCAACACAAAGGCAGAGGTGGTTGTTGTCAAGGCATGAGTGAAAGTACTCTCAACACTGCTTGTTTCCTTTGTTTGCAGGAGAGTTGGAGGTGGTCCAGAAGGACGGGGAGCGCAAGATTCAGAGCCGGCAGCAGCTTCCGGTTGGAACAACATGGGGGCCTTTCACTGGGAAGATGGATCTGAATAATAACACCTTGGTATGTAGATGCTCCGGGATGCTTTGTTGTGTTATATTGTGTGTCATTCTTCAGGGAATAGCCTGAATTGCTCCTCAGACAGAGCGTTTGAAAACAGGCATTGTTAGCTTTAACGGACAGTGGTATTTGGCTCTTCTCCAATTTGTTCATCTATGGCAACCGTCCACATGAAGTTATTTGGAGCACAGGTTAATAGTGTTTAACTTGTTCTTTTACTGAAGGGAAATGTCACTTCCTTGTTTGCTGAACCAAGGTGTTGTGTTTCAGTAGTAATAGCTGATATATTTTGTGGCCTTTTAAATTTTTCATTGTATTAATTGTTGAATACTTAATTTTTATTAAAGAAAGGTGTCAAAAATAAATAACTACATTATTTTAGGATAAAATTAATTAAATTTGCCTTAATGTAATTGAACATAGCAAAATCTTCCATCAAATTCACGATTTTTTGAAAAGCATCAAAAGGCACCTGCCACATAATATATTCTCCATTAGCCTCATTTTTTATTCTGATTGCAGAAAGTATGTGGACCATTTTACTTATAAGTAATGCTTTGCTGATCTCACTTCAGTGCACTGAAAATCATGTCATTTCTAGGTCTTCATTTCATCTTTGTTTGTGTTGGTTTTAAGTCTGAGCTTCAATATTATTTGTGTATAGTTCAGATTAATTTTCTGAAAATATCAGGAAGAAAACAACTAATATCTCTAGAAGGGTTTAAACAGTCTTGGAGCATGCATTGCCCTCTGGGATATTTCTAAAGAACCATTATCTGCAGCTGGATCACTGTTTGCTGTTACAGACATGAATGCATTGAATGTATTTAGCATAAAGATGTCTGGGATGGTTTGACAGGAGGGGGTTACAGCATTTGGGGCTCACATATCTGTGCTGCAGGTGGGGAAACTGAGCTTCTCAGTGTTCACCAGCACTGGGTATTGTCCTGCCCTTGGAGGACCTGAAGAGAGTGAGGAGCACTGTGTTGCTGATGTATCACCTGGGACAATGTGACAGAGGGGTTATGTGTACAGGGGAGAAAAAGGGGGAAATTGATTGTCTTCAACTCCTGCCTGGAGAACCTATGCCTATCTAATGGACTTCTCTTTCTAAGGGTTGCTGGAGAAGGATGCATGTTACTTTCTGTAAATATTCATATTAAAATTTGTTAAGCATTATTCTGTTATGAGTACATAGTATAGTATAAATATAGGGCATAGTAGACATTTAAAATCTTACTATTTTGTACTCTGTAGCATGATTTATTAATCGAATGGTGCTAAGATATGTTACAGAAAATGGCATGGAAACTTCATCTAAGTTTCCAAGAGTTCAGTATTCCCAATTGGGATCAGATTTCCCATTCAGGCACCTGAATAAAGAATAGATTTTCAGAAGTACTGCACAGTCACAGCACCTTATTTGTTAGAAAAACTGGAAAATTTGAACTTGTCTCATTTTCTTCATCCATTTAGGTTTTATTTCTTCATCTATTTTAATATTGGCCTGTCATCATTCTCAAAATGTTTTTCATAAAAGGTCATATGTGACATCCACTTTTAATTCAAATAATTTTGTAAATCCCAGTATAACTAATTTCATCAGCTTTCATGTAACAGAAACCTTAGTCCTGTTGAATCTCAAAGTCTGTCCAGAATCCTTATTATAGAGAAATGCTAGTTAGGTTTTGTCCACTTGTACCACTTCATCAGGTGTACAAACAACATGAAGATAATGTTCAAGTGTGGGAGGTGATACTGATTGTCCCTTCTCTACAAAATTAATCTTTACCAGATATTCTTAGGATGAATTTGCAACATGTCAGCAACCAATCATAAAATCATATTGTATCTTTTTTTTTTTTTTTAATGGAGTTGTAGAATAACCAAAAGCCTAGCAGGTCCTTGCTTCTCCCTTAATAGCACAGGGATGTTTTAAGATCTATTACTGGTAATTTGGGCAAATACCACTTCCGCTATATCAAAAACATCTGGCTAAGATAGTTGTGTTTTAATGAACTGGTAATTGAGCAGTGTGCAGAACTGACTTTTAATTTTTTGATTGTAATGGGATAGAACAGCTTTCTCAGTGTAGTTCATAGAGATGTGCAATGAAAATCTTCAAGACTTTTTTCTCACTAAACTGGAAAGATACTTTTTTATTGTCAAATTAAAAATCATAAAGTCTATTTTTACTAACACTTGAAAGATTTTACTTTTGTATTGCCTGCAAATATAAGCACATTTGGAAATCTGAAAAAATTCCTGTGAACAGAATTTTAACCCTCAGAAATGTTGTTTTGTCCCCTGAGCAACTCCATCCCTTGAAAAAATCAAAACAGAACTGGGTATCATCTTGGGCAATCTAATTTAATTTCGAAGTTGCATCTGACTTTGAAGTTTGCCCCGCTTTGAGCAGGACTTTGGACTGGATGACACCCAGAGATCTCTTCCAACCTAAGTTATTCTCTGATTCTAAGTATTTTTTTTCTTTTTCCCAAATATCAGATGTTTCCTGTAATCCTACATTTGTTACTTTAAAATGCTGTGTGAAGAAATACAAGCCTTTTGATGCAACTTTAATTTGCTGTTAAAGCAACAAAGCATCAGCATCAGCTTTTACGTGATTTTCTTTTATCTTTATTTTTTTTTTGAAATGATTCTGGGTTTTTTTATGTTTTTTTGACACATTTGATTCTTATTTCACTATTGTACATGTTCTCTGTTTTTCATCAGGGGAGTTGGGATTCTTTACTTAGGTTATTTATATCTGTTTTGGGAAGCTCATTTTAGAGCCTCACATCCCTAAAATTCAATCAAACTTTCACATGAGCAGATGAAAACAGGTTTATTTCTTTTCTGATTGATAACCTCAAACATTGCACTGACATAAGCACCAAATTTTTGGAAAAGAGTTTTAATGTGGATTTTTTTGCATAGAGAGGAAAGGAAAGAAAAATTCAGGGACCCCCAGCTGACTAAATATCATAATTTTTGCAGCTGCTATCTTTATTGAGAAATATGTTTGTGTCTGACAGCAAGTATCTTACCTGACTGTACTGTTTAGTGTTTGCAATGTGACAGTGCCTCACAGGATTCATTCAAGCTGTAACAGTCAGAGCTTACTTATTCCCCTTGCACTCTGCACTGAATGCAGCCTGTACATGTAATATCCTGTTGAAGTGTTTCTTGTTTCCAGCAGTGCTGCGTTGCTGAATATGGTCTTGCTGCTGGTGGCTCATGAGACGGAGCAAGTTAATTAATTCAGCACGGTATTTAATTGAGTCACTGTGCCAGATGTCAATTACATTTTAGATCTTTCAAGTTTCTGTCTTGAGATATGTTACCAGTACACATCTCAGAGTAGTGGAAGGTTGGGTACCTTGAACAAAAATTATTTTAATGCTGTTCACAATTGCAATAGGAATAGCAGGTGTTGATATCAACAGTGGTGTTGCAGCACTGTTGAGAAATATGGTAGAGCAAGATCCACATCAGGACTGAAGAATGCTCAAACTAAAGGTAGACTTGAAAGAGCTCAATGACTAATAAAGTTCTTAATTTAGCCAATAGTCATGAATTACATACAATTACATTGTGAAATAATGTATGCTATTATTACTGCTACTGTTGATGAAACAATCTGCATGTAGCCAGCAGAAAATCTTAAGACATTGTTTTTAACAAGTGAGTCTTGGATCTTAAAATTTGTCTATGCATTTAAGTTTTATTTCAGTTTGACCTTAGGAGCTTCTTGTATCATTCTTAAATGTTTTTAGATACCTGTTTAGATACTTGTGTTATATTTAAAGTGATAGACTGCCTATTTAGATACTTTTAAGTATCTGTTCCTGTAATTTTGCCAAACTACTGAAATTCCTTTGCTCTCAGCTGCATGCATAATTTGTATCTGTCAGCGCAATTGGGCATGGAGTTTACTGCCTTCCATTTCCTTCAACTACTTTCACGTTCCATCCACTGTTCCATAATAGTTGGGTAGTCCCTAGAAAATTAAATGCATAGGAATCTCTTTCAAGCCTAGAAAATGAACGTCTTCATGTTTCCAGATCCTTGAGATTTAATATAATCTTGCTGTTTAGACAAACAAACCTGTAAGGAGTTTGAACAATACTACTGGCTGTCTACAGCTGGTGAGAACTCATCTGTAGAATGGAAGACAACACAATTTGACCACGAAGGCTTCAAATCTGTGTCTTGCTGATCACAGAATATTCAGTAGTTCGAGGATATCCACAAATAGATAGAAATATATTTCGATGCATCAGACTCCTAGTTTGTGATGCCTGTCTAACAGGAAAGTGGGTTTGCAGAAATGCCAAGTCTAATATGAGCATGCAGGTGAAAAGAGCAGAACACCTCTCTAGTCTGGACATACAGACCACTGAAGGAGGAGCTGTTGGGTCCAAGCACAACTAAATTCAAGGCACTAGCAACCTAGTTAAGGAAAAGCTGTTCACTTGCTTTTTTCAGCTGTATTTTCCCTGTTTGAGGGGACAGCTTGATGGGAATGAGGCCCATGGAAACAAAAGCAACCCTGAACCACGTAGCCCACGATGGTTGTCAAACAGTGGTTGCCCTGGCAGTAGTGTGGAGGCATTCCAGGAAGCCTGTTCCCTTGGCTACTGCCATCTAGTTTTTGGTGTTAATCTGTGCCCATGGCAGGGTTTTGTGAAGCAAAACAATGATCAGCTGTATACAGCTCGCCATTCTCGTCTCCTTGTTGCAGGGAAGAGCATGCGGGACAGGCCTGTATGAGCCTGATAAGGAAAAGAGGATTCAGTGTGGCTGTGAAGAGAATCCACAGGAGGAGAATGTGCAGGGTTGGGCCAGGCAAGCAGTGAGACACAGCAGGGACCCTTAAATGGGATCTGGGAGGTTCAGCACCAAAGAGACATCTCTGGATACGCTCATGGAACTGTTTGACCGGGTAGCGTGTGAGGGGCTGAGGAGCCAAGGTTCAAAATGCAGTAAAGTTTTTCACTCACTAACCTGTGGCTGGTCACTTCGGGTCAGAAACCTCATGTCTGTAGTAGACAGTGACTTTTAATCTTCAGAGTTGCAGCATGAGGATTTTCTGTGGACTTTGTTGGAAGTGCTGCATGGCTACAGAGAGGCAGTAGTCTGTCCATAGTCATGCTGTAGCCAGTCTTTAGTTTCTTTTTCTCTTAATCAAACATGGAAAGGGATAAGGTAGATTTTATATTTACATATTTAATTGCAAATAGAGAATTTGGCTCTTAATATCACAGAGACATTTTTTATATTTACTTACCAAAAATAGTGTACTGAATAATGAACCTTGATTCTCATCTTTGTTATACTACTTTTATAACTTTAATATTTCAAGTGACTACAAAAACATTTCTTTCTCATTTTTACTACTGTAACTGTCAGTCTCTTAATGTTTTGAAGTAGTTTAAGATCACATCCTTCCATCCCAAATGTAAGCGAACGTTAATGTTGCAGCACTGAGGACAGCACATGATGTCACCCAACAGCTATGTGCTGATGTGCTGTGCATGTGTTGGGATTGGCTGCTTAGAACCACAGAATCATTAAGGTTGGAAAAGACCTCTAAGATCATCAAGTCCAACTGTTAATCCAGCACCACTGTGTTCACCACTGAATTGTTTCCCCATGTAACACATTCAAAAGTCTTTTGAACAGCTTGGGAATGGTGATTCCACCACTTCTCCAAGCAGCCTGTTCCAGTGCCTGCCAAAGTGAAGAAACTTTTCCTTGTATCTAGTGTAAACTTCCTCTGGCACAACTTGAGGCCTTCCTACAAACTGAATTTTTTTAGAAAAATTGAGATATGCCAAGATGTCCACATGGTCATCCACAATGATCTTTCAGAACACTTCATCTCACATTACTTCACCTTTTACCAAGTGTTCTCCCATTTATATAGACATGTAGTTTAGTAGAATGCAATGACAAAGGAAGCATTTTTAAAACTTTTGAGCACAATTGTAGTTTAGATGCTTTTTTTTAAAAAAAAAAAAAGTTATTTTTGCTCTTTTATTTACATTTACACACATTTAAACCATGCTAATAATATGACAGCAAGATGTGGTAAGGATCTGAATAAACACTCTGTTTTGGAAAAATCCAAAACCATTTTATTTTCAACTTGCAGAAGTAGTTTCCAGATCTCAGAAAGGGGATGAAGCAACATGTTACAGTATAGGAGAACCTTAATCCTTCTCTTCTGTCAAAATGCTATTAGTACACTGGCATTTGTACTGCACACCATACTATAGCCTTGATTTTCAGTTATTAAATATTTAAAGGATATACAGATAAGACAGGATGCATTCTTCCTTTTTTGTCCTTCATTTATTATTTGGTTATTTCCAGAATATCAACTGGGGATTTTTACAGAAAATTGCTCTTGTTTTTTAACCACGTTTCCTTAACTATAGCTCTTTTTTGAGACTACACGTACCTATAGCTCATTCTGACACCTGTTTATCGAAACAGCAAAACATTAACATTTCTTTAAAACTATCACTGGTCATTTTGAAAGGTTTCTAACAATAATTCAGTTACTTGGTGCTTGCTGTGAGCATCTCCATTAAGCAGAATTAATACTATTGCAATTAAGTAGTAGACTTTACCAATCATTCCCATTAAACTCACTCAGTTCCCTGGGAGAAAACTCAATAAGCTATCAGTCCTATTTTGGCAAGCTTCATTTCAGCAGGGGGTCCTTCTGAGAGTGGGAATGTACCCTGGGGCACATTGCCAGGCAGCTGCTGAGAGCAGAGCAAGGGAATGGTTCTGCAGAAGAGATGAGGCAAAGCTGGGAGCCTGAGACAGAAAAAAGGCAAGAAAATTTGGTCCAGGGCCTCCCAGACAGCAGTAGAGGGAGATGCTATCTCGGAGTGCCAGGCTCTTGTATTTTAGGATGTGGGGAAAAGAGAGAGAAGGAAAGCTGCTTAATTAGAGAATCATTGCAATAAACTTGAGTAGCAACATGTTTTTGTGTTTCTAGACTACGTCGGATCTTAATAGTCTTCTGCCTAGACTAATCTTCTCTGTACCATAGGCTTTAAGACTCAGAAGCTTATTTTGCTTGTTGATTTTGCTAAATTTGTAACACACCTTTTATAATGGAATGTAGTCTTATTTAAAAACGTCATGTAAGAGAAATAATTTATTAATCTCCACTTAAGGTCATTCATGTAGCTCACTGCTCCACAATACCTGACAGGTACGAGTTCTATACCTGTGTTTAAGATGAGAAATTCAGTATTAAATGTTGTCCTCTGAGGAAAATTTTTCAATTCATGCTTTTTATGATGATAATTCTTCTTATTTATGAAACATACATATTATAGACTAGGCAGATATAAAATGCCAGATTTAAATATTCAGCAGTTTTGGAAGCAATTTTCTTCTCACTAAATGTTAACACTATCTTTTTTTATTCTGAAATAAAATTCAGTTTCTAAAATGTTGACACGTAGTTTCACATTCATAGAAGAAGCTTGGGAAATTCTAGCTGCATCATTTTAGTAGCACATAAGGCTTTGAAGGTGTTTGTGTCTGTGAAGATGCTTGCATTGTTAAGACACAAATTCCGTAGTTACAATGGGCATGGAACTGAAAGACTAGGAAGCTCGTGCTCTCTCTTTGACCATTTTAAAATAAAATGTCCTGGAAGCTTGTGGGTATTTATTTGCCTACTACACATAAAGCTATGCCTGCCCAAGGATAGTTAGCCTTAGGGTATGCTGGTAGTGGAAAAAAAGCACTGAAATGCTGTTGCCTGTGGAGCTGTGGTAGCACTTTGTTGTGCTCAGTGTGTTGTCAAGATGTGCTGTCTGGACAGACAAATGCATAAGATTATGAAAACATCAACAGATGCTTTCCATAAGATTTGTGGATGCCATAGTAGGCAGTTGTTTAGAATAAAAGTATGCTGTAGACTTTTCCTGGTGTGAAAAGTCACGTTTTGATGGTGTCAAAATTAGTTTGTTAATAAAAAGTGCAGACCAAGGTACCATATCATTGTAACAATAACTATATTTTAAATTATTGTCTATCTTCATTAAATAAATAAATTACTTAAAGTAAAGGAATGGACCTGTGGTTTCAGTTAAGACAATGGCTGCTTGCTGATCACTTTCATACAGTGTGATGGAATGATCAAAATACCAAAGATCTGAATATGCTTGAGAGAAGTAGCTTATAAATTTTCAAGAAGGATGGAAATTAAAGTTATTTCTGGTTGTTTCATTGCCAGCCAAATTAACTGTGTTCTGTGAAAATGTGGGTTTGAATATTTTGAATAGAAAAAACCCTCGCAGTATTTCTAGTAAGTATTGTTAGTACTGTATGTGTGAGCACATATTAAAAATGGATATTTAGAAATAAATATGTAAAAAATATAGTAACTATGTATACATATGTATATATACACACACAATATAAGTGACTGTGAGCATATAAAAATAGCATATTCTAGTCAGAAGTAGGTATTGAGTGTTACTAGGTCCTAAAAATCTTTTATTTGAAGTACTTGAATTTTGCTGAACTTTCCTCACCATTCAGCTGTATCTCCTTTTCTAATGATGTTGAAGTATCCCACAGCCAGTAGCAAAATAAGTCCTTTTCCAGATGCAATAAATCTACTTTGCACTACCAAAGTATGGGCAAAGAATTTCAGAGCTTGGCCTGAGAAATTCAGTGCTGACTGAAGCTTATAAATGTCCTGAGCCTCATTTATCAAGCCTGGAGAACAAGTTCATCAATCTCATCCCCTGGTGGCTCCTCAGACTCCAAGGAAGCTCAAAAGGCAATCAGTCCAGCCGTTAGGGCTCCAGAGCAAAGAGCTGTCCTTACCTTCCCTAGCAGCCCCAGGCCTGCAGCAAGGACTGCACAGCTGGTACTCTGCCTGATGATGTTACCTTTTTATAGGTTTATTTGGGTGTCCTGATATTCCACACATGGTAAATGATATGCATAGCCTCCTTGGGGTTCCTATGGTTCATATTTATATTGTTTCATTCGTTGTAGCGAGGAGGGGGTCGGTCTCTTTTCCCAGGCAGGCAGTGTCAGGACAAGAGGAAATATCCTCAAGATGCACCATTGGTCCTCAAGATGCACCAGTTCAGGCTGGGCATGGGAGGAGTTTCTTCATGGGAAGGATTGTTAAACATTTGAACAGGCTGCCCAGGGAGGTGGTGGAATCACCATCCCTGGAGGTGCTCAAGGAATGACTGGATAGGTCACTTTGTGCCATGGTCTGTTTGAAAAGGTGGTGATCAGGGAAAGGACCAAATTTGACTTGATGATCTCAGAGGATCTTTCCAACCTAAATGATTCTGTGATTCTGTAATAGTCATGTCCCATCTTAAATAACTTAAAATTAATAAACTCGTGCCTCCTTTCTTTTTACTAATGCATTTTAATGTGTTTACAAAATGCTTCACCACTTTTGAATCATTAAATATAGTTTTTGAGCTCTTTTAACATATTTAGGAAATAATTGAATTTTGCATAGACAAAATACTGTCCTTTCTGTGCTGTAAGAGAAGGATAGCACACTGAACGCTACTGATGCATTTAGGAGAAACTACATAATATATGAGATAACATCACAGTTTATGTAGATTATTCCCACTCTGAGAATATGTCTTATAATTTAAAATTCTTCCTGTCACAGATTAGCTTTTATATCTTGTTTTTGACATTTGATTTCATATCTGAAATGCATAGAAGATACTATTTTAAATAAAATCTTTATATATGTGAGTAATTATTATTTATGTATTGATTTAAAAGCATCTCACATTTCCCAAAATAGTTCTTTTTCTTTGAAGCTTTCTTTTCTCCATTACAATCTCTGATCTGGGGGACGAGTGGCCACATTTTTTTAAACAAGAAACTGGAACTCCTGCAATGTGTGAGGACATTAAAGACAAGTTTAGGGGAGCTGAGGGAGGTGTGCCTCGAAGCTGGGGAGGTGAGGAAGGATTCTTTCCTCTCTCCCCCTCCTGCAAGCTGTTGTACTCACTTTTGGAAGAAAACTGGGGCAAATTAGCATAAAGGAAAGAGACCAATAAAGCACAAAACAATAGTAGGTCCGAAATATCTTAGTTGCTTCTTTTCTGCTTGTGTTGTAGCAGGCCTGGTTCTACTATTGCTAATTTTTAATTCTGCAGTGGACTTTATAGTACGTCTTAGTCTTACTGCTTTGCTTTTATACTGTTTTTTCCTATTGGATGCAGTTGCATTTACTACATTAAATATTGGATTTTGTTTTTTATATTTGTTAAATTCCAGATCATATTCTTCTCTTTTGGGATCCAGTGTTTTACCTTAGTCCTGTTTTCCTTCTCACTGTGGTCAATTCACCTCCTCCAACCCAAAATACCATCTTAATCCTGCTTGCATCCATGGTGGAGGATTTTCCTTTCCTCTTGGATCCACCTGGATCACAAGCCATGGAACGACATGAAGGATTGCATTAGGTGAAGCTTCCAGACTCAGCAAGGTATCTGCAAAAGAGATTTAGGTTAGCTAGGAGAAAGAGCTCCTAATGTTAATGAGAGAAAAGCTGGAGGAGATTCAGGAGGGTGCAGTAAATCTGAGGCTGGTGTGTTTCAGAACAGGCTGGACCAAGACGACAGGAGTGATGTAGGCACAGCTGAGCTCTGGTGTGGGGGAAGAAAGGGAGCAGATGACCCTGTGGCTTTTGGCAGCCTGATGCTGAGAAATGTCTGCAGCCAACTTCGCTTGTTTGGCTGCCCAGAAATGCCTGCAGGTAGCTAAAATCTTTCAAGATTGGCTCTAAAAGGAGCAGAATGAGACACTGTTTTTTTGTAGAAGATGGCAGATGGGACATTACAGGAAGCTAGACAGTTGGTCACACCAGTATAGGATACTGGTTTCAAAATCTAATTGAAATATAACAAGGGCTAGCTGAGAGATAGGGAAGTAAGCTGCTATATTTCTTTGGCATATCCCTTCTCAATTGCCTTCATTTTTTTTTTCTTCTGAATATTCTCCCTCCCCCCTCCAGTTTCTTGCTAACTAAACTTAGAATTATAGTCAATATAAAATCAGTGTAACTTTTTCAAAACAACTACTTTCAGTTTTACTTGGGATGTTGTTTCTAAGTTTTCTGTACTTCTTTTTCTTAAGACTATATAAATGTCATTGTCTCAGGATTCTAAGGATCATTGTCCCTGGTTTTTGTGCCACGCATTTTTAGAGTGAGAGCAATAGTATTGCATTTTCAGATGCCAAATGTGTGCACTTTGATCTGGCAGTACAGCATGCCTCAGGGAGTAAGCTGAATCTTGATTTTTATAGTCAGTCATTCACTATCAGGTACCAGAGCTCCTATTAGACAGTCTGAAAAACAGAAAATACACCGTGGGTTCAATATAGAAACATTTGCAAGGAGGCTCTTGGCATCACCAGCATCCTCAGAGCTCATTTTGTGCTTCTGTGCTAGTACATCTCTTAAATGCATACAGAAGTGAAACCTGTGCGCAGTGAATGACTGCATATACACTGATTACTTTTGAAACCACTTTTCCCCACCCCACCATATTCAGCAGTGGAAAATAAGAATAAAATACATGTTTTGAAACTTGACCTCACAAATGTGAGACCACTTGGTGTGGTTGTGACTCCTTAACATTCCTTGCATTCCCTGTCCCAAGCCCAGTTGTTAGCATTTGTTGCAGTGTTTAAGTGGCTTTGTAGTAGCACCTATTAGCTTGCTCTGGCTAGTAGCATGCTTGGGACTAAATGGCCTTTCTGACCTTTAATGAGCATTTTCTTGTCAGTCATACCAAAGATACTTGACTATCTGTCGGTTCACTATTGCTAACATAATTGAGAGGTCTCCTGAACTCTTCAGAAGTACAGTCATGACATTCTCCTTGTTTTCTCTGTTTCTTTGCTGTGCTCTTGGGGAACAGTGTCTGGCACCACACCTTGTATCTCCTTTGAGATAATTGTGAGGAAGGTGTGGGGAAGTAAAGAGTTCTACAGGGTGGAATTTGCTCCCATGACCCACTGCAGCCTGGTATTCAACCTACTGAGAGCTACAGTAGCACACTGCCTTGATATTCCCACTTTAAATCTCCATTGGGATAACAAAGATGGTTGAAGTTACTCTGTCACGGCAACACAGACTATGGGCAAATCTCTTCCAAATAAAGTGTGTGTCAGAGGTCGCAGTTGTATGTCTGTGTTTTTTAATCTAGGTGGTTTTCTGTTTCCATGTGTAGTGTTTGAAAAAATATAAAGCAGTGAAAGAGACTGCACAATGATCACAAATTTCCGCCAGTGATCCGTAGCGCACTTAGGACTTGATTTTGCCTAGCACTGAGCACTAATGGGAGGTGCTGAGCACCCCAAACTTCCATTCAAAGCAGTAGGGTGAGGCATGCTTAGCATTTTCTGACACTGAATACTGTACTGCAAGTACAGCCTCTCTGTAGAAGATAAATATTTGTTATTTATATGACCTTGAAGATGGGACTGGTTTGATAGGGTTAAGGTCAATGAGTATATTATTTTTAGACAAGATACAGAGTACTTGGATGGTTCTGCTTTATTTCAGTGTGTTAACATCTGGCAGCATTCTGTGTTCCATATGCTGCTGATTGTCCTGATACATTCATCTTCAGTGATTATCAAAAAGATTTCAGTGCTCTGGAGTTAGTAACACATTTGAGAAGACAAATACATGAAGATAAGTAGAAAAGCTGCCTGTAGGTTTCTGTGTAGAAGACCAATATTTGTGCAATCTTGGCAAGTACACTGTTAATTCAGAAATGTTTTTTAAATTGACTTAATTAGCTAATTTCTGTAAGGGTGAAAAATAGTGTATTAGAATTCAATATTGTTGTCACAATAGACATAGTAAACATTGCTTCTTGGAATTCTGATTATGCCCTTTTAGTTCTACACATTGCAACATAGCTAATTTTTTATAATGGTGAACAGTTAAGGGGGATTTTAGATTTGCACCCTTTTCTCAAGTATTGTTTTTATATGGCTTGGGTCTGTGAAAGTTTAGCTATGCTTCTGCTTTTTCATTACAGTAAGTGCAAACATAACTATCAACTGACCTTTTTTTTTTTTTTTTTTTTTTGTTGTTTTTTCTTTTTTTTTTTTTTTGTCTTGGTGTTTTCAGTTTTTCTAGGTTGTTAAATTTTTTTCCAGGGCTATGAATTATTATTTTCATTCTGTGCTCTTTTGGCCTTACATGCTAACAGCTTCAGGGGAGAAGGACTCAAAGAATTTGCCACACAAAGCAGGTATTCCCTTTTAGAGTACCACCTCCTTTCTAAGAATGCAGAAGGCTTACCACAATCAGAACAAATGGAGAAGCAAAAATCAAATTAAGCCAGATATCTCTTGTGGCTTTTGCCACAGCCCACACTTACATTAGAGATCAGTCCTTAGGCTAGCCCACCGTGGGGCTGCCCAAATTACTGTGAGGAATAGTTCAAGTAAGGAAGCAGCTGTAGGGCTCAAAGTCTAGAAGGATGACCCTTTGCTTCCAACACCTCCTGTCAGACAGTTCCTTGCTGCTCCAGTCTCTGCTGAGAAGGGAGGGTGCTGTGAAATCAGCTGTGGCCACGGCTCTTGAGCCAAACCCTGGCACCAGGGTCTGTCAACACAACATGGCATGGGACGTCTGGTCTAAGTAGACATCAGGAAAGCAGCAGGAAGACTAAAGTGGCAGTTTGCCACAAAACAGAAGGTACAGAACAAACTAAAGTAGCAATGTTGTTCCTCAATATTTCTCTCTTAATTTAATATCTATCGTTTCAAAGAAAAAAAATTAAGGCAGCAAAGTCTCTTGGGGCACATAACATATCCTGACCCACTATTCAGATAAAACTTGTTTTATTTAATCATGCACAAATTTGTTTAGATCTTAGCAGTGACCACTCTTCCTGTTGCCAATATCTATTAATGATAATTACTGCAAATACTATACTCACTCAGTGATAGCATCACATCATGGTGAGGCAGATTGTGATCTTATCTAAACCTATTCTGTTTAACTCTGACACTCCTTCTATTATAGTGGGGCCCCGATAAGATCATGCCTGTTAGGATCAGACATTAGTTGAAATCAATATTTGAAAATGTGCCTGTTTTTGCTTAATAGCAAAGTTAGTGTGAGGGTCATAGTGAGATCACTTGTTGGATGAGATTGTACAGCTTCATCTTGTAATGGAAATGTGTTCCTTGCTTCAGCTGCTGGTGAAAAGTAAAAACAAGGGCTCTTTGAAAGCTGTACAGCTTTGCTAATAATCACTGTGTGAGGAAGATACAATCATTATTATGATGTTTAACATCTGTAGTGCTGCAGCCTGTTGAGGTTTGAGTCAGGAACTAATGCTTCTTTCTGCTAGACTCTGGACCTGATATTAAAAAGACAGCTGCTAGCCTCAACTAGCTTAGGTCCAGGTTTTAAGCCAGACATGAATGCAATGGCAACAAGTGAGTGTAGATGCCAAAACCTAAAATGGCAATAATTAAGATTAGTATAGTAACAGTTACGTCACACTAAAGCAGCAGACATGAGTTTTTTAGAGATAGGGAATGAAAAATGCAGTGAGTTTGCAGATGACTTCAGAGAATTCTTCCTATATGCATTAATCTAGTGGAAAAAAATACAAATAAATCAGGAGTATTTATTTAGATAGAAATTTTGAAACTTATTTTCTGATAAAGAAGAATGTAATCTAGATCAGTCATGATGAACCCTTTTAGAGCTTGGTGCCAAATTTATTTTAAAAAGCTCATAAGCTCTTGTGCTGCCAACATTAATCTCCCTGTAACAAATTTGGCACCCATGCCAGCTGTTTATACTTACTGGTGGAGATGAATAATTAGAAAACACAAAGCACCATAATGCTGTTTTGATGAAAAATATGGTTACTCTTAATGTAAGATGTTTCAAGATTTAGTCCAAGAAACCAAAGCACAGCCCAGAGGCTATTGCATTGGATATATGAGGCCTGCAGTGCCCTTTTCTCCTTAAGACCATTAATTGTTATTCTCCAGTAAATAGAAAAGTACAACAGAATAGATTAAAAAAATGAAAAGTGAATAGTGAATGATCCGCTGTTTTGATGGCAGGACTGCAAAATGTGAGTGACATTAGTTCTCTAGTGCCTCTTGATGCCTAAGGCATCAAAGGGCCTCATGCATAGTTTCCAGTGCAAGGCACGTGCCCTGAGCACTAGGATGCTGTGGGGAGAAAGGTTCCAAGTGATACATTAATAGATCTGTTAAATCATTCCAATGTAGAATTTAAAAAAAAAATAAAATATTTTTAAAAATCAGCAATCTCCACATTTTTTCTTAAATTGAGATCTTTTTGAATGCCCATCTAACTATTTAGATAAAATGCTAATATTAGTAATGTGCTAAGACCTGGGCAGTGTTTACCAACCATTTCCATTTCAGTAATGACACTCCTACTGACTGTGAGGACTTCCTGTGGTTTGACTGGGATTTTCTTTGCAGTTCTCAACTTGAATACAATTCCTTATATTTGACACACCAGTCACTGAATTTATCATTGTGTTTTCTGAAAGAGAGGAATGTGCACATGACAGATATGATAGTTTCTACTAGACAAAGTCAGAAAGTTTTTAATTCAGAATAGACCATATATATTATCATAATCTCTGCTAATTATTTATGTATATGTCTTTACCAGTATCACATATGTGCCAACTGGTAGTTATGAAGAGGTGTAACTTTAATTTACGTTTGTTCGAACATGAAAGTAAGTGGAATGACAAATGAATAAATCATTGCACCAGTGTTAACAGTAAAAGCATTACTGAACTCACTATCGTCATATTGCCTTTTGATTCAATTAAATGCTACTGCTTACTGTTTTAATGTCATATATGAAAGCACTGTAAATTGAAATTAGAAAGTCATCAAGGTGGATTTATACAGATGAAGAATTTCCCCTATAAGATGTGTATAAGGATATTTGAGTGGTGTTTTGCCCATAAAAAGTGAGGCATTTCTTGCTTTCATTGAATGGTGCATACTTTTGGATACAATATGAGTAATAAAGATTTTACTTTTTATTTTAGTTGTAACAAGCAGAGGGAAGAGCAGAGTCATTTTGAAATCATCCCTGAGAAAAATGGGAGAGTGTATCTTTGAAAGAAATTTGAAATGTGTCAAGATTTTAGACAGTGCAAGGCAGAATTAAGTCTTAAGATTTTTTTTCCATTTACCCAACTTTATTTTAATCTGTATCCATACCAGAAGTGTTTCTTGTGTAATCTCATACATTATTGCAGTATTTGTATACAAAAATGGGTGTTGTTCCACCAGTGCATTTATATAATATGGTGTTCAATAGACTAGTGACAACAATTTGTCATGAATGTTACTGAAAAACAGTGTACTGATAGAATTTTTAAGTATTAATATTTAAACACTGATCTCTTTAATATGCTGACTTTTTGAACAATTTCCCTCATTATTTATAGCTTTTTTATATAATTTTGAAATATTTTCAAATTTGTAGAATAGCACCCCTGGTTTTATTTCAGAAGTCTTTGTGACATATTTAATGGCCATGGTGTATTAGGTGTAGAAACCCAAATGTTTCAGTGGAGTGATAACATTTCTTTCTTGTTCTGAAACCATGATGAGTTTAATTTTAGACACAATACAAAGAAAGCACTACAGTTTTCTGCTTTACTCCCAGATATGTATAAAATAAGGATATCATTAAGAAAATTGGATATATCTGAAGAAGCAAAGTGGATTTTTTCCATCAATATGCCTTCTTTCTCCCTATATAAAGAGACAGTTATGAAGAGCCATAATTTTACTTTCATAATAGCAAAATATTCCACTTACTCCATTCCTTGGTTCCCAGCTTTGGCCACATGCAGTGTGAGACATTCTGTTCATCTTGTGTGACAGTACAGTCAGTTCACTTTAAACCTGACTGCAAAACAACTCGATTAAGAACAAGAGAAGATTAAAATCAATTGTACCTACATAAATAACAGACAACAGTGTTTGTGACTATTTATTTGAATTCTAGTATTTTAATTGTTATAACTTTTTTTTTTTCTTCCCCTTTCTGCCCTAAGAAGTTTTTGGTATCCAGTCTAGACTATTAAATGTCACAAAACTGATAATCCTGCTGTTATTACAATGTCTGAATCAAGATGGCAAAGAGGAAATCCTTCCTGAAAGTACTTGCAGACAAAGAGCAGGAAACATTTTCTAACGGAAGATCAAGGCACAAAGAAATTAACAGACCTGCCTGACAGCACACTGGAGGTCTCAGGTTTCCTGCAGGTTAGACAATCACCTGTGTTATGAGATTATTCCCTGGAATGATGAGCAGGCACCCAAAGACTTGTACATTAGCACCCTGAGAACTGAACTAATTTTTATACTTTTTATAAGAAAATTGTTACTAAAAATAGATGTGTAGGAATCCATGTGTTTATAGACAATTCATGATACAAAAGAAGATTAAACTTTTTATGTACATTATATGCAGATCTTAACTACAAAGAAAATGCAAACACAAAACAATGCTTCTTTGAATGCATTCTCAAATGTACCACCTATGAAAAATAAAATCAGTACACTCATACGTAAGTCAAGAAACAATTACTTTGCAACAAATTCCTATCATTTCATAACTGATGCCTTAAAATTCGAACATGAAGGTATATTAAAAAAAATCCAGATTTGCAAAGAGTAGGATCCCTTATAATGTAAAGGGATGATTAAACCAATAGATAGTGCACTGGTGTGCATAGTCTGGATTATGTCTCTGAAAAAGAGAAAATGCTTGATGATGGTGTAGCAGCACTATGTTTCCAATAGGCCAGTCAGTCAAATGCAAATACAGTCTATAATGAAAGAGCTGGTTGGCATAGTAATTGGGAAATGAATGTTATTTGTAGCTCCATATTTCTGTCTTTAGGAGTCTAAGAACTAGGAGGTTGGTATTGATAAGAGGGTTTGTGTATAAATCCTTTGTAATGAGGCTGTGCCTCTTCAGTCATTTGTATTAATTTTAACTTTAGATATGAACATCATTCTCTGAAAGGGGTGACAACTAAAATAACTAATTTCACAAATGTCTAGGGAGAAAAAAAATTACTCATTTTAGAAAAAAAAAATCCCTGCTTCCTGTTTGATTGTTTGGTTGGGTTTGGGTGGGGTTGTTCTGTGGCAGGGGGAGTTTGAGAATACGTACAGGATCACCTTATATCTGTGTAAGGCATGCACTATAGATTAGATCTGCATTTGTGCAGATACTGGCAAAGATGAGTTCAGGTTTGGATGAAGGAAATTGTTCTGCAGGAGAAATACCAACTATATCATGTATCTCAAAAGGTATAAAAGTCGTTGCAATCCTTAGCTCAGGTCAAAAACTCTCCAACTTCATCAGCTTCAGCCATTGATAGTACTCTTGTGTTTGGTTTTTTTTCCTGTTGGCCTATTTGGATGATTATTTAGCAATGTATTTGACAGTGTTTGCTGTTCCATGTCTTCATGCATACACCCCTGTTTGACATCTTGTTCATATTCTGAACTTCTGAATATTTCTGTAAGATCACCTGGAATGCAGAACTTGAGGATCTTAAAGACTAGAGAGTCTGAAGCATTGTGGAAACGTGAAGTTCTGGCTTTGATTGCCTTTTTCTTGCTACTCTGTCCATACCCCAACAGGTCTCTCCCTTCAGCATTGTTTGCAGCCACATGGATTCCCATGGCTCTTCACTTTCCTGTCCCACATATCCTAATATTTATCTCTTCTTTATGTTTCTGGTACTTGCCCCTTAGCCTTTCTCCTCACTTCCCAATCTCTCCTTGTTCACTCTTTCAGCTGTGTTTCCTTCTTCTTTCTTTAACCTTTTTCTTATATGCCTTGAAAGATCTTCTAGATCTTTCTGTAATGTTCAAGGACTTATCCTTCCTTCATTTCCACCTCCACCAAACAGGTAACTTACAGTTAATTGCTTCAAAGTAGCATTTAGAACTGATTTAAAGGATACTAAAAAAAAACAAAAAAAAGGAAAAAAAAGAGTGAATGGTAATGTATGATGAGTTTCCCTGTTGAGGATAGCGCACCTATTCCTTATGTTAATTCTAGGGCTGACTTGAAAAGGATCCTTATACTTTCATCACTGTCTGTTACTTTGCTGCTTACAGGGACATAATCAGTTTCTGTCTTTGGGCATTAAGTGAGCACAGTAGAGAGCAAGAAGGAATCTCTTGCTTCTGCCCCTGCCCCAGTTTAACATTACACACAATTAGTCAGGTGTATTAAGGGCTTACTGTGCCATCTTCTGCTTAAGCATCAGACTTGGGTACTACCAGAGGCATGCTGGCAGGCTCGATGGACCAGTGGACTGATCTTTCACAGTAAATCCCGTGCTTTTGTGATATGTTGACAGACCCTTACCTCAAACAGTGCTAGCAGGCACTGCTGTAATAAAACCAGACTGGCTCATTATTTGCTTCTGAGATTTTCCATAAAAGCAGCATAAATGTTAATGAATAAATAATCTTCTCCCAAATTTCTTACAATGACTGAGCTTACCCCAGGCAGGTTGTGCTGCTGTAGATCAAGGTTTGAAAAATGTGAGAATTCCTTATTCCCAGTGGTGCATTGGGAGGAAAAGTTTGTCACTCCCATGTCATTTATTTCTCAGTAAGGTGTTGAGGGCTACAGTCTCTTGTCTTTACACATCCTTGCTCATACTAAATCACTCACTAAGAGCTGACAAAAAATTTTAGAGGAAAGAAAGATAACAGAGAAAAACATGCAAAATATTAGTTAAATTAATAAAATAATCCCACTTCCCTGATCTTGTGTGCAGAAAGAAAAGAAGAAATTGAATTGAAAATGCATTAGGTAATGCCTGATCTAGGAATTAATCTGCTTACTTACACACAGCAGAGATACAAATTCTCTTGAGATAGCTAACTTGGTTTCTGATGTGGTATAATCCATGTTTACACATGTTGCACTGAATTGTAAAGAGAAAAGATTCCTGTGTAAAATGAAGCAGAGATGGAAAGCAGAATGAGAAAAAAAGTGATTTTTAACATAAAGTACTATTCTCTTTCTCACCATTCAAAAGAGCACATTAAAAGAAATATGTCACCTTTGATCTGAACTGGAAAAAAGGTGCTTGTTTTAATTGACTCTCCTTACTTCAGAAGCTTTTAGCCACATTTTTGGCTGACTGAATTAGGCTGCGGGAAAATGTAAAGTTACTGTTGTTCAGCCTCAATTGAAATTAAGAGTCTGGAATAATTCTTTCAACCTGTCATATACTTTATTTTTAATAAATTTAGTTTGAGTAGTGCACTTTATTCCTTTGCATTTGGATTACTCCTCAGGTATTTGTCTTTACTGAGAAGTAAATGTCCTGTTGTCACAGCTTAACTGACCTGTGTGCTGGGAAACTGTGTTGTTTGTGATAAGTTTTGGGGAAAGACCTCCAGTAGAAACGGCCATCTTGTCTATCTAGGAATTTTAGGCAATGCTGATTTCCTTGAGACTATGGCACACCTTCTTGCCTTCTTTTTGAACTCATCTTTGTAAATGAATTAGAGGAGTGTTTCAATTTTGAGAAGGTTTAGAATTTCAGACACATTTAATTGTGAAAGGGTGGGGGGTCATCTTAAAGGATTTTTGCAGCTTTTCGGATAAAAAAGCCAAACAAGCAACAAAAAAACAAACACAAAAAACCCCCCAAACTCTCAAAAGAGAAGCTGTAGATCATCTAAGAAGAATTGTTCAACAAGTTGTCTGAAGTACAAAGTGAGATCATGGCTGCCCTGTCTGTGATGAGCAGAGGAGCTGCTGCTATGTCTAGTTGTGCCTTTAACAGTGAGTGTGAGGAGCTGGAAATGGTGCCTGAAGCCCTGGAAGGTGGAGCACAGAGCAATAAATGGGATGCTCTCAATCCTCATAAAGGCGTCAGTGATGAAATACAACTCTATTTGATATTAACTGTGTGTAATTAAAGCTTAAAACATTCAGGACTTGTAAAAGTTAAAACTCTTCATGCAGCAATTAGTAAAACATGCGATTATATTTGGGGATCTAAATAGTGCCATAGTAAAATATGTACACTAAAGATGAAAAATACTGTCTAAAGTGAGACAGTACTGACATAATACTGGTGTGAAATACATTCTGTAGATCCTGACTTTTTTCATATTTTTTTTTAATTTGTCTAGATTTTATTTAGTTCTCCCTACAGTTCCTGTATATTCAGTATCTCAGCAGCAAAAGACGTGGAATTTTCTGGACTCCCACTGAATACCATCATTGTTTTGAAGATAACCAGAATAGAACATTTAGCACCAAAATATGTGGCTCTTATTGTTTTCTGTCCGGTCTTTGTATCTTTTGTAACTTTTTTCTCTACTCTGATTATGTAAATTAGAAAGGTGAAGTCATGGAGGAGAAAAGTAGGGAGATATAAAAAACCTGATTTTTCCACCATGTGAGAAATTTCCTTCAAAATGCTTTGGGGTCCCATACCTGAAGAAAACCCCTTCCCATGGGTGTCAAAAGGGCTGTGTGTAGAGGAGGTCATTTCTGTGACATACCACGAAGATCCCTTTTTCACCTGAACCCCTCTATTATCATGTTACTGGGTTAATACTTTTTAGGATTGTGAAGCCTGGAGTGCTTCATTATATTATAACTATTAGGGTTTTAGCAACATTGCACTGAATTTTAATAATTGAGAAGCTGCTGTACACCTCAGCTCAAAGAAGCTAATTCACTCTGCTGTGCTGACAAGGAAAATAACAACAACAACAGCAGTGAGATAACCAGTAAAAAATATTGTTTATCCCTAGAGAAAAAAATGTGTAACTTGGTGGCATACTGCAGCTCTGTGCCCCTGTCTACAGCCTTGCCACAGCCAGTGGTTATGAGAAACATCTGTATGAAAACAAATGTTTCTTAAAATTGTAACAATTTACCTTCCTTTAATGTTCTCTAGAAGCAGCCTGGGGTCACATTTCAATATGGTCTAGATTGAATTTTATTTTTTTTTTTTCAGTGAGCGCCGATTTTAAATATAAGCAAAGAAATAGATACTATCAAAAAAGTAACCTAAAATCAAAACTTTATGGTGAACTGCACATTTTTTGAAGAAAGGTGACATTAATCACCTTGGCCTTTTTAAACCAAGCTGGAGAGAGGGGAAAGTATGATAACATACGTTAAAAGACTAATGATTGCTCAATCAAACTTTTTCTGGCACCTCCTAATCACTTAAATCATGATACATGTTGTACACTGGAGAGTTAATTTCAGACCTGATATAATAGGGCTGCTTTCCTCTAATGTGTCTGCTATGAAGTTTGCACCCTTTTCACACAGAAAAATATCAATGGGGTGGGAGAATAGGTCATTATAGGTTCTTATTGGTGATAGTTAGACGAGTCAGAGAGGTAACACCAAACACTCTGCTCCTGAAACCGTATCAGCGTATGGCTTGTAGCTTCCCACTGGACCATAAGGATTTGGCATTGCATGCCCTGAGACACAGAAGAAACAGAGGTGAGCTCAAAACGGGTTTGACAATTCTGTCACACTTGTAAGCTGTTGAAGAAACCCTCATGTTCCTACAAGCACAGCAAAGTGACCTCTGCTGAGAACAATGCAGATTCCGCATTCATGAGATTCAAATCCTCAAACTTAACGGGCAGGACCCCATGAGGCTTGATGTATTAACATTGAATGTATTGTTTTGAATAGAAGAGTAAAAGCCTACTGGCAGTCTGGTTGTTGGTGTTACTGGGCTTTGGTTTTCAGTGTGCTTCTTCGTGGCCTGATTTTGCAAGTCCTGCAGGCTGTGCACAGCTGCTGAGCACTGATGATGGGTAGGTTCCAGCCAGTGTCACTGTGCTTAAAGGCTTGGGTTTCTGGAGATCTCAGATCACTTTTGGGTTTACCCTTCTCCCAGACTTCATCCAGGCAAAGGGGGAATGGATTCTGAGGCTTATTCATGTAAGCCAAATCTGTCATCAAGGAGAGTGAACCACGGTAGATCCTGAAGCATCATTTGAACACCATGTATGTGCTGGCTCCAGATTTCAGTATTAAGTGTCATTGGGTGCAAGGACGTGTCTATTGGTGAGCTGGGCTCCTCAGCATATTCTCTGACAATCCTGACAGGAGTTCTTTAGATTTCTTTTTTATGTGTGCATGACAGAAGAATTGGAGAACACTGGCAGTATAACCCTTGCAGCTGTCAAGGTGTCTGAAAAAGGTACATACATACATACATATATATATACACACATATATATACACACACACCCCTTTTTTTTTTTTTTTAATATATCCATATTTTTAAACCTTGACAGAATCAAGTGTGGGTGGCAATGCAGAGTTTGGGGATGCTCTTACCTACCAGCATATTTTTATACTTAGATGAGATAATCCAAAACGGTGTTATTTTTTTCGTGGCTGCACCACTAGCAGTGTGCAGTGATACTAAAAATCATCAAAAATGTGGATCAGTGTTGAATGAAGCAGTTTACTAAATTTTATTAACAGAAAATTAAGTATCCAAAATTACATATCCAGCTTCCAGAAAGAAAATAGAGCATGAAGTGCTGGAAGGTGAAAATAGGAGACAATAAAACCTGGTTAGGTGATTTTTTTAACTGTCTAAAACAAAAAAAGAAAAATATAAATATTTTAAATTAGTCCTCAAAATGCAGGGAGCTTAGCTGTAAAATTCCATCTGATCACTATTAGGCTTACATGAGACTACAAAAACCTGCTGATAATAGAGTTAAATTCAATTTCAAAGCACTGCAGTGAGGACACTGAAACTGTAACAAGCCCATGGTACTGTTTGGTGAAAAAGAGCGGATACTCTGAGCATAAAAACAGCGAGTCAAGAGGATGCTGTTTGCACAGTAATTGACTGTAAGGGTAATTTTTGTGATATATTGTTTTCAGGGTTTAGATAAGGCATGAAAATAGAAAATCAATAGTGTAATAAAGGAGAATTTCAGGACTTTGATGGGTAAGGAGGAGGCCTTTGGAGGTCATACACAATTATCAAAGATCTCTGTTTACCTTGATTTTATATTCTGATTTATTTCTGAGCCAAAACCTGGGCAGGTGAGGGTTACTTTTCAGTTTTGCTTTCACTGTTAAATAAATTTCCGAAGTGCCTGGGTATGTGTGTACAAAGTTAACTATGCAGTCATTGCAGCATTTCAAACCCACACCAAGTCAGAAGAGAAAATTCTAAAGGGAAATATACTGAGGCTACATGTCAGATGTTTCTCTCTTCTTTTCTCTCCCTCTCTTTTTATGCACACAACACCCATATGCACATGCACATATATTAATATATATAATATATGCAGATATTGATGGAATTCTATGAGTTGAAAGAGAAGGAAGATGTCTTTAAGGATCCATATCTCTCGCAGCAGATATATGTTATTATCACTGAAATGTGGCCTTCAGTCTTGAAACAGTTAAAAGAGTTCTACGGCCACAAAAGAAGAGATTTCTTCAGAATTATCTCCCGCCTCACATTTGCTCTTAGGCAAGCAGTTTAAAAAAGCCCAGTGATTGAGCCAGTGATCCAATTTGAAATGCAGAAATGATTAGAGCTGCTTGCCTCATTTCATATCGAAATTCTCTGATTTATGACAGGGCTGCAGCCAAGATCTATCTCCAAAGGGAATTAGTGTGCAAGTTTGCATATTTTTGTTATTTAGGTTTCTGATAGCAGCTGCTAGCTAGAAATACTGAACTGGGAGGTGGTGGTGCAGGGTTTTTCAGCCATTGGAGCAAAGAAAGATAAGAGCCTTATGTTTAGGACATTTAGACCCCTTGACCATCTCACCATACAGTAATTTTTAAACTTGGATTGCGGTAATACAGGAATCCAGTGGAATGGTTAATTGTAGTTGTGGAGAAAAGAATTACCAAAATTCTGTCTCCATGTTTTAACTAGGGGAATTTTAATGAGGCATAAAACTTCAATCATGCGACTGACCTGTGGGGCAGAGTGTAGAACATATAATGAAACAGAAATAGAATTCTGAAAAAAAATTATTACCTTATCTGGAATTTACATGAAGTGTTAACAGGAAATTATGCAGTGGTTATAAATGAAAAATATGGGATTTAATGTACTTATTAATAAAGATTTGTTACATACATGATACCAGTGTCCCAAATCTGCTGTCCGCAGCTGTCCCCAATTTCTTATTTCTGTGTCCTCAAATGCATTTAGTGTCTTATTACTCCAGAAGCTAAGGCCAATATCCATTTAACACCAGTGTCTAAGACAAACGGAAACATCTTTGTGTAGGGGTCAAGGACTGAGGAATTTCCCTTTTCTACAGCATTCAGACGGTCATAAAATTCTGGGTTTTTAATTGGGAATTCAGTTAATGTTTTCTTTGGATATGTAAACCTTCTCTGATGAGGGGAAAGGAATGAGCACATGGCGGCTTTTAAAGGGGGAAAAAAAGCCTTCTCCACTGAATGAAAGATGAGTAACTGCTGAATTATGTGAGTATTGCACTGAGCAAAGAAATCACACTGTGAAAGTTTATTACCTTAGCTACTGTCCAGCTCCATATGGAGTCATTATGGCCTAGAGTCTCAATAGTGCTCCTGAATTGACCTCACTATAATGCAGCTGTGCTTCCAGGTATTAAAACCTCTCTCATATTTCACTGAATATTCCCTGGGAGATCCAAGGTTATTGTAGTAAAAACTTTAAAATTTCATTACTTTGTTCTTTGACAAAGAATTTGGTAAGAAGATCCTACAGCCTCAGGATGAAAATGTGTGAATTATTTCTTATAAATCTTCTCTTCTTGCTCGCTTTTATTTTTCATTCCTACCCTTGTTATTCAGTGGTAAATCTGCCAAGGGAGCTGGTGATGTTTAGGTGCCTTACACAGTTACTTAAGTAACCCACTGTCTTTGTAAAGTCTCTCTGAGCATAGTGCTGACCTTAAAATGCCACCATGATATTGCACTTAAAACAGCACCGACACTGGGGGTGAACTTCCTGTCCCTCTCTGCAGATGCCAGTGATTTGGAATTTACATTAGTACATTTGAAACCATAGTTTAAAACATTGTGCACCTGGTGAGTGAAGAGTTATCTAAACAAGGACAGAATGGAAATGTAGGAAATGAAAATGAAGTTAGTTTTCCTTGCGATGTATTCATCCACTTGCTTGGGACCATTATTCAGACAAAACAGACAATGCAGTCAAGTGAAACTGTCACCTGAAGAGAAGGAGTATTTTTATATATTGGCATATTCATTAATACAACCTATGTGAAACTAAAATAATTTTTTTAGTTTCCATAATAAGAATATACAATGGCATGTATTGAAGATTATTTAAAATACAGAGATGGTGGTGGCTTTTTTTGGTTTGTGTTTTTTTGGTACTAGTAACAGAAAAATTCCAACAGAAATATAAAAGAATCAATCCTTGGATGAAGTCCACCTTCTCTGTTCCCAGTAAAATTGAGCAAGCTCTCTTTCCTCCTGCCTTCTTTAGTGATTTGATTGCAATGGATTCTGTGTCTGCTGTACTATTGAGTTTTATGGTTCTGTGAGAAAAGATGAATATAGCACTATAAATGTCCCCTCTGAATCCTATTTTAGCTTCTCTAAAGATACTGTAATCTAGTCTATCCGTGGTATTTGCAGAACAGCAGGAGACAGAGTTTTTGTTAGCTAGTGAGTGAAGTTTTCAGAGCGTGGACCCAATCTGTGGGCCTGAAGCTTCAGAAGAGCAATCACTGATGATTGTGTATATTTTCCCATTTTCACTTGTGAAGGTACAAATGGAGATCTTTATGTGAAAACATGGTAAAACTTTGCTCAGCTGAAAGGTTATGTTTAGTGTTGTTTTGTGAAGTCCTGTGGTGTGGAGAGAATGAGGATCAAGTGTGTCCAAGGCCATTGCTTTAGCTATCAGAGGATATATTTGTCCTTAGAAAAGTCCCTCACTTAGCAAAGGTGGGATGGGTTTTTTCTTAGCGTAATGCTATTGTGGAAATATAAAACATTTATATTAGGAAAGAAGGGATTTAAACTGAAAGCATGCATAGGTCTTTCTGAAGATGACTTCCATCCTCATAAAGTATAAATGCTCATAAATAACTAGTCTTGCTTTTATCTTCATTAAATTATTTTACTTTAAACTTTACCATGGGCTATCAAGTCTGAGAATCTCTGCATATGTTAAAACCACTTCCACAAGGTATTATTTTTAAAGCATATTATTTTAATGATTTATCATAAAGTATGATCTTTTGTATTGCTCTGATAGCCAGTAAAAGTTAAAATATTAACTGTGCAGTATAGTTAACTTGGATAAGTGCAGCATTAAAGTAGATACACATTAGCCAATATGAAGCATCAGAGGTAAAATCAAAGGGATTAAATTTGACAGAAGAGACCCATTTAATTTCTTCCAGCCCCTGTGGTTCTATTGAATAAAATGTACTTTAAGTACCTTTCTGGACTGCACTAACATCTGCTGTTCTTGGAAAACAGTTTTTGCCAGAGATAGGTATATTACTGGGAAATGCTGGCCCACAACGGCTTGCAGAGAGTGCTATCTTCTTGTCTTGTTCTTACTAATTAATTCCCACAAGGCTTGCTCCAGGACTAACTATTGTGAGCCCAGCAGTGTGAAGAGGTTAGCTGGGAAAGTCACAGGGAGGGTTGCAGGAGCAGCAGCAGAGCCCATGTGTGTGAGTGCATGTGTATCCCCAAGAGGGGTATACATACAAAAACATGTATGAAACAGGCAAAGACAGGCAATAATTATAGTGACTCAGTTAGCTATGGCCATTCCAAATACCAAACATATTCTATAAATTATATCTAGTCTGACCAGTTGGACACCATCCCAAAACTTAAGAAGTTGGCAAATCCCTCAAGTATGATTGATTTTCATTGGGTACATTTGGAAAAATAAATCTTATTTGAAGAAGTTATGAAACCCACTTATATCCAGAGACCTATCATGCCTAAATAAATAGTAGTGATCAAACCCAATGTGCTTCACATTTGTGTTGCTTTCAGACAAACCCAGGTTATGTGATTTTATGTGGACGTGTGTATGTTTGCGTGAGCACAGACACACATGCCCATACACACAACACTCATATGTACAGACATTTTCTAGGAACCTTGCTTTCAAACCACTTCCTCAAAGAAGAAGGGAAAAACAGTTTTAATTTCACAGAACTGACCAGGAGAGATAATGAAGTACTTTCAAAACTCTTTATGTGTGGAAGCCCTAGAGGCAAACCCCAGAGCTTTCTTACTTTTAGCAACCAATTACCACAAAAAAAGAGTTTCCCCAATTATGAAGTATACCAACACAGGCTGCACAGACTCAGTTTCACAAAGTGTATTGGAAAGACAGCATTCACATAATTAATGAGAAAATGCTGCATGTGTTCAGGCCTTCTGTTAATTGATTAAATGAGCCTATGTCTAAATCTGATTATAATCATGCTGTGGCAGTACAATTGAGAGTAAGAGGTAAAGGGACTCTCTCTTCCTCTCTTGTACACTCTCGGATATGTGGACACATCCTCACTCCTACTCCCCCTCCTAAAATTGTAAAAATAGTATAAAAACTGGGCTAATAGGAAAGGTAGCAGAATTCCCTATCAAAAGGGGGATAGCTTAATCACAATTACTTGAACAGTTGTTCTTGGTTTAGTGTCTTGGTTCCTGTTTAATCCATCACTGTCACTTGTAAAGCACAGTGGGCTTTACAGCAGACATCAGTTTGATGCTTATTGTGGTTAACAGTTAACAAGTGCTGGTTAGTTTTCCTGTGGTGTCGCAATAAAACACAAAACACACAAAACCTGCCATGTGCTTGTCATTTTTTTTAAAGAAGGCCACAGTGTTCCCTAAGGGTTGTGAGAGAAGTTCATCCCATTGAACTGGTCAGCAAGATATCATTAGCTCGTTGTGTACATGAAATCCAGGGGTTAGAGCACCAAGCGTCACAAGCCAGTTTCTTTACCTCCTTGAGCTGATCAGAGGATCAGAGTATCAAGGAAGGATTAGCACTGACTTGGGATTTGTGTGATTGGTTAATTTATTGCGGCGATGGCAGGCCTTTCATCTATGGCAACATTTAATCAGCACGGCCATGGAGGCTATTACGGGTTAGCTCTTTTCTCAAGTCAGCCAGGGCTGCACCATCAGCCCTATCACAATTCCCCTGAAATTTCCAAATTATCTGGAACAGGCTTTAGCCTCACAGTAATAAAAATTAGAAGAGATCCCTGATAGCGCTGGTGGAAAAGGCTTTCACTTGCACAGGGCAAATTATAAATAGTATGAACGTGCACTTTAAAAAAAAAAATTCTCCACCTCTTAAGAGATGTGCAGGACTTATCACCCCTGCTCTGATCCAAATCCTCGTGGTTGAAAATTTATATTAGATTTTATCAGTGAGGCCTAAGTCTAGAAAAATCAATGAAGGTTATCTTTTATGTTGCAGGAACTTGTGGAAATATTGATTTTCATTTTATAGTGAATTTGGAGCATGAGTTGGTAATCACTGCTGAGCTGACTACAATGTTTGCCTACTGTATCTTTTACTGAGTTTTGCTCAAGTATTTAAGATAGTATATTCCTGTTGATTTTAGCATGTAGTTTGAAGTCAAATGTTTCCTAATACAAGTTGGTGCATCTCCTGTTATATAATGTAATCCTTCAGAGTAACGTTGATTAGCTAATGGCTGTTGAATGATTTCTGGATTTAATAGTGACGTTCAGAATGAGAAAGAGGGAGATTTCAGGGCTCCACTCATATATCTTGCTTCTCTTTTTTCCTTGCCAGTCACTAAACCACTAAGTAAAATACAAAGTATAAGAGACTGTAATGGAAAATAAGATAAAGGATGCTGAAAGATAAAATACTCACGTATGAAAAGACATAGGAACCTGAATATCTGCTACTGTAAATTATAGTTATTCAATCTATTAAGCATTAAATCTTTCAGAACTAATAAATACTAGAAAAACTTCTACTGATAAAGGACACCATGGCCAGAGTTTATTAAATGAATCTAAATCCTTGATCTTGGCTCTAAATGCTTTAACTAAATAAAACAGTGATTCGGAGAGTGATTTTAGAGTTTTTCTTATGTAATGCCTTTATTCACTCTCTGTAGTTATTTCCACAGAGTATGTTTGCTTTCAGTGTCATTTCTATTGGTGGTGGATCTGTGCAATAGATTTTAAAATGGATGAATTCTTCAAAAAAATCATTTGAATATTCAAATAAATCTGTTCCTGCCAAATTTATGCCATTTTTGTTTTGATTTCAGGTAATGTGAGTTTTCTTTCAGACCTGATAGAGTAAAAGGAATTTCTAATGCCTTCCTCATACAATCTAACTCTAGGGCAAGTAAAATAAAACTCCATGAATTTCCAAAGATAAAGCCTAGCTGACCATGAGTACTTAAAACAGGGATACTCTGAGATAACTGTAGGGGAAAAAAAAATGTAGTTACCTTTAAATAGATTTTGGAGTATGGGCTCTGCTTGTTCCCTCCTTTGCAATTCTTTGGGCAGGGCCTGTTGTTTCCAGAGTATAGAAGGCATGATGGTAACAAGACTTTACCTGAGCAACCATTTTAGCTTCTTAAGTAAGGATTTAAATCTGTAACTCCATAGGGATGTTGAAATACACAGGTTTTTTAAACATTGGTGCAGGAAGTGGGACAGAAGTAGAGAAGCTTTTTGCAAAGTGCATGTCCTCAAGAAAAATGTGACACTGCAGGTATCCATGAGCATAATCTCTACATCATCATTCTTAGCTGCAGAAAACTGACAGGAAAAAGTATATGAATGTAGATACCTGAATCTCCTGGTTGGAGCACTTGCAGCATGATGCTGGGGAGCATACAAGGATGCACTTAGCAGCATGTACAGATATATAACATTCTAGTTCCTAGAACGTACTGCATGTCACTGCATTTATTTACATAGTATTGACGTCTTTCTCCAAGTTAATTATGCCCTATTATGCTTCTAATGCTGTCATTATTTTAGTATCCTAACTTTTAGTCTTCTCCTTAAGTATTTACTTGGTACATCTTAGGTTCTATCCATTTTTCTCCACTCACAGTCTTTTCATATATTACACAGACATATTATGGATTTGTAGATACAAGCAATGATGTGTCACTGAGATCAGGCAGAGCAGTATTGTGTCCATTTTGTGGTTTTTGATGCTCTGATTAAGCTGATTGTTATTCCTTTAGATGGAAATTATTTTCAGGGGAAAAAAAACCCAAAAAACCCAAAAATCCAAACCCAAAAACAAACAAACAAAAACCCCCAAAAACCAACCAAAAAAAATGGAATGTATTCCTTAGTGGAATGATGAATTCCTTACTAGTCCTGGAATTTTTATGAACTATGGATACTGGCAGTATATGTAAGAGATATGAAGGTGGGTTTTACGTCCAATAATGTTAACTTTTGTAAAGTGCGATGGAATAGAAAAGGGTATTTTTTTTCTTCCTATAGGTAAATGCTTATGATATCCAAAGCCTGTAATCCTTGAATGTTGTCCCACAGCAACTCCTACTGATTTCTCGTATTTTGAGCTGAAGTAATGCAGAGATAAATATTTCAAGGATCAGGCTTGATGTGTTTGGAGATGGGGTGTGTTGGGTGCAGGGTAGGTAAGTGTAGCAAGATTTTTTCCCTTTAAATTCAAAATTAAATTATTAACATCACAAAATCTCTGACAGTCAACAAATTCCAAAGAAAAGATGATCTGCAAAGATTGGTTTAAATTCTGTTATCTGAATCACAGGTGCAATTCCTTTTGATGTCAATGGGAATATTGTCTTTGTTACTGAAAGTAAAATATGAGCAATTGTCTGTTTGCTTGTATGTTATGGAACTACAGATGAGGCTGCAGAACCAAACAGATGAGCCTGGGCAGATTTGATTGCCTTGAGGACTGTTAGTCTTGAACCTGGCATTTGCATGAAACTACACTGCATATTTTATTCTGTATACTTTAGGCCAGTGCTGAGTTTAAAGAAAAAACTTAAAGGGTTCATAATACAATTATTCAGGATTGGTAACATTTTTTGTATTCTCTAATTATTATTATTATTATTATTATTTTGAGTAATTTGCCTCAAATCAACTTACACTTGCCATATGTTCTTAAAATATATTTCCATGAAGTTTTCTTTGAACCATCTGTAGATTCCAGCAGTTTTTTATGATTCTTCTCTGCTGTCATACACTAATGAGAAACTACCAAGTGATTACATATGACAGTCATCTGAAGCATTGCTTCTGTTGGAAATATACCTTGCTTAGCTGATTTTTTCGCAGTGATAATTGCCAAAATTGGCCGTTATAACTTTATCAAAACTTTTTGCTCATTAGGCTTTAGGAAATATTTTAGTTTAAGTTTGAAGAAGTGGAGATGTGCAATCAGATGATGAGGTAGTTGTGTCCTGGACACTGAGGTTTTACTGAGCAATTTCTAATAACAGAGCAGATTCTCCCACCTCACCATTACTCTGTGCAGGGCATCGTACTCTCTTTCTTTTGAATTATTTTAGAAAGCCCTTTATCTGCTGTAAAGGTAAAGGGCCTGTACCTTTTTGTGTCTGATCAAGAAGGGCAAACGCTCACAGGAAAGGAAGACTTCTCTGGGAAATATGTGGTGAAGTTCCCCCAGGTCTTCAAAGATTCTTCAGGGAAGAAAATATTTGACCTCAGTTTGTCCTAAAGAAGACAAGTCCTTGTAATTGACCTGCACAAATAAATCACATAGAAATAATATTTCCCTTTCAAAATAATTATATACAAAGTCAAAGGAGTTGGGATCTGTACGTACCGGGTAGGAGATACGGCATCCTGAAGTCAGTTGGTTAGCAGGCCAGTTTGGACAACTCAGAAATTTAAAGGTAATAGGGAAACAAGGGTTGGAAGAATAATAAACAAACAAACAAACAAATGCACAAATGGTGATGTGTTTTTAAAGAAAAAATCCTACTTGAAATAAAACAGTGGAAAATTAGGATTGTTATACCTTCCTAGCATTATGTGTAGTATGTTGACTAGCCAGTTCATTTCTAGATTATTTTGGTCATATTTTTGGGACATAAGCCAATACTGATAGACTTAATGTTTGAAAAGCCTTCAGGATTAATCTAGTGATTATAGTATTGTAAATCTGAAAATTGACTCTAGAAAATGTAGTCCATTTGACTTTATGAAAAAGATTTTGAAAAGCTGTGATAGGTAAGTTGCTTTGAATGCTATATATCACATTAATTAAAGAAAAATGGAGAATGTTTCAGAAGTTGAAAAATACAATTGGAGCACATCCTGAAACAGAGAAACTAATTCAAGTCATTCTCCTGGTAAACATTTTCCTACCTTTGTCTATTCCAGCACCATCCTTACATGTGTTATACACCTCTCTCATTCTTATCCAAAATCTTAAATTATCAGCATTAAACAATTAAAACAATTTGGATCAGAAAAGAAGAGTCATTTTTGCCCAGTGCCATCAATCTGTTCTTCAGTTTATTTATAGTGTGACGTCTGTGACCTTTTTTTGTCACATAGGGGTTTATTGAGAAGGAAGAGGTAAAGGCAGCTTGTCCACTTCAATGGCTTCAATTTTCTGTAAATAAGAAGAGCACATATTAAGGTTTCCAGCATCATTCTCTGACATACACATTTATTAAGGGAATCCAGTCTCTTTTTAAAACCAAGTATTTTCTCAAACTTTCAAACAGTTCCCGGTGAACTTAAAATTAGTCAGTATTGCTTTTTTATAAAACTGAGTATTACAGTACTGATATTTAACTAATATTTTATTGTAAATGGTGTCTTTATTTTAGTGTATTGAAAACTTGATAACCTTCAATTTAATGTGGACACCATTGAAGATCTTAAGATAATTTAGACACTACTTCAGTTACTTCAAGTTATGTGGGCTCATTTATTTAAATTTTGCTTTTATATAGAAAAGTATGTTGTTTAGTAATATATATTTGTTGTTCACTTCTGCAAAAATATCCACATAATGGTATTTTAAACTTATCTATGTTGAAGTGAATGAAGTATTTCTGTAAAATATCAATTAAGCATTTCACTCTCAGTAACAACAAAGTGGGAATTCCATAAAGAGTCTATTTCTGCCCAGTACTGAAGCATCTCTAGTGATTACATGGTAGGCAGAAGGTAAAAGAATCAATAGAATTGATGTCTGTGGACTATGTCCTGCTTCTTTTACTTTGAGTATGGGAACATTTCCATGGCTTCTGTTGTTTCCAATGATGAATTGTAGAAGACATAAGAACTGCAGAGATTCACTTTGTCATGATGCTGCCAAATAGATATTATAATGAAACGGTCTTGAATATTGAGGTACATGCAAGTATAAATTTGATTGTAATATTATTTGTGACGTAAAAATTAGAAAGTCAGTTTTCTTTTTGTCTACATTTTCTTCCATTTGAGGAATTTTTCAAGTCACATACCTGCCCATTAATTTTCAATGCCCTGTGGTTAACATTATTTTGTTAAAATCCCTGGCAGCCTTCTGTGAAGTACTTAAGAAAGAGATGCTTTTAAAAAGTGTTTGAAAAGTAGCCTGTTTATAATGCAGTATAGAGATATAATGCCTCTGAAAAATATGCCTTTTACAGTCAAATTATTTCATAACTAATAGAACAAAAGGCAGGAGTGTGGTTTATTAGAAAACATCCCACTCCAGTTGTCAAGGTTTTAATCAAAATCCCAGGCCTTGTGGAGTAATCGAAGGATTTTCTCTTCTGTTTTCTTAGTTGCTTTTTGAACTATTATCCCAGTAATGAGCAAGTAACAAAACTCAGCTGTACCTATGAAACTACCACCTATCACAGTTCTTTCAGTCTCAAACAGGATAACCAGAGCATAACTACTGTGAAGCAATACAATTATGAATTTCTTGAGGGGGAAAAAGGAGAGATAAGGGCACAGAAGTCAGCTAACACTGATGCATGGGTGGCTACAGCATGCAAAGGGTTAATAAGATTTTCATTTTAGATAGTTGCCTTAGTAACAATCAGAGAGCTCAGGCTGTATCTTTTCTATTTGTGGGGAATGTTTAGATTTACAGAGTAGCTCAGCTTATTATATATCTGCCTTGATTGCCGGATAAGGTTCGTTGATTAAAAACAGAATAAGATGCATTTTTATAATACTAAGGGAACCCACTGCCCCCTGCCTCTGCCTCCCATCACTCTTTGTCCAGATCTCTCTCAGCTTTTCCAGCACTTGCCCGCTGCCTAAGGTGTGGCTGTAAATCAAGTTTCACTTGAACTTTCAAGGAGCAGGGGCTGGATCTCCCTGAGCTGCACGGAGCAGGAGCGCTTGGTCCTGAGCGTCCCTTTTTTCCTTCCAGTGGCTGATGTGAACCTAAAGCCATGGCACCACCAGCTCTGGGTTTGAGAACTACTTCTTTTGTTTGATGTTGTAGCTTGTGTTTGCTTGTTCATCACCCACTGCTTAGTAAAAGGAAGTTTGATCGAAGGTCCCCTCGGTAAGTGGAGGAGGGAAGAGGCAGATTTCCATCATCCAGCTGTTCTCCTCAGAATTAGCAGGAGCTATCAGAGGCTCTGGAGATGTGACCACCTCCTTTCAGTGTGCAAATGGGATCTGACTTGTGAGAATCAGGCAAATTATTAATTTCCTTCCGTGAAAAACTGAGAAGGCTTGTGGTGACCACAGCAGCACCTGTGCAGAGGTTGTAGTAACCCTGAAACCTGGAGGCTGCTGCAGGAGGCCAATGCCACATGTTGATGGCAGCTTCACATCTCACCTGAAGGCTCATATCTCCTGGGAGCAGGGAAAAAACCCTGCTCAGCTGGAACACCAGGTTCAGGTCTGCCTTGAACAACTGCTGCCATTTAGTGCCAATTGATACAAGGTAGTTGTTTGAAACTGATATGGTGGCTGCAGTAGTGTGGCATTTTAATGCCTAACTCTGTGATAAGAAGAGAAATTCTGGTACAAAGTTGTACTAACTTGTGGGGTTTGATAGCCTGATCTGCTCTGATTCTGCCAATTTCTAAAGCTTTTGCTCTTTGCAGTCTTGATTTACCTCTGGTGCTTTGTGGTGTTAGGTTGCTTTCTTGGCTCCATAACACACAACCTTGGGTCTTTCTTTCCCTTTTGTTGGCTTCAGTGGTATCTTGAAGTGCTAGGAACATTTGGAAGCTGGCTTGCCTTTTTTTTTTTCCGCAGGTATCTGAAAATTAATTCAAAAATTTTACTGGAAGGTTAAAGGATTTGATTTTATTGGATTGGATTGGGTGTTCTTTGAAGCAGGGAAGACCTTCAAGGAAAAAATTACCTTTTGGAATTAAGAAGTAATTTTTTGTGAAACTGGTCTTAGCTAACAGTAGAATGGTTTTCTAATCACTTAAATTCAGTCTGCAGTGTGGTGGTACTCAGTTTGACTCTTATTACCACTGTGAGTTTTCATTTCATACAGCAACAACAACAAAATCAACCTGACCCCTGTATAGGACCTATGTGCAAATTTATTCTTTTTGATGCTCCCTACTTTTGAAAGTCAGCCCACTCCAACTTGAGGACCACTCCTTGGATTTGTGATCTGAGAGTCTTTACAGATCCCAAGGTGTCCTCTTGGAGAACACTGAGCTTCAGAACTGCTGGCCCAAAGCAGCTTCATTGATAAACTGGCAACTGACAAGAGTTTGATACCAACAGTCTTTAGTCGTAGATGTACCCAGTCACTGCATTCATCAAATTCACACTGTTTTGCTTCTACACATGGAAGTGAATAAATCCATCAGCTCCCTTTAAGCAATCATCCTTTTATCAGCACTGTCATTTAAACATAGGATACCAGCCTGTGTATATCCATCAGTCCCAGAAATGAACTTCCATTCATAGGGAAATTCTTGCTGCAAAGAATTTCAAAAAATGAAATTAATTTCTTTCTGAGAAAAAGATCCTTTAAGTAAACTTGTCAAGCTTCCAGTTTCTTTGTTTATTGTTACTTATTTCAAATGATAGTGGGGTTTTTTTTAGTTCCCTAAAATATGTTAGTATGGGACGGGTTTGGGCTTTGTTCATTGTTATTTTCAAGTTATAAACATAGCACCAGGTCCCTGTCTCTCTTTTACCCCTTCTTTTATGTGTAAATGTTTCATAACTATCTGTATGAAATTTCCAAGTAAAATGCATATTCTTGGAACTGTTTTTCCTTATGGAAAATCTTGTACCCTTAACTTCATTGTGTTCAAAACCAAAAGCCTGAAAACAGCATTCCTACGCTATTTCTTTGTTTCCAGATTTTAAGATCTATTATGCAATAGCGTAGTGCGTAATCATAATTATGCATTCGTGATGATGTTTGTACTGGCTTAACTCAGGAATAGTGTGAGAAAGCTAATCTTGAAGCTACAGGCTGTTTTCCTGGGCTTTAGATTCTGATCTCAGCTGTTTGTTGAGTCTTACTGGAACCAGAGCCCTCTACTCACCAGTCCTGCTGCTGGATTCTCCATCTTTATCTCCAGTCCCAGTGAAGGACCTTCACCCATTCTTTTGAAACTTTTTTTTTGTGGAAACTTGCGCAGTTGCAGTTCTTAGTCATGCTGCATGTAATCAGTACACTGAAACAATTTAAATGAGAGCTGTGTTACACAACGATGTCATACAAACTACAAAAACTGAGGACACTTTTCATCTTTGGGCATTCTAGGGAAGTTAATTTTAATTTTTGTATGAGAACAGTGGAATAAAATCCTCATGCTTTTAAGGCAGTGGGGAAAAAATTGCCTGATTATGTGTAGCATATTCTTCAACTGGAAGAAAGTAAGTGCTTGTAAGGTAAAGCACTTACTTTACAAGTGCTCCATTCATCTTCTTGGTCCAAGCTTTCTGAAATGATAAAGAAAATTTAAGCACCATGAATCTGTAATTCAGATCTGTGACAGATCATATTGATGAGAAAATACAGAATTTTGGAAAGTATTTTCTCTGAAACCCTCATATCAATCTGTTACTTAATACCATTATTATTTATTTAAAAATCTATGCAAAATTTTATGGTATGAAAGAAAAATTAAAACCCCTAAAATACTGCACAGTCATATGTTAAAATCTATTGAACTGATTTTCTTTTGAAGTCTATTTTAATATTTTGAGGGTTTTTTCACTGATATGACGTGGGAAGGGGTTTTCAGTGGAGTAAAAAAAATAAAATTTTACACGAAAACACAAAGCATATCTTATGAAAGTTTAACTGGCTAAAGGAAATTTTGCAACATTCCATTTTTGATATACTAGAAAAAAAGAAATTGTTAGTGAATAGATAATAACCAGATAATTCCAATTATTTGTAAACTTTTCTATCAGTATTGCCTATATTGTGTGTGTGTAAAGTTAATTGCTCTCCTCATTACTTGTGAACAAGAAAGCATAGACTAATAGTAAAAATCACTAAAGGAACTTTGTTCTAGTTTATTTATACATAAGCTATCAAGAATTGTGCATAATGCAGCAGTGTACCAACTAGAAACACACTTGCAGAAGACCGTTTAAGTTTGGTTTTGGGTTTTTTTTTATGGACACAAGAAGCTGATTTTAAAACCATCCCTAAGAAGATTGTCCTTGATTTTACATTATCCTGGGTGGGTGTTTCAATTTCTTCCATTTACTATCATGCTCGCTGGGGAAAAAAATATCCTAGTGTCTGCTTAATAGTGATGGAATTTTCTACATGAAGATGTAAGGAGGAATTAGGTTTTACCCCATAATTATATATTAAATCAGTGTTAAAATACAGTTGTAATCAAATCCTTTCATATCCCAAGGCCACACATTTGATACAGTACATTGGAAGGTCAGAATACTTAGCTGAGTATACACCCCTTGAGACTCAACAGATGTACAGATACGTGGCCTAATCCCAAAAATGCATTCATAAGTCTGGAAGATCAGAATTGAGCCTTAATTCTCTAAAGGACTGCCACAATGTTGTGTGGTCCTTTCATCCAAATTAGAATGATTCATTATTCCTAGTCCATTAGCACCATCAGGGATAGGTGTGGGCCATAAAATCTGCATTAGGATTTCTAAATATGTCAAGGATAATCTTAAAAGGAGATAAACTGGGATGTTTTAACTGAACTAAAAATAATTAATCAAAGTCATACATATAGGCTTCTGGTTGTTGAATCGTGCGTTAAACTTCTACCTTAAATGATTATTTTATCTTAACAAATATAAAACTTGGGCAGAGGATTGCATGTTGGATTTATGCTCTTACTTTAAAGTTCCACATTTCCTCTTAGTAAAGATATATATATATAAAAATAGCTAATGAAATGAGGCATAAAAATCTTTAAAAGTCCTCAAAAAAGTCATAGATTCTTTTCTATTCCCCAATTCTATTTCAAATTAGAGAGGAATTTATATATAATATTCTGTGTGCATCCAGTGAAGTTCAAATATTGTGTAATGCATCACCAAGAGAATTGCGCTGCAATACCTACACCATTGACTACGATGCCTTTGTATTGAATACGTATTTCATAAAGGCCTCACAATATTCATTGGAAATGTAATCCTAATAAAGCTGCACTCGTTTATACAGTTAAAATATTGGACAAGCATATACAAAGAACTTTTTATTTTCTCCCTCTTCAGTTCCGAGAAAGAAAAAAAAGGTTGAAATTAAAAAAAGTTATTTTTTACTACTGCTAAAGCGTGACTTATTCACTATTCATGGCAAAAACATTCCCTTTCCTAAAGTAAAATAACATTCCCTTTCCTAAAGTAAAATATACAACTGAGTTTGCAGTTCCAAACAAAGTAATAAATATATATAATAAGCAGAATCTATAACTAGCTATTCTGTAGTTCTGTGTAATGGATGATTTGTAGAAGGCTTTATGCGTGTCCTTTTTTGTTTTTGTATTTTTAATGGATTCATAGAATCATGGCATGGTTTGGGTTGGAATGGGCCTTAAAGATTATCCACTTCCAACTCCCCTGCCTGGGGCAGGGACACTTTCCACTAGACCAGGCTGCTCAATGCCCTGTCCAGCCTGGCCTGGAACACTTTCAGATATAGGGAATCTTATTCTCTGAGCAACTTGTGCCTTACCAGTCTCATAGTGAAGCATTTCTTCCTTGTATCTAATCTAAACCTACTCTCCTTCAGTTTAAAGCCATTCCCCTTTGTCCTCTCATTATCCCTTTTTCTATTCCTGAGATAAAAATAAACATGTGATACATGAAATTTGGACTTCTGGAAAAGGTTATTTAAGTCATCCATTCCAGGATAAGAAAAAGCATAACAAAGAAAAAAATATAAAATTGCTCTAAACTAGAAATTATTCAGTACCACATTAAACTAAGCTGGAGATGCAGCAATCATTTTGGATGGCTTTGGTGTAAATAAGTAGACCGTGGGACCAGGCAGAATCAATCCATATGCAATATAAATGCCTTCATGTCTTCTGGAAAAACCTCTGTAATTGTCCCCTTGATCATCTCAAATATCTCTTGTCACATTAACTGCCCCAAGCCCAAATGATACTTGTGCAAAGTGAGAGACCAATTGTCAGAAGCTTACCAGGGACTGATGGTTTATCCCACAATTTAGTCCGTCAGCCTGTGCAAAGTAAATTGGATGTTTGCAGAATTGCAGCTGAGCCATATGAGAAATGTTTGGCAAAAGTGAAATAACTTACATTCAAGCAAGTGCATTCGAGAAGTGTTTACTGGCAAACATGGCCTCATTAGTAGAAAGAGAGATGAAATTCTTAGAGTACACAATAATTTACAAGAGTGAGGTTAACCCAGGAGGAAAAATGCACGGATAATTCAGCGTGAAAGTGTGCAAGCAGAACTGCATTATATCTTGTCTAAAGATAAGTTATATAGTGTGTGATTTCATCTGTACAGGTGCATGTCATCTCTGAAATAGTATTATCCAAAGTATTCAACTTTACAATAAAGCAGGAAGGTTCAACACCCATGGCAGATACCTGAACACTAAGACACACTGACAAGTGTGTAATGTGGGTAGCTCATGCTACCCACAAGTATCAACTCATCACAACAGAGATGGTTCACTTAAGAGTTGTCAATTTTCAGAATATTCTCAGTGCATTTATGCTAATCACAGCACTAAGAATATGATTTCCTGGTTCTGGTCATTGTGTAAACACACGATACATATATACGCTGCTTTCCCAAAGAACAAAATAAACAGGAAAGAGAGTAAAAGAAAAAATTAAATAGAAAGTGAAGTCCAGAGATGGGTGGCAAAATACACTGCTCTCCATCCCATGCTCTTTGAGAAAGGATGTTATCCATCCATAGTCAGGTATTTATAAAATAGGGAAAAAGAAGAGGGAGGAAAAGGCAGGGGAGCAGCAGCTGTGGAATGAAGACAGGTGAAGGCTTTAGAGGAAGGAAGGACCAGAGTAGAAAGCCTATCAAGACAGAATGGGCAGTGGAAGACCACTGAGTGTTCAGAGATCCATTTTCCAGCTTTTCCATTCCTCTTCCAATCAGCTGATTGTCACCTCCTCGGACCACAGAAGCAGACAGAAGGAATCACCAGGACTCGGCTAGGTCCAGGTATTCCAGAATATGGATTTATTTAAAAGTTTTTAGAACTGGTGAAGAGTTTGAAGGTGGGTTCCAAGGGTATCCTGAGTTAAAAATAACAAATTGAAGTTGCTTTTGACAGCATTACTTTTACCTAAATTACGGTGGCATTTGATTTATGTTTATTTCACAGATTTGAAGGAAATGCTCTCTAGTTAGGTAAAATGAATTGAACTCCATGTTTAATGCACATTTAATTTGCATTAGGCAGTCACATTTGATAGTAATAAGAATTTTGAAATCATATTAAAATCCTGGCAAGTGTTGAAAAATATTAACATACCTAGGATGTGGGGTTTTTTTTGTTTAAATAATTTCTTTGGTCTGCTTTAGGTTTGTAGATGAAATGTACATAGTGATACATGGTGAAATGTATGTTCAGTCCTGTCACTTGACAAGTGATGATCCCTTGGGGTAAACAGCAGGGTTTCGCAGTTGCAGGGAATCCCAGCTGTCTTTTGGGATTCCATCTGTGTGCACATTTCCTTCCCCACCCCCCACCCCCCGTTTTTTGTGTGTGTGTGTGTGTTTGAAACATTTAAAGACTTTGGTTTGACCAGAGACTCTTCAATTGTTACCAATATTTTTCTTCTACTATCACCAAAAAAGATAATGGCAAGTAGATCCTTATTTTCTTCATCACTAGTTTCAGTTAGTGTCAAGTAACAATTTGTGCAGATATACAGATTCTTGAATGCTCCCTCTGAAATCGTGGATCACATAAAGTTGTAAAGTAGTAACTGAAACAATTATTCCATGCTGTCTGAAGATTTAGGTGAAATCAACTGCATACATTATGTTGGTACCAGGTTTTCAAAGTTTGTGGGTTTGAGGTTTTTTTCCAACTACATGGAAATGCAAAATTTCTTTTGCATTTAGTTCAAGTTTCAAGATCTTCCCTGCAGACATAGTGGGGTCTGTGAAAGCTGAAATGCTGGTGCAATTCTAAGATTCCAGAGTGGGTGTTTATAGCTGGAGACTGTCATGTCTTTGCTTTAATTAGTAATGTCATCAGCATGAAACCTCTTTGCTGAAAGCCTCCTGACATCTCCAGTGTTGTGTTAGTGGAGAGGAGTTGCCTCTGCATGTCTAGCAAAGAAAGCTGTGGCACTATGAAGTGCTGCCACGGGCCTTGACTGGCAGGTTTTCCAGAAAAGCTCTTGAGATAAATATTCTTCCAAGACTGAATCCTGCTTGGAAAAAGATAAGAGTTTTCAGGGAAGCTACAGAAAGTGAAAGACAGTCCAGCTGATTGCATACAAATAAACAACAAAATGTGAATCTCTGTCTGTCCATTGGGCTGTTGGGATAGGATTGTCTTACAGCTTCATGAATTTGTAATCAGTTATAAGGTAAAGAAATGCATGTAGACAGTCAGTGTGAGAGGTGATAAAATGGAGTTAACACTCTTCTTATTATTCAAAAATCTTAGATATTAATTAATCAGGGATAGTCTGAGACCTATACAAATATCTGTTATTGCGCTGTCCAGAATGATCCTTAGGACCCCTTCCCAGATGAATTGATTTGATGAGCTTACAAAGTTTGCTGAATTGAGTATGGTGATCATCAAAGGTGAACTCAACCTCTCGAGAGGGGATGTTCTGCAGTTTCAGCATGTCAACCCTGTGATGATCCAATTGAATTTAAATTGAATTTCAAAATAAAAACCTCAGTCAGTGTATTAACTGGTGTTTTGCTAGCCCAGACTCATATCTGAAGGCACCTGAGATATGTTCACAGCTCTCCTCCCAGTACACTCTTGGTTTTAATTGACTATATAAACTAACTCTGCCCAGGGGGCATTGGAACTTTTCTCCAAGGTTGTGAAGATATTCTGGTAATATTCTGTATCTTTCATGGGAACTCAGGCTCTTTGCAAGATTTAGGAAGAAAATTTGTGTGCAGGAACCAAAATACAGTAAGAAACAAAGCCTTTGAGTATCAGTACATCTCCTTAAATAATGTTGAAGGTGCTTCTTGGAGCACCTTGCCTGGGACAGGATGGTCATGTCACAGTGACTTACTAAGAACATGAGCTCAGTAGCACAGCTTCTGAAGAAACAGCTAGCACTGATCAGGCATTTGACATCAGAATTTCATAGATTTCAAACAACTTGATCATGCCGTATTTTTCTTCAGCGTGGGGGTTTCCTCAAGTTTCTGCCAGGCCACACACATCATGTGTTAGAAATCTTTGCAGGGAAGAGCCCATCTAACGTTACTTGTCAGCACTGATTCTATTTAGCAAGAGTGCAAAACTATTTTCGGCCTGCTGTGATGGCTATTTTTATCTCCATTAACCTCTTGACTGAATATAAACATTTATTGAGGGTTACCTCCCTTGTTTGTCCAGTTGCTTCAAAGGTTAGTGAAAAGTGGATGCCTGCCTGACCTCTTTTATCCTCATTAGCTAATTCTAATTGTTCCCTGAGAGATCACAGGTTTGACCCTGCTTGTCCTTGTCAAATTTGTCTAGTTATGGCATGAAAACATTAGCAGAAATTGCATTTTCAGGAAGACATTGCTCAAGTGTGGAAAGTACTGTTACCTAGAGTAGAGGAGGGAACAATACTGTGGGTCTATAATGTGCCCTCGTTTGAAAAATGTGTGGTAATTACTGTATGGCCCCATCTTACAGACTCCAGTGTTAGCAGATCTCTGTGATTATACTTGGGCAGTAGGGAGAATCTTTTGTAAGCTTTTGAGTAATGTGTAGCAATTCTTTCAGAGGGGGAAATAAAATGATGTTTAGTTTTTGAAGTTTTATTTGTAAACAGCTGCAATATTGTTGCTTCTATATCAAAAAAGCTTTTTTGTGTGTGTAAAAAGGTACATTTCTTAAGTTAGACATATTCCTACTAGCACATTAAAAAAACCCAAACAAAAGAGTATGAAGTGGGTAACACCTACCACCACTATTTTGGGAATGACCAACTGAATTTCGTAGTATGACAAATGTCTTATGAATTACAGGATGATTTTCATAGAACTCTCTGAGAGTCAGAGCATGAACATACTTTAATTCAAGTAGCATGATGTCCCAAAGGTAAAAGAGCTGCCATGAAGAACATGCTGCCCTGCCAAGTCTTCAGTGTCAAGCCAAGAAAGCCCTTTTTCATGTTCCTTGGTGGTTCTCAGCTGTGGTTGTACACTTGAGACAAAGGACCTGGCAGGTCTCAATTAGGTATCTCACGCAGTCAGGTCCCAGGCTTCAGAGGTTGTAACCAGTGCCTTAAATTCCACAGACACTTAGTGCAAATTAAAAAGCACTGGTTTAATGTGCTCAAAGCACGATATCCTGCTTTAGAAGCGGGTTGCTGCATTCTGCACCCGCTTCAGCTTTCAAATGGATTTAAAATGTAGCCTCAGGTATAGCGCATTGCAGTAGTCTAATCTTGAGGTGATAAAGGCATGACTGATTTAACCATAGCTTCTTGTTATCTTGGACTGGGGTCTTTTCATTTTAACCATTTTAAGGAAATGGCCTTTCCTGAATCAGCAGGCTTGCTTCAGTTCTTACTCTGTAATAAGGCACAACAGGAACAAGCCTCTCCCAGTGGTGAGCACCTATGAATGTGTAAACCTCATGGGATGCCAGAGCCCAAGAACTGCTGCCGTGGTCCTGACCTGCCTTACAGCTCACACCATGTGCCAGTAAGGTGCATCAAAGGGAAGTCACTGCTGGTCTCCCTCAGTGGAGCTGCCAAGCTTTACAAGCAGCCGGGGTCTTGTGAAGTTTTGCTTTCATATTAAAATAAGTTTATTTACATATCTGTTCAGCTTGGGAGCAGAGCTATGGGAGAATGGGAAATTCTTTTGAGGTGTCCACCAGTTCTTCTGGGCTAGCAGAGCTGTGAGACGAAACACCCTGTTCCTCCTCCAGCCTATCTCTAGTGCTTAGAGACCACTTTCAGCTGCAGAGCTGATTACAAGTTTAACTGCCAAGCCGACCTGGAAGCTAATTTAGTGATAACCATGGAGTTTTTATGTTCCAAAAAAGCCCTGTAGTGGCGAATGGCAGAGCAGACACACATGCTGACTGCTGGTGCTCAGTCTACCTGCTGCCACTGCTGTTTCACCTCAGAAGGGATGAGGCCTGGGCCCCTGTCCTTGTCTGGAGAAAACTGGGGCGGTGGCCTGGGACTAAGCCTAGCACTTACTAAAGGAGAAATTAATCTCCATGAGAAAGTCAAACGGTATCTCTGTATCTCATTCTTCCTCAGCAGTATGTGGTTAAGTATAATCCTTTCCCAGGACATATTATTTGTCCTGTCTATGTAGATAAACTATTGCCCAGCACAAGAAGATCCTGATATTATTTGAGGCTTTTTGATACCACCTTAATGCAGATAATACCCTTAGAGATGGAAGAGACACAATGAAATGTCAGACGTCTGGAAAGAAGTAAACCAGAAATAGGAATTAGATCTTGTGAAAATTAAATAGATGATCCCTTCTGCACTTAAAAGATAGAATTTTGATTTGTTCTGTTTTTTAACTTGGCCTCCAACTTAGGAAAAAAAACAACAACCAACTTTTTTGAATGTCTTAATCATTTGTGGCATACTTAGAAAAGTCTCCTAGCTGGATAATATGTCTTTTGATTGTACTTGGGATTACCAGAGATTGAAAGCACATATAAGCACAAAAACATGTTAAAGGCTTGACTGAAATGACACTTGGGCAAATGCAGCAAGTATTGGAGTGTGTCGTGATCCTCCTCTTCATTATTGCTATGCAGCCATAGTTGCCAACATTCTTTCTACAGCTTGTATTCAATTTGGGTATGATTCTCAGCTGTGTGAGGAGTGGCCACTCTAAATTTTTTCCGTGACACTGTTTTGGTGTAAATTACAGTAAAGTTCAGGCTTTCCTATCATAGAACATAGAGATGATACCTTGATTACCTTTCGTCCCATCTGCTACATCTCTTTTTCAATTCTTGCTTAGTTTATGTCATTATTTTCTATGTAGACCATATGTATATGCTTTACACTGATTTCATAACTGATAATATCAGGCTTCTTGATAATTTACATAGAAACTTAACCAAATATAAAAAAAAATTATTTTGTTTGGTCAATTATTAATAAGAATTTAAATTCAGAATAAAAATGCACACAGTTGGGTTGACTTTTGTAATTTTTCATATAAGCAAAACATACTTTCTGCAACCTCCCATAGCGAAAGCAGTACTGGGAATTGAGTACTGCTTGTTTCAGTATTTTTACACTAGGTTGGCATATTTTTGATAGATGTTACATTCCTTTTTCCTGATTTCATTCTTAATTTCTATCTGTTTTTTTCCAATACATAAGGAAGATAAATAATGTCATGGAATGCATATGGAAGTGTGACTTATGCACAAATATTTGTATGAAAAATACAAAATCTAATAGGAAAATTAAGTAAGAAATAGTGTATTTGATAAAACAGTACTAGAGTCTAAACAGATAAAAACCCCACAAAAATATGAAGACTTGTGACATTTGCTGTCTTTTTCTATCATCATTATTAAAATATTAATATAATTATGGTAAATATATTATTTAAGATTATTGATTTAATCTTAAATAACTAAAGTATCTTAAGCGATATCCTATTTTCAATAAATATTTTCAGGTATATTCTGTGAATGTAATATGTTCTGTGGTAAATGTTTTTATTCTTCACTGCATTTCTAGGATAGTTATCAATAATAAGTGTTGGCAAAGTGTCTGGAATGTCCATGTAAATATGATTTTCTGTATCTTAATTTTTTTTATCTTGATCAGTAATACAGAATATCAAAATAAAAAATAGGTTGAGACAACTAGAGAATTATTGGTGGAGTATAGATTAAATTCTCTTACAAAATGTTGGAATGTCTTGGAAGGAATTATCCCAGAAAAAATAATTAAAAGTTACATTCTGGCTTTTTTACTCTGTTGTGGTTTTATTCTTGATACAGAGGAGAAGAGCTGTCTATAATAGAAGTGCCACTTACTGAGAAACTCAGGACTATCCACAGGATTTTTGCCATTTGATTAGTAAAAGGAGTTCAGTGTTAATAAATTTGAGGCCTCTGCCTTATTGTCTCAAATAAAAAATTCTCTAAGTATAGAAACTGAAATACAGACTGGAGATGGTAAATTGCCTGTATGCCTTTCAGGTGTGATGATGTCATGCTTTACTTTTAAAATCTTTGAATGTATTAATACAACTTGTTTTATAGTCTTTTTGCCGTGAATCATTAGCATTATTACTATTTCAGACATAGTAAAATCACACATCAACACATAACAAAAGGGAGAAAAATTCCATTATCCATTCAGAACAATTTCCTATGATAATACAAATGATACTCAGGACAGATCTTGGAAGTGGATACCAATTCTTTAAATTCTTTCCTGTCTGCTTCAGGAAATAGTGAGATCCCATTGATAATGAGGTACAATGTGTCTAAAGTTCACTTCTAAACACTTGGCTCTTTGCTGTGAAAGTCATCTGCATTCCCTTTATAATTCTCAGCCACCAGAGATCTGTATAATCTTGGAGATCTGATCCAAGATCATTTGGAAAAATCCTTGATAATAGTTTCACCATTCAATCAATGAAAGAACTAAAGCTTCCTGCTTGTGTCTTCTGTGAAAAAATCCTGAGGCAGGGGAATAAGACTTTGGCTTATGGGTTTTGAGATTTTGTTGTTTGCAAATAAAATGATTACCATTATTATTCACGTTCTTAATCAAGGCGAACAAATGGCATCTGTTTGTTATCATCCTTCCTACAGAAGACAAAGGCTTCAGTCCCTATGGTACTGACTGCTGGCCCCAAGTGGCTGCTGGATGTGACTTGGCAAGGAGTAGAAGACAACAAAAACAACTGCATTGTGTACAGCAAAGGTAAACACAAACTGATTTTTTTTTTCTTTACTTTCTTGTGTAAGCTACTGAGATAAATATGTACCTGTTGCATATTAGGACAATTAATACTAAGTCTCCCCTTAATGTCAGTTTTTCTTCCCATTTTTCTTCCATGGTCTGGTTTTGCCATTTTTTTTTTTTATTTTAGTGATGTAAAAACCCCACATGGTACCTGTAGTTTATTAAATGCTTTATCAACACTGAAGGACATCAGCTGGCATGATATGTACCATCCATTTCTTTCTGAGAGTCAGTGCTCTGGGAAACATCAGTGAAACATGTACACTTTGAATAGGTGAATTCTTTTTGACTTTTTCTTTCTTTGGGCATACTGGATAGCATTTCTCTATTTTGCATTACATTGTAGACTACTAACTGAATTCCAGTTTCATATGAAGAATGAGAGTTTGATTGGACTATGAAAAGGCTTTATGTCAGCGCGGTAGCGTAAGATAAATGGAACTGGATTTCAGGGTTGTCACCTCTGACATTCTATTCTCTGCGTAGCAGCATGATGTGATGATGCTTCATTGGAGTGTATTGGTGAGTGGCAGTGGGTATCACTTGTGTCTTATGTGAATTTTCAGAATTTTCAGTCAGTACAAGTTCTTACAAGACTGCCCGCCAAAGATGCTTTATCTAACCCACCACATCTAACAGCTCCTTTGGTTCAAGGTGCACAGGTTTTTGTCTTGCATCTGGAAACAACACAAAGAGCCTTGGGTTCAGTCCACAGTACCATGGACTATGCACCACTCCCGTGCAGTCACTGTGACAGCTTTCAAAATGCAGCTACAGAATCATTACAATATGTTTAAAAAAAGAGAAACAAAACACCACTTGAATGCATGGAATAAAAATAACAGTGTAGCTATGTTTGGCATTTACCCTACAGATCAGGTTGCAAAACTATGACTTTCCTTCCTTGTATTTAAATCACCAATCTCAGCACTTTGTGAACATGCACTGTTCTTGTTTAATTTCTTTTAGGTTTTATTTCTAACCAAACAGACCTACTGAGATCAAAGATTTGTTTGCTGAGGCAACCTAGTGACCATTTCAGCATACAAGCATCCAGGCAAATAAGCACCCATATCAATATATTAACATACAAAACACTAATCATAACATCAAAGACTCCTAAAAACTTACTAGAAACAATTACAACTTGTTCCTATAATCATTGCAATTTATACACTTATAAGAGGATTGCCTTTAAACTGCCACAAGCCTTTGAAAGTTGAAACGCTGAAAACAGGGAATTTGCATGTTAAAAATGAGTTGCACACCAGGGTCTTATAAATTCTTTCTATTATAATTACAGAATGTCAACACATTCATTCTACAACCTGAAACACCTGCAGTACTAGAGAAGTGGGCTCAGATATAAAAAGGGTTGAGCTGCCCTCCCTTCACAGCTTGCTGATTGCAGCCCAAGTGGAAGAAGCAGCAAAGTGATCTAAGTAACAAACACACTGAAGCTTTTTGAATGAATCCAGAGCTGCAGTTCACTGTTCATAATATTGAATACACACAGGCACACTTTTCTGCAAAAACTTGTTAATGTAATGGGAAATGACTTTCACTCCAAATCACGGCTCCTGCAAATTCCCATAGGATAATCTTATCAAGTATTATATTCTTTTTGTAGTTATAATACTTAGCACATATTTACCAGTTGGACTTTTCATCTTCAAAGTATTTTACAAACATTAACTAATACATTAGACATTTTTGGTCCTGTCTGACTTATTCAATTGAAATACAATGTTTTCTTTTTCAAATAGTAAGAACTTGCTTCAGTTTGATGCTATCTGATTAACTCAAAATATTTTCATTCAAAGGTGATGGATTTTGTTTCACTGATCATGCTGGTTATTTTAGTACTTGGTTAAGAAGGTATGGTGAGACAGTTGAACAGTATTCAAGGTGAATTCTATCATGTCTCTATGACAGATGCATATTATAACTAATGTTGAGGATAAATTTGAGGATGAATACATGTTAAAAACCTGCTACTTCACTGAACTAATGCAGGAAGTAAGTTGTAGATACGCTTTGCTTTCACTGTGTTCTGTTCCTCTCTTTGCACTCTGAGGTGGCTGCTCTGTGGATCATTAAGCATCTACCCTTGCCTTGAGCTCTGTTGGGATTTTTGTACTAGAAAGATTAATTGGCTTGGATCACAAAACAATGTCAAATAGAAGATGGTAAAATAAATATATAGAATAATGTTTCTTCCTTCAATTTGTATCTCATCATTCCAGATTACATTGCTGTGATTTGTGTTAGCTTCTGTCTCCTATAGTGCCATTACTTCTAATGAAACGGTGTCAGCTGGCATGTAGCTGTAATTCGATGTTACGTTGTAGTTGCATGTGTATAATTTTGTTAGTTTGCTTAGCAATACGTTGTTATTTCTGAAAGCAATTAGCTGAACGAATGTGTGGAATTGTCCATGTAGCAGATTTGGTCACCTGGGAGCTGTTTTCCATACTAAACTCAAGATGAGATGAGTGGAGTAAATTGGCACATTTCTAAGACGAAGATAAGTTTAGAATTGGCTAACAGTACACAGTACTGGTTGATCGGCTGCTGACTCAGAAGCACATGCCATATTTCCTTTTAGCTCATTACAGAGATATCTTTGAGAGCAGAATTTTCCCCAGATCCTTCAGGAGAACATAGGAATGTCAGTCTGATTTTCAATTCACTAGAGGCCATGAGCACTGTAGTCACCCACATATTGCACACAGAATAATCACAGGGACAGGAGCCTAGAGTGTAGGTTCTATTCAAAGAGAATTTGAGCTGGCTGGCTAAGTCCCTATTTGCTTTCAATGCTCTCCTTCTCTGTACAAAATACTTCATATTTTCCCTAGGCAAACAAAGCATATGTGTGCATGTATATGTGCATATATACAGAGATAAATATATTTATGATGTACATATATAGGATTATATTTCTAAGTTATTACAGTGCAATCACAAGAAATCTTCTATACAAATCTTTAGATAAAGAAGCCAGTTATTTAAAATCACACATCAGAGTACACTCAAAGTGAATAGCTATGAAATAAATATTCAGTATTTGAAATAAGGGGTATTCTAATTATTCTGCGTAGTCTAGGATCATTACCTAAAGTGTTTTTTATAACTACAGTTCCCCAGTACTAGGACAACTTAGAGAAGAGAAAAACAATTCATTAGGGATAGTTAATTATTATCCCATTTTACAAATTCTGATACAAGCTGGCTACTCATGGCACATGCCATTATTCCACTCCATTTTCTTGAAAGGAAACTTTTACTACTGTAATCACATTCAAAAGGAATGCTGTTTTTGTTTTAATATTTATCATAAAATTCTCTCTTGTTTCAAAAACGGACTCTCAGAAAGTCTATTCAGTAATTTTGGATATGTCCTAGAAACTGAGATTTAAGAGATAGATTTTATGAATTAAATCTTATTTAGAAATATATGTTCTTTAAAAGAAAAAAAGCTCAAGCATAATTCAAGGAAGTTACAGTGGTGGGAAGTATTAATGCATGAACTGTATCATCATTTCTTCATAGTCTACTTTAGAAACATTTTTGCCTAACAGAGTTGTGCACCAGACCTGGAAAATCTCTAAGACCACGGTTAAGAGTCTCCCCACAAGCTAGGAGGGGGCTGGGATATTTATTTACTGCAAATCTTTCACTGGAGCGGCAAGGATTTTAAAAAATAAATTATGACTGACCAGAATAGAAACAGTGTAAAAACCACAGTTGCACAGACTAAAAGCCATGCTCATGTAACTGACATTTTTCTAGATATTATTTAAGCCATTTATGTGAAATGTATGGATACCGTATGTTTAGTGGCATTGTTAAAACAGGGTGTCTGTACAAATATTTAGCTGTGAGAATTATAAAATCATAAGGCGATTAAGTTAGCTAGTTGTGAAATTCCAATATTGCTTTTTAAATGACTTCAGGATATAGGAGGTGCTAAGGTTATTATCTGTTATCAGGAATACAGCGGAATTGTACGACTGGATAATAACTAAACAACTGACACAATGTAAAATTACATTATCAGTGTGTTAAAACAAAATTGCGCCCTAAAGGAGTCTACATGCCAGCTCAGAGCTGCAGTGTAATTATGCTTAACTCTGATAATTAAAATACAACGGAGATCAACAGAATCATTTTCATTAAGAAAATTATTAATGATGGTGGTATAACAGTAATTGATTGCAGAGCACCACAGGATAACTCTGTGCAGGAAAGCCAACATGTGTAACGTGTGTCTGGGCCGGTCGGGTTGCCTTGCATCCCACCGAGCGTGCTGCCGGCCGGGTGGCAGCCGTGGGGCTTGTCCCCTGCTGCAAATCCCAATTTAGGAAAGGGCTGCTTTGCAGGCTGCCCCTTGGAGGGACAGGGGTGGGTGCTGGTTCATGGGACGGTGGGATGGGGTCGGGTATGGTGGCCAAAAGGGAGGTGGCTGCAGGCAGTGACTCGCACGCTTCTTAAGCCAGCCATCACCTCTGTTTGTGTGAGGCAGCATTTGGTTTTGCATTTCCATTAGTGATTTACTGATGTTATTTCCTCCTCTGCCTGGCCTCAGCGAGTAGTTTATGCCCTTTGTTATTTCTGAGAGGATGCAGGAGGAGCAAAAGCCCATCCTTGCCCCAGCACAGTTCCACAGGCACTGCATGACATCTCCATAAGTGATTCCACAGAGTGCTCCCGTTAATTGTGCTGGTGCTGCGGACACAGGAGATCGAGTGCCATAAAAAGCCTCCATCTCTCTGTAAGTGAAATCACAGTCGGTGCCCACTGAGCGACTATAACAAAATCCTTGCTAGGGAGGATGTTGCCTAAGGGTGAGATCCGAGAATCATCATTTTCTTTGGTGAACAAAAAAACGGGAAGCGTGGGGAGGGAATTTCAGGGGAGCGCTGTTCCACCAGCTACGGAATAGGTCCTTGATCAAACAGATGTGGCTTTTGAAAGCTGCCCAAAAAAGTCTATTCTCCAATCACAATAGAGAAGAAGCCTGCTAGGGTGGATTTACAGAACGATTATTAGTTAAAATGACAGCTGCCCGCACTGAAACTGTGTCATGTAGTTAATTTATTACTAGGAACTTGAGGAAAGGCAGCACAGAGGAGAGGGCAGGGCAGAAGTCAGGGCTGGAGGCAGAGGGCTGGGCTCGACCCTTCTGGGGCTTCCACTGGCTGCTGAGCCCCATAGATCACCTAAAATAAGTCAGTAAACACATATCTGGTTACTTATTTCACTGATACAGGGGTGGCTTATTTAGCTGATATACGTGCCATTTACTGAAAATACAAACATTATAAAAGGGTTGCATGAAAGCACTAAGAAGAATTGAAGGCAATTTTTAATTAATTTTGCTGATTTAATAAACATTCTAATTTTTAACATAGAGGAAAAGTCAATTGTTGTAACAGAAGGGTACTTAAATGTTTGTTTGGTGACAGGATTATTTTTCTTGATTGTTCTGTGAGATCCTTGATACCATGTTTTCCCCAGCAAGAAGGTTTTTAGCTAGTAAATATTTTTTTTTCCCCTGAAACTTCAGGCAATGTAATGGTACATTGCACCACAGACATACAGCATCAGGGACCCTAATGAGACAGAGGTCAAACATCACAAGAAGTTTAAACACTGCTGCATTAGAATATGAGTATAATTTGGTTTGGGTCAGAGAACAAGTTGTTTAGTAGGCCAAAGGTTAACTTGGGGCATATATTTTAGATTGCAAGGGGCTTTTTTCCACATACTATTAAAAAGCAAATTGAGTAAATTTACTAAGTCTGTTCCACATGGACAGCCAGAAAACTGCAGTAGCTGCTGCCTTACTGGATGCCTCCATTAGCTCTACAATGTGCTGAAGCCTTTGGTGGTGCTAAAGGTTTTTTTTTCTTTCTTTGTATCCACTGACTAAAAAAATCTGAGTTTTCCACAGAACACGGGACATCCTAATATCAAAGGTCTATAGAAGAGCTTGTTTTGGATTTCTTTTTGCACAATACTGAAAAATTGCAAAGTATTCCCCAAGAGAAGTATTATTTATTTGCATAATGCTTATGTAGAATAGTATATCTGCATTCACAGTCTTTGGAAGACAATATGGATACAGACATAAGGGCATGATTGGTAAGTAGATGTCAGGCTCCCTGTTTGGTTATGCAGGGATGTTGAGAAGGTGGGATGCTAGATGGCATTGTTATGAGTGCAACTATTGCAAATCAGTCTTGATAATTTCCTTGCTGGACACAGAAGGAGAAAATATTTTGCCTCCTTCATTAGTGGTTCTTATGGCTTGTTGATGCCAGTCACAGTGTTGTGTACTTACTTCAGATGCTATTCAGGTTCAAAGAATTCATAGAGCAGGACTGTGCTCTTTCCTTATTTTTATTTTTTACCTTTGTAAATAGATCCAATGGGGTATTTTCTGCTCTAGGGAGTTAGAGGTCAGGGCCTTGTATATTTTATTAATATCAGCAATAAAAAGGTTATTTTTTACAGCTTTATGGATATGCATGTAATAGCACACTGTATATTATTACATGCCCTTTAAATTCTAAGCATATAGATAATAAAGGGAAGATGACAAGAAATACCAGAGTACAACTAAATTTCCACTTCTAATATTAAAATGCTTTTGTTCATTATTAGTGCATTTCATTTACATAGCAGCCAAATGATTTGAGTTGTTCTCATATGTGTATTGATTTGGGTCTTTTTTCTTATGTTCGTATCATTTACTGTGTAGTGTATTTCATAGTTTGAAATTGGAATTATTTTTCATTTGAGGAGACAAGGAAATAGGTAGAATACTGACATGATTTGCATGGAATTATGTATTTTGGACTGAAGCTATAAAAAGCTGTAAACTGAGTCTAAAACTCACATATGACAGCACATTCAGGGTGGAAAAGAAGCTCAGTCTGCACACCACACTGTGACCATATGAAAAGAAACATTGCTTCATACATTGAGACCACTGGCAACAATAAATGCAAGCAGAGTGCAGAGATTTTTTTTCAATGTGTGTATTTGTCCTTCATTTTTCTAAGTCAATTTCAGTAGAATCAGTCATTTAGATTTTTTTTTTAATATAAAAATACATGTTATATTAATGGATTTCTATTTACAAAATGAAGAACTATTCTGCAATGGCATCTTTACAGAAAAACCACAGTACACTTGCCACTTGAGCGTTACAACTTTGGATTTGTAGAAACTCAAAAATCATTGAAAAGCTACTGCAGTCATAAAATTCTGCGAAATCCAAGTCTACAGATTAAACAGAAGAGTCTAGAAAAATTGCCAAAGCATCCAAGTGAAAACAAACATGAGGGAGATATAATTACAAGGGATAACAAGACTTTGGTTGTAATCTCTTCCGTGTATTGGTATTATCAGCTGAATCTTTGGGTAGGTCTGATCCAAAGGCTGCTAAATGTTAATGAGGGTATTCCTTCTGATTTTAATAAGTGCTGAACCAAATCCTAAACCATTTCAGTTATGTGATGTGAAGCATGGTGTATAAACATAAACCTTGCATGGCATTAAGTATCAAAACCAGTGCCTCATTATTCTTTATTTTTAATGTAGCAAAAATAGCCTTTTCAGAAATAAAGTCCCCAGGTAACATTTTTTTCAGCAGTGCTTTTCTTGAGTCCATGTACTTAGACTTTGGCTTAGATGTAAGGTGAAGCAATTAATTTCCTCTGTTTGGCAGGTGAACAAAACTCTTGCAATGCAACTTTGACTTTCATTTTAGTTGCAGTCTGTTATTGCTAATGAAAAAAAAAAAAACAACTTCCTAGCTTTTCTACTGTATCAGCTGGATAAATTGTTAACACTTAAGAACTCCCCAGGCAGTAATGAATGACACAGTTTTCTGTGTTATCCCTGATAAAGTTTAGGATATGGAAAGCAGCTTAATCCTCTTTCTATACTCTCCCATCTGTGCTTTAGAGCTACCACAGTAAATTACTACATACTGAAGCACTGCTTCAGATGCAATTTCGTATTTTCAAAGCCGAGATAATTTTACTCCACAGTGTATTTTTTAATCTTTGTAAGAAAAAGTAAAATGTTTAAGGAAGCCAGGTCAGATAAAATGGTTGAATTTAAGAGATGGGTGGTAGTTTTCAATGAAGTAAACCTTTTATAAAGGTTACTTGGAGTACAGAATTCAGCCAAACAAATGACGTTGTTTACAGAAAATCTGCAATGTGAAGTGTTAAGATTTAACTCAATTGTAATCTGCTGTTAATTATAAGACAGGAATAGTAGCTGACAAATATGGCTTGAGGCACTCTTTATTGTACCTTAAACATGTTATTGCCTGTGCCTAATGTCTTTGATCCTGCTTTCATTTTGCAGAATGATTTTACTTGGTACAGTTTTGCCATTAACCTGCTCAGTCACAGTTAGGGCTCATTTCTTTCTCTGTAAGGAAAGTTTAAGTTTTGTGTTGGATTCCTCCATGTTTTATCAGATGTGCCTTTTGCTGCTGTCTAATCATTAAGGATAAAGGGACTGATTTAGTGTCTATTGGAGTAAATTGACTGACTCAGTTCAGTGGCTGAGCATAAGCAGCTGCTCCAAGAGTAGAAGTGAATGCAGGGAGAGATATTTTATAAACTTCTCTATCTTGCATTTTTCTGTATCCACATAAAACCCCACATTTAGTAAAACTGAAAAAATCCAAGTCAGTACAGTGTCTTGCTCAGGTCACCATATGGTTGTAGAACAGCTGGTTCATGTTAAACCTTCAAAAAATTGAGATTATACTTAGGGGAAGCAGCAAATAGTTTGAAGAATCTGCAGCCACAGTGCAGCATTTAAAGCAGCCAGCCACAAATCATCAAAGCACTCTGACAGAGAAAGAGCACCTCTGTAAGCCTTGTTACTTTGAATTTCAAAACATTATTTTACTACCTATCCTATGTCCTGGGACTAACCTGAAGAATAGAGGCTGTCCCACCTGGTGACCTAAACCCAGCTAAACAAACATCTGTCACTTTACAACCAGATTATGGCAATCCAACACTTTCTCTAAAACCTGTCAATTGCTTCTAAGACTAAAAGTTGTCAAACCTGAGTTTAATCTCCTAATTCCGGGTGGAGAAAAGACTGTGGGTTTTCCTGTGGGGGCAGGTGATCCAGCTCTGCAGAGAGTATCCTGCTGACATTGAAACAGAGCCACTTCCCCCTGCGGAAGCCTGCAAGAAACTCCTCTTTTTGTTCTATTTTCTTTAGAAAATATGCTGGCTGCTGGGATTGCAGAGGAACAGGGCCCTAACTCCATCACCCAACCCACACACATCTGCTCCTCCAGTGTGGGATAGGGTGGATGGTGAGCAAAGAGCACCTGAGTGGGCAAACCTGCATTTGTGATCACCAGTGGGAGAAGTGACACATGGAGACGAAAGCAGCTTGGTAATGCTGAGAAACTACCCATTGTGGCTAAACTGTAATTGCATATTGTTGAAATAATAGTGAAGAGGCACAGCTATGCTACTGTAAAGATGGAAGTTTCAGAAAGCCCTTGAAATAATAATAATACCGGTATATAAGGCGTTCAGGTCTTAACTTTGTCCCTTTGGGTACCTGCTGTGATGTTATCAACAAAGACAGTAATCCAAGGGATCATGTAGGAGAAGCAGGGACAGGGTCTAAACCCTGCCTCTGAGAGGGAAGAAAAGCTCAGTTCAAAGCTGGTGCCTTAAGAGGCAAGCGAATGGGTTACCTTGAGCCTGAGAAGGTCAAGGAATAGAGGGACCTGCTGGCAACATCCTCCCCCCTGCTTGTCTCCACTCCTCACTGCCTATGCTTTCCTTGGGAGCCCAGACAGCAGCACCCAGGCTCTGCCTCCCTCACAGCCCTGATCCCCAGGGTCAGCACTCGGCCCCCTCTGTGCCCCAGGAGCTCTGGGGAACAGCAGGTGCAACAAAAAAGGGGGAGGACCTGGCTAATCTGCAGTTTAACCTGAACATCGGTTCACAAAATTAAACAACAGATGCTTCCCAAGGGCATGACACGTAGAGGCCTCCTTGAAGTAGGGGAACAGCTTAAGCCTTCCAGCTAAGGCTGACAGATTTTCTGATAACAGAAAATGAAGCAATCTAAAAATATGCTCTTCCAGCTACCCCTACAATCAGTTACAGGTAGATCATAGCATATTTCATAAATGTCAAAGCAAGCTGTCCTGACATCATTAGTCCTTTATTTTAGACACTGATAGAAGGAGATAAGCTAATTATTTACGACTATTCAAAGGACAAACAAAGCACGGAAGTAGATTGATAGGAACACCCTTAATAACCTGATTCAAAGAAAATTCATGTTTTCTAGTTGTTTGGGGTTTTTTTAAACTTTTTGTGGCTATAATACTTCTTGACTGTATATTGTTTATTGTACTGCTGTAGGCAGTTATAATTTAGAGGTATACAAACAGAATGCAAGTAGGCTAAAAATTAACTAGTTTTTATAGTTTGCTGATAGAAAAATAGAAATACATACTTGGTATAGTAGACATTAAGTTTAGGTCTTAAGTGCAAATATAGAGCAAGACGTGGTTTTCTTAATGGAACAGTGACATGAGTTCACCTCAGTGAAAATGTGTGTGAGCTTGAAAATCATTGTAAACAAGGTAACTGAAATATTTTGGAACTGAGTATTCATATAAACTGTTAATAAGGTAATGCTGGAACTTCTGAAACGTGTGAAACTACTGCATGAATAACACTGTGAGTCTGCAAACATCACAATATAGGAGAGATATAAATGAAATACTCAGTGTCTCCAAAATAAGAAGTATTCACAGTAAGTTGCGGAGAGGAACACACACAAAATGGATGGAACACAAGTAAACTGCATAAAAGCAGCAGACATTTCAGTTACAGAAGGATATATATATCTTTGTCAAGTCTTGGGAAGATATTGAAATCTTGCCTGGATTCCCCAGGTCTTCTTAATTATAAAGAACAGTGAACAGTGTTTAACTTATATGTCACTGTGTCAACCATCCAAGTGTACCATATTTCCTAATTTTATAGTAAGATTCATGGAGCTGTTTAGAAGGCAGAGCTGTATCCAGCAGCCATCAGATTCACCTGGTCTGCCATTATCTGACAATCAACACCTCTTCATTGGGGCTTGGGATACACACAACCACAACCTCATTGTCAAACCAGGATCTCTCTCATGAATAGCTGAGAGAATGTTTAACAATTGAGCAAAAAGACAAGTAAGAAGGTTGTGGTAAACCTGTGAAGATAATTTGTGCTTTTTTAAAGGAATATCTGTGCTTCCTCTCAAAATGCTTTCGAGGAAACACTTATTTCCTAATCAGCTTAGTCATAAGTTATTATTAAGAGCACTAGGTTTTTGGGGATTTTCTCCCTTCTGAAAAGAAAAGGAAAAAAAAAAATATGTGAAACAGACACCATTTGTTCTCGTGTGTCTAACTTTGTCAAAATAGTATTACCCATAAAAGACTGTAAGCAGCATTTGAAAATATTAATGTAACCAGCCAGGGACAGATTACATTCATTCTCACAAAGAAGAAGAGCAATGAGGAAGAAGGGGAGGGTGGGGCTGTTGGAGGAAGAAGGAGCCAAGGGGAACACAAGAGAGCTCCATTCATTCCCTGCCCTGAGTTTCCTTTCAGACACCAGGCCCAGGCTGGTTTTGCAGCTTTGTAAAAATGCGAGTGTTGAGAGCAGCATCCATCATTTCACTGGGGAGGACAGGGCTCTGACCCCATTCCTGGTGCTCAGAGCTGGCTGTGCACGGACACTGTCCATGTCTGTGCACTCCATTAGGGAGACTCCGCCAGGGGCTGCCTTTCAGGAGAGCTGTGGAATGTTGTCTGATTCCCTCTGCCCCTTGGAGGTGGAGTAGCTAGCACAGACAGTCTCAAGAACCCCTGAACACCTTCCTATCATTACTGCTGTGCTCTCCACACAGTGTGAGTAGCCAGCCTATACACCAGGTTAAATAATTGCTGTTAATCAGTGGCAGCCTTAATTAAACTTTTGCCAAGCAAATTTAGTTAATCGTTCAAAACACATTTGTAAGATTCTGCAAAATGAACAGCTTACCCTCCACCTTTGTGAAATTATGGTTAATCATTCACTAATGTCTGCATCATCCTATTTAAACCTTCCCCCTGTGGTTTTAGACTTCTTTCTGCTTGCTAATCCACCACAAGGGAGTGATATGTAAACACGCAAATACATTATTGTAGGCTTTTCCTATTTGTGGTGCTGGGTTCTATCAAGCCATATTTATAGCCTCACCAAGAATGATCTATAATTCATTCGTCTCACATTCAATTGAATTAATTTAAAGGTATAATTTAATTTAACAAACATGCAGCTCAGTGTACTGAGCAGTGAGACACTGCAGCTGTTTCAGGCACGCTGCACTTCACCCCATCTTTCTGCTCTCAGACAGCCTCCTGGCTCCTGATATTCTGATATATCAAACCAAATACCACACCAGAGCCACAATGGACAATAACAAGTCAACAACAGCTTTTGAACCTCCAAGCTATGTAACTATTACGTGGCTGTCCCAAATACCTTCAAATTCTCTTTCTCCATGAAGGCTATGTCCTTTACTGTGAAGCTATTTTAAAATCCTCTAGATATGAACTGCTGCACTCTTGCTCCTAACTCTACTAAGTCCATTATAGACAACCCTTTCCTGTGATTTACACCTCATTATAAAAATCAAATTTCTTGGTTGTCAAAAGTAAATTGACTGCAGCAAGCTGAAGGCACCAGATCCCCAGCATACAAAGCCATCACACCTTTCTAAGGGTGCAGCTTCAAGTGTGATGGAAGGATATCCTATAAATACAGAGCTCTCATAGAAAGGAAAATGAAAAACCCATTATCAGGTTGAGTGAAGAAAGTGCAAACTGTCTCTCTCCTAACCTTAACCCCAACCACCAGGGTGGGCTGAGACTTGGCCCACACTCAAAAGCCATCACCCAAATGAAAAAACTGTCAGCAGAGAAAATGTGCAGGATATTGCTCCTTGTGCCAACCCTTTTGTAGCCCCACTGCTGCTGGAGATTTAGGCATTGTGCCTCTCCTAATACTAAAACTTATCTTTAGTGTACTTTTAACCATAAGCCTAATTGAGTTGTGCTCTCAGCCATAGCCTGGGTCCCCATTATATTTTTGAGATGAAAAAGTTATTACAAAAGAAATAATTACATGATACCATCTAAAAGATCTCTGTGAAAACTAAGAAAATTATGGGCAACTATTGTAATTTCTGAGATGGCATTTTAGTTTTACATGTAAATCATTGATTTTTATAGCTTGTTATTTGCTGAATTAAAATCAGAAGCACAGTACATGTTCAACAGACTCTTCATTATGTCTTCCTTCATTGATCGAATCAACCATTTCTCATCAGTGTTGAAATGATACTTATAGTCCAAATTTCCTTCCAACTATTGGCAATTCTAGCAAAAGAACAATTTCTAAATTGACTAAGATATACTGCATGTGTCATACACTTAAAAGAAATTATCCAGGTTTATGTTTTTCCTTTTAAAAACAGTGATGTTACCATAAAATTATTTTCTTGGCAATATTTTTCCATTAATGTTACTGATATTATTTAATTGAATAAAGATATGTAGCCTTTCTCCCACATGCATAAATATTACAGATCCTATCCCCCCCAGCGTATTACTCAGAATTTCTGAATTTTCCTCAGCTATTTTGCAAATTTTTCCTGTCTATTGTCAGCTTTAAACCACTACTTTCCTCTGTTTACTTCAAGGTTATGCAAGTTGGCTGTTTGAGTGCACCAGCACTATCAGAGGTCCGCAGGCTACCCCATATATCCTGAGGAGTTCCATCAGCTCCTGCAGCTCATACCAATGAAGGCGTCACACAGCCAGGTGCATTTTGGACTGTCTTTGACTTCCACACACACAGCCAGGAAGGTTTTGTCAGCAAGGTCACCAACAGACAGCTGAGGGGCTGGATCTGGACAGAGCTGTGAACCCACACCCTGTAGCTCTTGTAGAGTAACAACTTAGCTAAGTCATTAATTACCTTTGATTAATATTTTTTAAAGTCTGTCTTTATGCTGCATGCATTAAATGGTAATGACATGTAGAAATTTAGAAACTGATTTTTTTGCTACCTTTTGTCCCTGTATGTAGGAAATCTTAGCATATATGCACTATCTACACCATTCTCCTTTTCCCTTTCCTCTTCTTAAATCCCCTTCTCTCTGTTCATGCCTGTGTACATGAAAACCCCTACCTTTTTAGGTAGAAGTTTTACCTTCTTTCTTTTCTGCTAAGCTTGGCCACTACCAATCTACCTCAGAACTTGGGAAAAGGAACATATTCCATCTACTGCTCTGTACATCCCATACCAACAGAGCAACCTACATTAACAAACAAAACAAACACCCCAAACAAGCAAACATCCCAAAAAACAAACAACACCCTAAACAAGCAAACATCTATAAAAACCAAGCAACACCCCAAAATCCTGAATATGCCAAGTGCTTTGCATGAACAAACTGAAGAAGAAAGCATTTCTCCCAAATTTTTCCGGTTTGATATTTCTGGACTTGTCTCAAATAGAGGGGACCATATTTATACCCTGATATGGGATTCTTGTGGTGATGTGCCCCTTCAAACTTGGCCCCCTTAGCACAGATTCTGACTTTAGCAGAACCTGAAATTAGCAACTATACCAGGCTTTGGACAAAAATGGTTTATGAGTGGTCCATCCCCCACCCCCATCACATCCGAGGAATGTCATGGCCTTACAATGGCACACTTTTTGAACCCTTTCCAATTTCAGATATTTCCTTTCTCTTTTAATACCTCATTGCTTTTGCATCAATTACAGCCTGACCTAAAGCCACACTGGCAGTGAATGTGATATATAGTAGAATCCATTTAAATGAATTTCTGATGAAAGAATAAAACTGTTAAAAGAATAAATTTACTCCACAGACTTATACAAATCCTGTATATGCGCTGAAATCCTCTTAAAGGAAAAACTGATGGAAGATTAAAATGTTAAATGAATTAAACCCCAGCATCCTAGTGAAATATAATGATTATTTGACCTATTAAATGAATAGCTCCACTGACCATATAATGGTAAGTATTCAAATGTATGTCAATTTTAAATATGAAGTGAAAAAATTTAAAGCAAACAGTGATCAATGAGAATATCTCTTAAGACAATAAACCTAGAGAACAGCAGGAAAATGTTCTTGAAAGGTCTTTGTTCACCCAGCCTTAAAGCTAAAAAGTCCTTAATTTCTGTTAAGAAAGTGAGAATTTTGATGATTATTAGAAGTTATTAACTGTACAGCATAAATGTAATTTTTGCTTTGCTTAATTTCAGCATATTAAAATGTCTGAGAAAGTCATTCTTTTTCCTTCTGGGTGTGGTGAATTTTAGGGATTTATTTTTAAAAAAGATGTTGACCAACATGCCATTAGAGTAGTCTGAATTCCATTTTACAGAAAGTATCTTTTAAAACTGTGTTATATCCATCATCGCTAGCAAAAACATACAAAAACCCCCCACATTGTGAACACTGTAATATTTGTTTTAGCTTTGCATTTTTAGTGTATAGTTAAGAATATAACAAATAGACATATTTCTGAGAACTATCACAACTGAGTATTTCAATGCTAAAATAAAACTAGGGATTTTGTCTTTCCCACAAAATTATTCTGGTAACACTAACATTTTGTGAGGTGATCCTACTTTGGAAAAAATTATGCTTTATCTGTCTATCTTGGTTTTGGCCAACTCTTCTACTAACTGGTTTCAGGCTTAAATCCCAGATTAAACCACTAAAAACGTGCACTCTAAATCCCCTGGCAATGAGTTGAAAACAAATTTATAGATCAGCTTCCTACCTGAGAAGAGTTGAGTTCATATTCAGTTTAGGTCATAGGTGAAATGAGTTTGTCAGTCACAATCCAGTCTGTAATAAATTTATATCTTGATCACAAAATTACTGTACTACTCAATTAAATACTGCCTGAAGGAGCTGATCATTAGAGATGGAGACCCAGCGATGGATATTAGGGACTGAAGCCCATTTTCAGTGTATGGAGAAGTGTAAAATTCCAAGACAGTCCATTCTCAGTGGCAAGATGCTATGCATAGAAATGGCATCCTTCCTCCTCTCAAGTCTTCACATTTGCACCACCCTGTGATTATATAACCTTACAGATTTTGAAAATTCCACGCCAAGAAGTACCATAACCCTTGAGTCACAGCCTTCTCTGCAGAAAAGGAAGGCTTTGTAGAAATTCATGGAGATTTTTGGTGACTCCTAAGTGATTGTGATTATCCTTTCGTCATTTAGCTCAAATCCTGTATTTTTGAATGGTGCATGGATAAAGACAAGTCTTTACCAGAGGAGTCTGGCTGGCAGTGAAGCATCCTGAAAGTTACAACTTCCTTATACTGACAGAACAAAGAGTGTGGGTGAACTGCAGGCCACCAGAGGAATGCACCTGGAAGGGTACAAATGTATCAGTCTTTTCCTACAAAAAAAGATGTCTTCTGCCTGCTCCCCTCCTAAAAGCAAAACCAGATGGATGTGAAAGGTTAGGAAGGGTACTTCAGCCCCCTAGGTGAGGCTAACTTCAAGTCCTTTGACTTCCCCCCTGATTTTTCCATAAAATTTAAAAAAAAAAAAAAAAGTTTACTTGACTGGCAAAATACAAGGAGAATAAGTCTTGGGAGACAGTGGAAACCTTTCAAGGTAGAATTTCTCTTTGATTTCCCCTTTTTGCATAGGCAATATCCCCCTAAACTAACAGTAGCATTTATATCAGAGACTACAAAGAAAATTTTAATTTCCCAAAACTCTATCCAGCATTATATTCTGATAATCAATACACTGCAATAGCCATCAGGAAGAAAGCTGGAAATAACCATATAAACACTTTGGTCGTGTTAAAAATAAATCATGTTCTACTGTACATTGGAAAGCAAAAATGTACACTGAAAATACAGATAGATGGTAATAGGGAGACACAAGAGGTTAAATTCCTGAATTAAAAAAAAAGCTGGATGGCTGGGCCCAGAGAGCGGTGATGAGTGGAGTTTAATCAGCTGGTGGCCAGTCACTAGAGGTGTTCCTCAGAGCTCAGTATTTGGGCCAATTCTATTTAATATCTTCAGTGATGATCTGAATAGGGAGATCAAGTGTACCCTCAGTCTGTTTGCAAATGACAAATTTGGGCTGCAGTGTTGATCTGCTGGAAGGCAGCAAGGCACTACAGAGGTATCTGGACAGGCTGGATCCATGGGCTGAGGCCATGGGTCTGAGATCTGGTGGTCTGAGATTCAACAAGGCCAAGTGCCTGGTCTTGCACCTGGGTCACAACAACCCCAGGTAGTGCCACAGGCTGGGGACAGTGTGTCTGTAAAGATTCTTGGTGAAAAAGGATGTGGGGGTGCTGGTTACAGCAGCTGAACATGAGCCAGGTGTGCAAGAAAGCCAATGGCCCCTGGCCTGGATCAGCACTGGTGTGGCAGCAGGACCAGGGCAGTGACTGTCCCCCTGTGCTGGGCACTGGTGAGGCCACATCTCAATCCTGTGTTCAGTTTTGTCTCCTCACTGTAGGAAGGACATTGAGGCGCTGGGGCATATCCAGAGAAGGGCAACAGAGCTGGGGAAGGGTCTGGAGCACAGGGCTGATGAGAAGCAGCTAAGGGAGCTGGGGTTGTTTAATCTGGAGAAAAGGAGGCTCAGGGAGAACCTTACCACTCTCTATAGCACCCTGAAAGGGGGGTGCAGCCAGGTGGGGATTGGTCCCTTCTCCCAGGTAACAAGAACTGGACAAGAGGAAATGGCCTCAGGTTGTTCTGGCAGGGATTTAGATCAGGTATTAGAAAAAAATTCTTAATGGAAACATTGTCAAGCACTGGAACAAGCTGCCCAGGAAGACATGCAGATGTGGTGCTTAAGGACATAGTTTAGTGGTGGACTTGAAAGTGTTAACACCTGGACTCAGTAATTTTTAAGGTCTATGAAAAACATATATTGGGTCAGGGTTTTGCAAATGAGAAGTTTGATAAAAAGATGATCATTTTAAGTTTGACACTCGTGTTAAGATAGTCTGTAAGACTGCCTAGTTGAGAAGTGCAAAGTAGTTGAGAGCTGGGAAATGAAGAGCTTTTGTTGACAAGACAACCACTAAAAAGAACTGGAGGTGGCTGCATAAGAAATAAAGAGTATCCAAGGCAAATTTGTAGTCAGCAAGGCTAAAATGAGAAGCTGAATGTGAAATCTAGTCAGAGAACACTGTTTTGGTAAAGGTTTTACTGGGCCTGACAGAAAGAGCCCTTTTTCTTAATGATGTGATCATGACCTAGTTGAAGAGTGAAGTCCTTCAAAGCAAGGCAGGAAAGGATGTTGCAAATACATGCAAGGATGCATATATCTTTTGAGAGATATACAAATGTTATTGCCTTTACAGGACAGCAGAAAAATGTAAGTGTAAGGAAGGTCTTGATTGTTCCTTTGCCATACAGAAATAACAGCTTGTAATAATCCAATATTCACACTAAAATCTTTGGCCACACACCAGAGAAAACCACATTTCCATCCTTGTCTCTTGGGAATCCTCTTCTAAAAGACTTTTCCTTTTTTAAGAGTTCAGCCCACATCTCTATTAGTCAGCTCACCACATCTGATTATCCTCAGTGAGCACTCTGAACAGGTGGCTACAACCTGTCCTATAATCCTTTATTTGCCAAATTTTTCACTTGTATCCTTGGTTTTGTTTACTTTTTGTCCAAAGGAGAGGGAAAAAAAAAAAAAAGACTGAATCGATAGAAGAAAAACTTAAAGCCTAAGAAGAACTTAGCTTTGGGAAAAGAAAAAACTGAATCAGTATCTGAAGCTATGTTTAGTGGGTTAATCTGTTTTAATCCATGAAAATCAGTCTCAAGCCACGCTCATTAAGAGGAATTTAATTTTGTTTTCTGTTATTTAAGCAACCTAGGAATCATCTGGCCTTCCTGCCAATAATTTCTCTGTACTATTTATAAGCATTTTTGAAGGTGCTGATTACAGTGCTGAATGTCAATAGGATTCTGTCTACTATTAATGCTATTACTATTGCTGTGGAACTTAGAGCTGCAATTATGGAGCAAGACCTGAGTGAGCTACAGCATGCACAGATCCAGAGTAAAAGACAGGTACTCTCACAAGAACAATATGAGTAACATTAAGAGTTAACATGGATCTACATGTGGAAAACTGAAACAGTGGTGGTCAGAATGGCAGAGAGGAGTTGGACCACTGATGTCTTCATTGACAAGAATTTTAAGGAATATTTGAAGCATGATAAGATGATAAACATGACAATTTGCAGGTATTTATTGGGATCATTGCCCAAGAACAAGGGGCATCTTCAGAAAGATTTGTTTGATAGTTGATATGAATGTTATTGATGAGTCAAGAAGAATAAGGCCTGAATAGCAGTCGTGGTCATTTCTGAGAGAAAAGTTTTAGTGACCTCACTGGGATATGTCTGATGAAGCAAAAGGGAAGAAAAGTGAGGATATAACTAAAAAGTAGACCTTCAAAGTTCTAAATTGCATCTTCTGTTACACGTAAATGAAAAGGAGAGAGACAAAGGAGAACGCATAAAGGCACATTGAAGCTAAGGGTGCATATGAAATTTGTATTAGAAATGACTGAATCATGACTATACTGTGAAGGGAAAAGCTGGAGCATCATAGGAGAAAGGAAAAGAAAGGAGAGAAAACATAGATACAAACTGAAGACAAAACAGGATGGCACTGAGACAGATGGAGATGATAAGAGAAGGAGCATGACTCAGGAACTTCCACTTAAATCAGGGGAGAAGATAACACAGAATCCTTACTGCAAAGACTGCAAAGCAATCTGGGAGGGAATGGGAAGCTCAAATATGGTCTTTTCAAAGGGGGAAATAGGTACAGTTTTCACTGGAATAAGCTGCTGAAACTTGTACAGAGAAGTCAAGAATAAAGGTGTGGAAGGTTTTGAAACAGGATGCAAGCTGGGAAACATGTACCTGGGATTGTAAGCATGGAATTTCAGCTGGAAGAGGAAAACTTTGGTCAGGAAGAATGGAAATAGGAGAGAAAGTATTTTGCAGCAGGAGACAAGCATGGAGAAGCAGAATTCATTGTAACTCTGCAGTGTGTGGACACAAGTGCTGCAAGGTGAGCACCCAAATTGGTTCTAAGCTGCAGCTTAGTTGGGCAGATCATGCAATTAGAAAACACATTGAAGGAAATAATGGAAAAAGGGAGTGAAATGAAAATAATGCATCAATGTACAAGTTAAAAAAAACAAGCAGCAAACCAGATCCACACACAGCCTCCAAAAGAAAAAAATCTATCCCAAAGTAGAAGAAAAGGCCGAGAGTGGATGAAAAATTGTCTGCAATTGCCTGTAAGAAATGATGGGGAAAAAGATCAAGCAAGAAGGCCTGTGGGTGGCTGATCTTTGTATCTTGAGAATAAATACTTTCTTACCATGTGTCCTCCTGGGTGGATAAATTCCACACTGCAGATGAATTCTATTAATGCAGAACAGGCATGTGCAATGATTAAATGATTTGTGTGAGGTGACACAGAAATCAGAGCCAAACACTGACCCCAAGACCCCAGGTCAGACAGTTTGTGAGCAAAGAACTGTCTCTGAAGCACAGACTGAAGCCTGATATCCCCCTGCTCTCTGCAGAGCCACTCTTTATAGGTCTACTGATAGAAAAGCATCTTGTGAGGTGCAGATTATATCTCCAAATAATTTAACTTTGTCAGTGTTCTGTAAGCAGTATGAACTCTGAAACTGTAGCAACAAAGGCATACCCAGATATGGCTCACTTTTTATCTGCTGACAGTTGGGCAGAGGGGGAAAGCAAACTACACCCCATCACATCCTAGAGTTTAATGGTCCCCATAGCACAGAGAAACAAAAAGTAAAAATTCACCACTCATGAAGCATCTACCTGTGCTGACAGCTAATTTAGGCCCAATATACGTGCTATGCAGAGAAAATAAATTCTTATGACATGTCAAGTCTGGAATCCAAGGAAGCCTGGCAATGATATTGAAGCAGCATACTGTTTGCATACTGATTTCTGTGGTACCACTCTTTGTTTTGAAAAAAACAAATTTATGCAGTTTCACTGGGAACAGAGGTACTATATTCAAATAAATGAGAAAATCCAACCACTAGTTTGTTTACAGTTCATCCTATCACTATACAGGAATTCTTTCTAGGGTTTTGTGGTTTGGATTCTGGTTTGCAAAATGAAAATTACAGATAGCCTCTTGGTCTCCTTTCAGATTTTTGAGATATAAAATAACTCGCCATCTAATTTTAGATATTCTGTGTATCCTGCAGACTCATTTCACATATAATTTTGATCTAAATAGCTCACTGAGCATTTAGAAACAACAGAATTCACTAGCTTCTAATTTTTTATTTGAATGATTTTTGAAACTTGTTATCTGCTTCTTAACTAAGTGCTTCTTTAGCCCCATGTGTTCAGTATTTTGAGAGCTGCTTTTAATAGACCTGCTCTTGCATGCACTTCATCTACACAACTCCTCCTCAAGAAACCTACAGCACAATAAATAAATAAAAGACCTTCACCTCAGTGTATCTCCTCAGTGGTTTTGCGTGACTTTTACTTCACCTCTTGAACCTCTTCAACATACTGTCAAACTGACTGTGCTCTCTGCTTATCTGAGATTACTTTCCCTCCACCAAAATGCAGTTCATTACTTTCTTCAATGGAATTCCAAATCTGCTCTCTAATAGATTTCTAATCCTCAGCAAACCCACGCATTATGAAGCAAGCACTGTGCTCTCCATATGGTTAACCTGATTTTCAGTGACCCTGCCTCATAATTTTCATTAAGAGCATGTGATTAGGAAAACACCACACCAACAAGGATGTGATTCTCATTTCTGCCTTTCCCTCACTGTTCTGGGGGGATTCTGATTATCACACACCCTTCAGTCTCTACAGAGAACTGCAGTTGCTGCCCCTCAGAAATCTGTTATTACTTTTAGGTATATTCAAGAGCATCATAGACTGATTCTCAAGCTCAGAGCGATGGATGCACTGCTCCCTGGATATTGCCCTTCACTTGCTTGTAGAAGAATCAATAGATCAATAGATTTGTGATCTATTACTGCAAGGATGAGACTATAACATGAAGCGTGTTCCCTTACTAGCATGCTGTTAAAATAAAAATGGTGTGTTATTTTTATCTCATTTCTGACCATGCAAAACATTCTGACCACTTGTGATCATTAATAATCTTGTGCAGCTTTTCACAGCAATAGAGAACCTCATCAAAATGTCCTTGGAGAATTCCTGCTTATGTAACTCTATATCATCCAACTATATTCTTATTTCACCAACTGGGGGTTTCTAGCTCACGTCCTGTGACAAGCTGTTCCGAGATCATACTGAATATTTTTCAGTAGCAGCAACCATTAACCTTCAAAGTACAGGAATTTTGGTGTTGGAAGGAGAATAAAAATACACACACATCAGAGGATGTGTAAAAATCAGTGATTTTTAAGTATCTGTTGCAATACGTAGAAAAAATCCTTTAGCATTTATAGCTAGTAAAAACAAAGAAAGGATGTTTAGACTGAGCAAGTTTGAGACTTTTGGGTGGAAGATTTATATGAACATTGAAGTTTTCATGTTTTGCATTATGGGGGTTTTGATGATTTAATATGATATGGAGATTTTTTTCTTATGTGAATTAATTAATATTAATTTTAGAGATACTTCCCAATGCCAGGCTGTATCAGGCACCTTAGGAATGAGGTCTACTGAAGACAGACATTTAAAAAGTAACAACCACTCAGGTGGGTGAACACACTGTTCTTTTCACACTTAAATATACACAACTTGGTGTTCTCAATTAATATCCTCTCACCATGGCAGAACAACTGCCCTTGTTGTTCTACACACACTGGAGTTGGGACTGTAGCAGTGGTAACCAGTGTGACACAGCCCCAAAAAATGATGCAAACACACAATGTTGATGTGCTTGAGTAAATTCCTCTCTCAGCACTTTTTGAATCATCAGCTATTTATTTCAATATTCTTCATGTCATTGGGGCTTTGGCAGCCCATCTTTTTTTTCTTTTTAATACTTCTTGTGTATAAACAGTACATATAAAAGTTCCATTTTTGAACAGTTCATTAATCTTAACCTTTTAAAGTCTGGTCTGGTAAATGCATCATTTGTGTCATGACATCACCCCAACTTGTGATGGTAAATGCCATAAGAATTAATATCAAGGTGTTACAAGTCTTGCATTTATACGTTTGACTGATAATTTCACAGTGGAAAAATATCTGGGTCATCACTTTCCAGAGGCACCAGTGTCTGTGTTTCTATTCCTGGTCAACATCAGAACACGTTCCAGTGCCTGCTCGAGTGGTGTTTTCCCTGCTGACACAACTAGACAGACAAAACTGTAAATGTTATTGTGAGACACAGCAATTTCCATGTGGCAGAAGGGCTGATAAGTTTTAAACTATCTTCTTTTGGCTTAAAGAAGCCTTCAGTGCTTTTATTATACCATCCTGATTTAGCTGTTTTTGTTGAAAGGGCAGGCTCTGACCTCCTACGAGCGCTGTAAACAAGCTGCATGCAGGTTTTTAGAGATGCTCCTAGTTTGGGAGCATGTACGAAATCCATGTTGGCTGCTTGATTTACCTGTAACTTCAGTGGGGGAAAACCAGCCCCAGACTGTCTGAAGTGGCTCAGTTTCAAATATTAAAGTGAGATTGCAAACTAGCAATGACACATTTATTTTCTGCACCTTTGAACTGACTATTGATCTCGCTGACTGCAGTGAAGGAGGTTCCAGCATTGAAAGTTGGTTATGGAGAAACACCTTCTTAGAGAGACAAGAATATTTCTCTGTCCCTCCTTGCTTCATTAACATTTCATTGAACTCAGCTGGGACAAGAGCCTCCAGAGCCCACTTCTCTCGGAAAAAAATGTTGCCTTTCAGAACCTGACATTTCCCAGCTGGAACTGGATCTGTTTCTATGAAATCAAAAAAGCAAGTGTAGCTCATGGCTATTAAAGCGTAATTTTTTTGATGTGCATCCATCATTCATGCTGGTGACCTAATCTCTGTAAAGTCAATGGGAGAGAAGAAGACAATTCACAGACCCTAACACATCCACATATCTGCTCAGAACTCTTCCACAATGCCCCTTGCACATGAATTAAATGTGAAGTATTTGCAGGAAGAATTTGACAAATAATTTAAAGTAAGAATTGAGAAAACTGTGACCTCTTCCACAGAAGATTCATGAAGTAATTAACAGAAAAAGAAACATCCACTATTTACATAATTCATAAATAATTACTTTTTCAGTTCTCTTTTCTGTCCATACACTGCCAGGGAGGGATATACCATAACCACAACCATGAGTTTTTTCTTTCGCTTAATGTTTTTTATCTCTTGTGCTCTTCAGAAATGTTGTCAGTTTTGCAACCAGTGCAATTAGGTGCAATGTGCACTGAGTTCAGCTATGTGATTTACCCCAGCAAGGACCTCCAGCTCGACTCCTCTGTCCTTTTAATTCATCAACTTGCATAAAGCATTAGTTGACTCACACGCACAATCCCCCTGAATTATTCACCAGGGTAAGTGAAAGTTACCTGTTTAGGCTCTCTGCATCAGATTCTTGATATTAGTTTAATTACAGACTTTCTTTTCATTTCTAAAGTGTCATCCAGGCCCACATCGCTGGTTGCCACCTGGCCACAGAGAAGCACACAGTAGCCTGGGTTCAAACCTGTACAATGCTGACAGCTGCTTTCAGCTGAGCTCCAGATATAACTCACCTGCAACATTTGGTTCCCTTCCTCCTCGCTGAGGTGTGTGAAACCTCCTAATAAGCATCACTATGAGAAATAGGTCTTTTATCTATCTCTCTTATGGGAGTTATACACTTCTGGGAGCTTCTGAAAACAGCTTGTCCTATGAGTAACAAGGAAGCCACAGATAGCAGAGGACTAGAGAGTCGTGTTCATAAATTGCCAGGCCAGAAGGAGAAACTATGCTAAGGAGGCAAAGCCCTGCTTAGGTCAGATAACCATCCCTGTCACTAAGCTATCCATGTAATGAGCCCTCTCAACACATTTGCCAAAAAAGCACTAAATCACCCCCATCTGTCCCCATCCATCCAGCACTACCCTTGGTGATATTGCTCAGGGAAGAGGATCACTGGATTAACAGGTTATAAAACCAGGAGCTGCTTGGAGAAACTGAAATACAAAGCTGAGCTCCAGACCCTGAGTTGCAGGTGAACACTCCTCATTGAGCAAGGGCAGTTTTAAGATCCCTTGAAGCTAAACTGCCTTTTTTTTTTAATGTTAGTGTATCTCAGAGCTATTTTAAATTGGAGTCTGCCAAAACCTTCAAGGGGCCGTTATGACAGAGATCACCAGTGAATAAAGATTTCTGGTATGCCCCCTTCATTATACTTGCTGCAGGGTTGTAGGATGAAAATTAAGGCCACTATCTCCTTAAAGCTCTCCCACATTTTCTGATTTTTCAGATAATATTTCTCTTCTCCAAATCCCTTTATCATTTTATTTCATTTCCCCTGGCTCCTTCCACTGGCCTCACCCCTGGTTTGTTCTACAATTTGCTTCCTTCCCCTCTCAGGCTGCCCTCAGCAGCTCCATTTCTCTCTGAAAGCCCTCTCCAGTACTAGATTTCAGCTTTGCCTGGTATGCTTGAGGCCACTGTCAGCTTTCCTCACACTCAAGACTCATCTTTCTTCCTGCTTCCCTTGTCTTTCCCCCTCCCCCAGCAAATGCCATGAGCTGCTCTGAATTTTCACAGGGATTTGCTTCCCTCATGAGCTTCTTCAACATATGACCTGCACTTCCTTTCACTTTATCCCTAATTAGTTTCAACAACCTCTATTTTCTCTTCCCAGATTGTGTGCACCATCAGATGCTCACTTTATCCATCAGAACTATTTTCTCCTCCAAATTCTTTTTTGTTTCTTTTTTTCTGTGGTGATCTTCCAAAATTATCAGTCTTATTGAAACACTCCTTAAAGTCCTGCTGTCTCCTGTAATTTCAGTTTTCTTTAATGAATAGGTTGGTGTTGATATAAACCTTTAATTTACCTATACTATTTATATTTCAATGGCCTCAGTTCCATTCAACAACACCATTTCCAATGAGATGTAATATTCTGAAACATGCATTGTATTTACATTTTTCTTTAAATGTAGTATCTTGGCTGTAAAGCTAAGCATGTTTTCCTCTTCCCTTTCACATCAGAGAAACTTTCACTTTCATTCCCTGTCCTATGATCTGAAAGTACCCTCTCTTTTTCTCACTTTTCTCACCACTGTTATTCTGGATATAGATGTCCTAGTAGAAAGTTGCCTCAACAGACACTAAATGAGACAGAAGTCACACCAGCAAAAAACAGAAGATAAAGCAGACAAACCCCTGGTTAGTCAGAAACATAAAAAAAAGTAAAACGAAGCAAACAAACAAACAAAACCAAAAAAGCAAACAAACTACAAAATTACCAAAAAAACCCCAAGGAACTCTACTTGTCCCATGCCTCTTAACTCTTCCTGAGGCCTCCTCCCAGTTGCAGTGGCAAAATACCTTAGAGTAGTTTCCCAAAGGTCAACATAGTGCTGCAGTAATATTTCCTTTCCTTCCTCCCGCGGATTTATTTTGTCAGTGTCTGTGCTCTGCCTCAGCAGAACAGCTTCATCTCTTTTCTCTCTTTAGCTCGTGGGGCTGAATCCTGCAGCAGAAGTCCCAGTGAAGTGGGTGGGAGTGCTGACTCTGTAAGAACCAGATGTGTCCCATTGAATAATTATCCAAGGCTGAATGAGCTCCCAGAAGTTGTGTGTGAAGACAAGCATCAACACTGAGAGGCTGTTAACCAAAGCAGGCGTCCCACTAAAACAACCTTCCCCACTGCCTCCCAACAATGCCTTTAGTGACCTCTTCAAATAAATATTTCCACTAAAAAACCCAAACAGACAGAGATAAGATTTTAACAAAGAGAAATGGTGTTATTAAAAAAGAGATTGGGGCACTAAAACTTTCTGTAAGTCAATTTGATCTTTAAACAGAGGTCAGCTGGGTTTTTTTCTGCTGTAGAAATACATGCAAACCTTCCTAGTAGAAATGCACTTTCTAAAATTTTAATAAAAATATGCCAGAGACATAGGAAGGTAGAGGTCTTATTAATATCAAGGAGTATTCAGAAACCACAGGATTTATCAATTTAACTACTAGAGTAGCATCTTATTGACACCTAGTTGCTGCCTTATTGCTGCAGATTTTCTAGCTTATCTTTCACATTTTTCTCTCCAGCCACTGCAGATATATTCTATGTGAAAAAAGGGGAAGAAATTGTTCTCCTGGTGAAATCAATGAAGACTTAGTTTCTCATTTAAATAAGTATTTAAAATTTACAATCAAGTGTTAAAGGCAGTCATCAAATTTTAAAATATTCTTTCTAGTAAAAAATATGAACTATACAAATCCTGAAACAGAAAACATTTCAAAGATACTCTGCCTAACATCTTAGTTATGATGATGAGCTCACAGGTAGATAAGGGTACCGTTCACCTCTTTTTTCCCCCTATTTCTTTTAGGAGGTGAAATCCAACAACCCAAAAGAAGAACCCTGCGCCACTGGTGGGATGGAGAATATGGAAAGAGGTCTAAAATTCTAGAGGTTCACTCAAGGAACAAAATCCCTTTTGCAGCCTTTCTGGCCAGGACCCCCTGTTTCCCAGGGGTTGAGCATTGGTGCACTACACTTTCGCTCAGGGAAGAGGAACTTTATTCCTTTTTCCAAGTGAGAAAGAGAAACAGGGCAAAAAATATAGTGTTCATTAAAAGAACTCCCTCTGGAGCTGTTTCCTGAAGGAGTCTGCTTGCAAATTATTGTCTTTGAGTCACTGACTTGCCACCCCAAACCCAACCGGATCTTGTACTGCAAACCAGAGATTCTTCCAACTTCCATAGCTTTAGTTAAGCTGATGCAACAAGTCCATGTTGTCAGAAGATCCACATGTCAAAGGAATAAAGAATTTTTGTCTTTCCACTCAACTTTGCTTTTTGATTACTGTCTTTCCTGCAAAGCCCATAAGGTATATGGGTCTGAGCCTGCCATGAGTTTTGACTCAGCTTCAGCCAAGTACATAGGATTCATTAAACACAAATATTTAAGCTTACAGAAAACATCTCCAGAAAGCCAATGGGACATTTTGCACCATCAGTTACCCTGCCGTTGTCAGCTGACTGCCAATCTGTAATTGCACTTGGATTACAATTTACAGGAGTTCTTCCATCTTGGTTTGGGGTTGGGTTTTTTTTTGTTTGGTTGGTTTTTTGGTTTTGTTTTGGTTGTGTTGTTGGGGGTTTTGTTTGTTTGCTTGTTTGTTTCCCAAAAATTTCCAAAAATAAGATAAAAAGGGAAAAACCAACCAGAACAAATGATGCAGGGAGGCTCAAATTAGTTCTGCTGACAAACCCAGGACTGCATTACTCCCAGCACTGTCAGGTACTGCAGTGGAAGGGAGCTGGAGGTGGTCTTCTCCCATCACTAACAAAGCGCCGCAGTGAAACTCATAGTGGGACAGGTGAGTTAAAACTGGAGCTTGGATTTCAGATGACCTATTATTGATCCTTCTCTGGCTTACCTTGAAAGCAGGGCCTGGGAGTCACACCACCACAGAGATACAGCTCAGCATGGAAGAATAAGGCTTTGATGTTATCCTGCTCAAAGTGGCATCCCAGCCACGGGAAGGAGGGGAGAAGGTTGGATGACCTTGGAGGTCTTTTCCAACCTAAATGGTTTTGTGTGGTTCTGTGCAGGGGGAAGGCCGGGCGGCCCTCGGGAGTGGTTGTGGCTCAGGTTCATTCTCCGACCTCTTTCTGGGGCAGGCTGGTATAATCCAGCCCTTTGTATGCAAGTGACTGGGGGAGAGCACTATAAATATGGAACATCAAAATGTCATTTGCACAGTCACTTTAAACAGATATGTCCTATGTCCTACTCTCTTCCTTCCGCGCAGGAAAGATAATAATCTGTTAAACTTTCTCCCAGAACCGTATTTTAGCATTTTAATTACAGCCCCAACACATGCACCAAACTAAAGGGCACTCCTCGATAAAGTCAGTGCATTGGGCCGCTGCGACCCAGCAAGGTCACAGCGCCTGCGAGGCACGGCCAAGGAGACCGCGNCAGGGCAGAGCCGGGCAGGGCAGGGCAGGGCAGGGCAGGGCCGGGCCGGGCCGGGCCGGGCAGCGCAGCGGGGGAGCTGTGCCACCGAGCAGCACCCTCAGGACAGGACAGCACAGCCGCCGACACGCCAGCCACTGTCCCTGCTGGAGGGCTGCTCCCGGGCTGCTGGCGGGGCTGCTCTGGCCGCGGATGTCCCGAGGCTGTCCCCTCCTCTGGGCGCTATCTCCCTCTGCTGTCCTGCCGCAGCTCTGCGCTGGGGACACGCAGGGTCACCTCTGAGGAGCGACCCAAGCACAAGACTTGGACAAACGCCTCGAATAAAGATTTCTGCTCGAGGCTATTCAGTTTCACGAGGAGCACTTTAATGTCTGGAAGTAACAGTCCCAAGCGCTGGAGGCTTCGCAGTGGAAAATACATAAATAAAGAACAGCTGGGAAATGCATTTTCTCCTTATGGAGCTGCCCAGTCAGGTTTCCATTACTAGTAAGAAGTAATAACCAGTAACAGCTTCTTCTCTGAGAGAGGAGTAACGTGAATTTCTAAGCAGCAGAGATCCTCTGAAGAGAGTGGAATATGAAAAATGTTCACAACTTTTACTTTTTGATGGGAGGAAAACATGGAGCTAACATCTGACTGAGGCAGGGGAAGTCCCTGTATCCACATGCAAGATACCAGGATTCAGAAGGCCAGGATTCTGAAGATAGCCCTTGAGGTGTGTGGGACTGGATAGCACCTCTGAGAAACCTGAAAGTTTTAATAAAAGCATTCATTTTCATTGGCAGAGATGATTTGAGCTTGCTGATTTTTATCCTTTTCAGACAGCATATGATCAGACTCTCCAACAGCCTGTGGAGTCTTCTTTGTTTGCAGATCAGCAGATCTTCTAAGCCAGTCTCAGTTCTGAAAGGAAAAGTGCCAATGCACTTGGGATTTCGATTTAATTGGTATTTTTCCAATGTTTTCACAAGCAAATCCAAAAGTTCCGTAAACCCATAATGAGTATATTATTCTTGAAGCAGTAAGGCGAGCTCACAGTATGTTTGCGGTGTCAATAGCTATTTTTATGTTCTCTGTGAATGAACCATGACAATACTGTCCTGTGTGATAAAACACGTATTAAATTGTAGGATTGCAAGCGTGATCCTACAGTCTCAATGGCTTGCTTTTCCAAACACAAGATAACAATTTGCTGAGTGAGCTGCTTTGAATTCTTGCAGGCACTGTATTAAGTCCTATTGTGATTTAACAGGGGCCAGAATTTGCTCTTATTTGGTTGTGAGTCTTTCAGCAGTCAGTGTATGCACGAGGGCACATTCTGCCTCTTTCTATTTAATGTGCACATTACAGTTCAAAACCTTCTCTTAAATGTACTTAGTGTGAGACACACTGAATATTTTATTTACACTAGTAGTGGGAGAGGTGTTGAAATTTTCATTATTCCAGTTTTAATGGTGTTGAAAAAGGAATGTCATGTTTCTCAGTCAGCACCATTTTTTTTTTCTGTGACCTCTAAGTAGAAGTAATTTGCTCCATACAAATTAGGACAGAGACTGGATGAGAGGTTCAGCATCATTCTGTAGCTCTGTGCAGTACCTTGTGCATCCAATTAACTAATGAAATCTGAATGAAGTGAGGGGGGAAGAAAAATCTTTTTTTCTTCAAAATATTCCCAGTTTGCAACAGACAAGAGCGTGGCACTGCCCTGTTGGAGTTGCAGTGTAAAGTAATAAACCAGGGTGCAGTGTCAGACTAGAGAGAAACCTGACCCACACACATTAATCTGGGTGTATGGGTCCAGGAGAACAAGGAGTTTTCAAAATCCTTTGCCTTGTTATGGATCCCCATGGCTCCTTGGCAGAAGTCCAGAGCCATCCATTAGCCATCTCAGAACAGCTTCCTCAGGTTTCTAGTGCCCAAATAACCTGATAATATTGTGCTCTTTCTGGCACTAAAAAGCCTTCCCTAAAATTATATGTCTTTTAATTCAGATATCGGTTGACTGGTTTAGCAATTCTACTTTTACCTCAGCTTGCACATAATTCCAGAAAACTATAAACCAAGAACAGAAGGGCAACAATTACACGGTGTCCCTGATATACACAGACCCAACATCCACACACTCCCAAATTAGTATACTAATGATGTTACTGCTTTAATTAACCATGCTGCTGTGCCTGTACTGGACTCTTTCCCAAGAACTGTTCAGGTTACTGCATAAGGCAAGGACACTGATTTTCCTTTAATGCCTTTTTTTTTTTTTCCCCTTTATTGACAGGACTGCCAAGTTCACAGAAGAATCAATAGCCAAGGATATTCACATAGGATAAGATTTACAAAGCATGTTTCACAGACAGTAACAACTGGGACCTCGGAGCACTTACTGGAACCAACAAAATGACAACTGATATGTCCTCCAGTGAATCTATGTAAAGACGTTCTGTCTGCAGTAATTAAAAACTAGGTAATGTCACCTGTGTGAAAAGCCCACCATAAAATCAGCTCCACTTAGGAGTGTAACTTGACATGTTGACTTTTTCCATCAGCAGCTCTGTCCTCTAAGCCAGCCTCTGGCCCTGCTATGCAGAGTAGCACCTTCCTTAACTCATATCAACCAAAGTAATGCACTCTTGTGATCCCTCTTATTTTTCCTATCATTTCTTTCCTTCAGTATTATGTGTGGGATGGTCTGGTAACTAAATAATAACACCTGAGCAAATTACCCCTCCGTGAACACACAAAATATTTTTTTCACACGGTTCTTTTTGTTGTACATAGATTTTGGAGTCATTACATCTCTCTTTCAATTCTTTGAGCTTATTTAAGCAAAGTGATCTCGTGCCTGTAAAATACCCAAGTCTTCTGTTTTGTACTTTTAGCTTTGCAAGACCTAGATATCCCTAAGCACAAGGATTCCCTGGGTATTCATAGTGTACAGTATAAATTAAATTGATTTTGCTTCTTCCCATACTCCAGAAACACCTAAACTTCTACCAAAATCTGAACACACACAGAGCCTGAAATATGTATTTTTCATGCTTTTTCATACAGATATTTGTACTGACTTCATGCAACAACTTTTATGCAGAGAAATAATGAAGAAAAAAAAACCCACAGAACTAACCTTATCATAGGTTATTGCATGTAGGAAGTATTATAAATATTATTAATTGCTTGGCTCTCTTCCTTCTCTGTCATATTTCCCTCAGGTCTCTGTTCCATGCTCAAGGCCATTATTTGATGGGGGAGGTATAAAGTCATAACAGGCTGATGTAAATTTCCTTTGAGGTGCCTTATATATCACAAATTCCACAAGGGAGATGAAACAGCAATTTTGTTCTTGCTCATAAGTATGGGGTGGAAGAAATGCTTCTTGTGAAGAGAGCTAAACTCATGCTTATTCTCTAATTGAGGCCAGTATAGTATATTATTCTTCAGGTAAATCTTTGATAACACTTATTGCCTTTTGCAGGTAGATCTTTGATAACATTTATTTTCTTTTCCAAGACCCCTTCTGTAAGGAGGGCTTGTAATTCTGAGGAGGAAATGAACAACTCCAAAACTGAGGGAGATAAAGAAGAAGAGTGTCAAGAGTCTTAGACATGGCCTGTCAGCTGAATTTTATGTTTCTGCTAAATTAAAATCAGAAACTCATTACAGAAAATTAAACAAGAAGTTCAGGCAGTCACTTATTAACATCACCATCAGCCTCTGAACAGTTGAGAAGCATTTTGTCTATCTTCTGTAGATACCTGGGTTGCTGGCTTGAAAAGATGCAGATCTACTACTCTGACAGGGTTGGTATCAGGGCTCCCCTGACCATGCCAAGAAAGCCACTTATTGACCTTAAAAAGCTTAATTAAGCTGGGCAAATGATAATAAAAACCTAGGGAGGATACTCATTTCACAAATATTTTAATGGGTCCTCCTGGGGAAATAAGATGACACTTAGGCGTGCACATTCCATGTCCAGTATCCATTTCATTTCCACATACTGCCTTTAGAAATCACCTATTATTTAAGATGCCAGATGACCTTTTAATAAAACACCAATGAAGTAACATCTTAAAATGTTTCCAATTTAACCACAGTCCCTAGCTCTTGCCCAGCAGCACATTTGTGCAGTTCAACTGGTAACCTGATTTTTTTCCTCCCAAGGAGTTTCACAATCCACATGAGCAACAAAACAGAACGTGTGCAGATGCCAGTTTTTGCTAGTCTATTGGAGGCACAGTGTTTCTTTACACCACTTGAGGTTCTACTCCAGAAAGGATTTAGGCTTTGATTCCCTTGCAATTGTCACAATTATGTTCTCAGATGAGCCAGTTCAGTTAAATAAACTGGAAGGTTAAATAAACTGGTTTTCCTACAACTGTCTTCAAAACTGGGTGATGAATAGCACTTTTGTTACATCAATGAATGACATAAAAATCATAAAGCAGAGCTCAAGAGGAAGAGATTTTGCTGAAATCCAGCTCTCTTTAACATGTGGACATGAAGCTGCTTTTACACACAGGTTTTGGTCACAGCAGTTTAATCAGTAAGGCAAGAATATCTTTGCTCAACTAAAGCTATCTTACTTCTGATGGGAAGGATTGTTACCTATTCAACACATGTAGAAATAATCACGGTATTTTGCCATTAAAATCAGTGGCAACACTTTATAAGCAGAGTATAACTAAGGATGAAAATGGGTGTCAAAATCTAAGTGGGCAGTATCAGCTGAAAAGTAGGAGGGAGAGGAACTACACACTCATTTAAAATAGAGAGAGCATCAGGGATTGATGAGGAATGAGTTGAAGAGCCAGGAAAGTGTCTGTAGCAGAAGCTGGCAAAGCTGATAATTGAAGTCAAGAAGATAAAATATAGATGTATGTTTCCTGGAGAATGGGTTTCCCAGAATTTTGTGTGCTATTGATTTTTTGTTCAATTAAGTGACATAACTGGTTTTCAAAACTGCTTTCACTGAGACTCTGTAGTGGTAAAACCAGAATAGCCTTAAAAAAAAAAATGAAAGAAAGAGAAAGAAAGAGAGAAAGAAAGAGAGAAAGAGAGAAAGAGAGAAAGAGAGAAAGAGAGAAAGAGAGAAAGAGAGAAAGAGAGAGAGAAAGAGAGAAAGAGAGAAAGAGAGAAAGAGAGAGAGAGAGAGAAAGAAAGAGAGANAGAAAAGAAAAGAAAAGAAAAGAAAAGAAAAGAAAAGAAAAGAAAAGAAAAGAAAAGAAAAGAAAAGAAAAGAAAAGAAAAGAAAAGAAAAGAAAAGAAAAGAAAAGAAAAGAAAAGAAAAGAAAAGAAAAGAAAAGAAAAGAAAAGAAAAGAAAAGAAAAGAAAAGAAAAGAAAAGAAAAGAAAAGAAAAGTGATGCATTCAAATATGACAGGGAAATGGATCTGCACAGTCAGAAACTGGTAATGTTGTAAATATTCTTAAAATTTCAAGTGTCAGGTTATGGCAACACATTTAATCCTATTAATTTCAGTGCAAGTCCTCACTGATAAATATACTAATCAGTAAAACTATGGAGAACAGCAACCAGCCCTTAAAGGGAATATCACTGTACGAGTTCTATCCTACCCTTCTGGGTCTATTGCAGGGTCATTGTAACAGTTCTAACACATTTATCTTTCTCCGAATATAACATTTTTTAAATTACTTTACCTTCCATTATCGAGGTCTTAACCCTATATATTTGGAATCTCAAATTTTATCTTTCATGCTAAACATGTTTTGCTGTCTGGTGCTGAACTGTAGAGGACTATTGTATCTCTGTCTTTGAGACATACTTTCAAAATGCTGATAATACTGTATGATAAGACTGTCATATTTAATTACCAGGCTCACAGTTATGAGGACATTGGTATCTGATTCCCTTAGGTCTACAAATATATGACCATAACGTTGCAAACAGCTGTCCATCAACAGCTCTGCTTATCAACATTGATGTGGAAGGGTTTAAATGTCTTCTCCCAGTGCTTCTGAGCTAATATTCTCTGCTGCATTTTCTGCAGCACACGAGGCTGGTCTGTCTGCCAATCCATGCTCTAATCTCAGTGAGACCAGAGGGGAAAAAAAGCCAACAAAACTTACTGCACTGTCTTTAGAAAGATAGTGAAGGTCAGACTAATCAATCTCAAATAAAAATGATGCTTCGTGAAAATTCCCATTTTACCTGAGTCCATATTAATTCCTCCCTATCGGAACACTGATGTCCTGCTTCACAAAGCTTGTTTCATCACTGTTTGTAGGACGGTACTTGCAGCTCTTCTATAATCAGCTGCTGAAATTTCCCCCTAGTTTATTCAGTGCCTGTACTCATTCATCCCATTCCATACAAAATGCTGCATGCCTTGCAGTGTCACGCAGCATCATCTATTTCAGTCGCATTGCTAACAACATTTTCTCCTGTTTTGGAATCCATGTAAGTACAAAGTCATGCAGGAATATGATCCTGTTGGTGTGTAGCAGCCAGGCAGCCCACAGCTCCTCATACTTTTAGTAAAATAGTTACTCAGAACAGTAACAAGATCAATTCATTTAAACATGCATTTTAAAAACTGTTACATTTTTACAGCTAACTCTTAGCTGGTGTGAATTAGCAAGGATTGATTGACTTTGTGTTAATTCAACCCTCACTGGCCTTAATAGAATGATGCTAACTGGGGACTGACCCTGAGCAGCTGATCCTCTGGTAGCTACAGAACCACACTAGAAAAAGGATGGCATTCAGAAAGACAAAAAATACAGAGGCATAGCAGCAGGTTGGAGACTGCTCAGTGGGATGACCATAATAGAATTTACCTATTGGGCTGCAGCAGCGTTCCCTTCAGAAACACTATAAGATGCACCCCAGAGCAAGGCTTTCTTTGAAGACCTGCTTAGGTTCAAGTGAATCCAACCACCAGGAACCAAGCCCATGAGAATCAAGTTCTGTGAATTCTGCCACCTGCAGATTTGCCTCTTATGTTGCCTTTACATTATTTGTTTTGATCAACAAAATTTAGGTCCTGTTAGTTACCATGAGAAACAGCTTTCCATTTGGGTTCTTCCTCTGGGTTCTTTGAAACATTGTCTCCTGTGGGTGTAACACAACTTCCACTCCTGTTAGAGATGCTTACAAAACTCTTTCCCATTTTCAGCGTTTTTAGTGCATTTTGAAATCTATTTATGTAATAACACTGAAGTCCTGGCTTGGCAATTTATGAAGAGCTTCCTTGAAATTCAGATAAATTATGAGCTGTCAGTGTCAATCTTGAGTGTAATCTTATCAAAAAACTTGAGGTTAATTAGGAAGGATCTCATCCTTCTAAATCCATATAAGCTTAACATAATAATTGAGAGTTGAGATCAATTACTCATGGTGTGTCAAGGGTATGAACTTATATGGTAATGATTGAGTGTTTGGCCTGAATGCTCAAAAGTCAAGGTCAGAAAGCACACCAAATACACATTTAAAATTTCTTGAAGTCACAAGTGGTGGGGAAAGGACAGGACTGAAAATCTCATGTGACCCTGAGGCCAAATTCAAAAAACATTCAAATAGTAAGTATAGGGAGAGGCTGGGAATAACTGCATCTGAAAATGGGATTGGCAATAGTTTGGGGGCATTTTCACGGAGCAATTCAGAAGCTCCATTTCACAAACACTCATTTAGTTTTCTCAGTGGGCTAGCAACTTTAATTAAAGTAAAAGTAAGGCCCTCTGTCCCATGCATGAAACATTTATTTTGTCACAGACTCACCTTAATGTGACACTGACAGTCCCTTGCAAGCACAATCTTCATAATGTTCTCCAGTCCTCTGGAAACACACTGCCACTCCACTTTAAGACAAGGAAGAAACAAGAGTCCTGGAGCTGTCCTGCTTACCCTGGGAGGAAACAATGAAAAATCCTGAAAGAAGATTGGCCTTGGTAAGATTGGCCTTGTTTCTCTCTCTCTCTCTCTTTTT
>VYXD01004165.1:1166158-1205657 GCA_013397195.1 Hylia prasina | reverse complement strand
TTTTTTTTTTTTTTTATTCTTTAATAAAAACCCACAGCTGAAAAAATATTGTTGCCAGTACTCTTGAAGGAGCTGCCTTCCAAGTGAACCACTGAAACAGAGTAGACTGGATGTGTATAGGTTTCTGTCTCTCATTGCACTAGAAGCCCAGAATAAAAGAAGAGGATACAAAATTACAGCAAAATGCTTACACCCTTGGATATGGCACTATATTGCAGCTGCCTAAAGTAGGCTCTGAAGGCTTACTCTGTATGTCAGAGGAAGTATGGACTTGCAGAGGGTTCATCCCAAACCTCTCAGACCCTATGGCATTGACGATTTGTGAATAAATCCCCCCGTGCTAAATGTGGGAGGGTCTCACAGTGAGACTGAGAGACTAAACACACTGAGAGGATCCCCCCACTGATACAAGGCAGTGTCCTGTGGAAGATAAAAAGCCGACCTGAGCAAGCCAGCTGGGTTACCAGGAGCAATATGAATGTGTTAACGCAGCACTCCACCAGCACAGTCGGCAAATCCCCGTTCTGCAGAGCACTGCCAGGCAGGGCTGAGCATCCCTGGGACCAGGCTGGCCCAGTGAGCTGCCCCATCCCTCCAAGGTGGCTGTGCAATGCTGGCATAGGCTTTAAAGAGTGCGGAGCTCCAGTTCTGCAGCACGTGGGTACCGTATGGCAACACGTGTATGTGTGGACATTTCAAATATTTCTGCAGTCATACCCAACACTTCTGCACAAGGAGCATTCCCTGGGAGGTGGGGCTTCTCGCCCAGCATGTTTGCAAAACCTGTGCCACCTGAGGCCACCAGCTTAGAGAGTGTTATAGTTACAGCCAGTCCAGCAACTCTTATTATGTGTAGGCTACTACAGCTACAGCTTTTTGTTGGCTAAGCTGACTTCCACACTGCACTGTGTGAGCCAAGGCTGCCACACAGTAACGCAGGACTCCAGACTCCTGACTTCATCCCAGCTATGCTGATGCAGCTCCTGGTTCTGTGTTCCCACGTGTGGCAGAGGTTTACCTTTGTATTTGCCATCAGCCAGGAGTGCACAGTGGTGGCACAGCTGGTGCCATGTAATTTGTCAAGCACAGTAACTCCGTCATGTGTTTGCACTGTGGGGAGCGTGGAGAACAAAGGAAAACTGCAGTGGAAGGAAAGTGGTACAAGCTTGAGAACAGGAATCAGGGGTGAATAAGGAAAGGTAAGAAATGAAGAACACCATGTCAGAAAAGTGATGGAGGTAAGAGATGAAAACTTCCTGGCAATTGCATATGAGCCCACTCTGGAGCAATACCCGAGGAGTTCACCATTAGAGGTATGCTTTCTGTTCCTTCTTGCCCTACAAATTTAATCACAGCATTCAATTCCCATCTTAATTTCCAAATACATTACTTCAAACCATATGAACACTTAAATTCCTGCAACAATGCAAACTCAGATGAGGCAAAGCTCTAAAATCCTTTTTGGAAATTCAGATAATAAATTTATCAGGCTGCTGTGTGAAGGCCTTTTTGAGAGTCTATATCCTGCTGGTATCATTACAAATCCTTAGTCTCTAGCTTGGCTCACTGAAGATCTCAAGCAGGTATTTATTGATACACTACCCAGAGACCCAGATTACTCTGCAGAGTAACTGAATTTCCTGAGCAGTCAGCTACCGCATATAACATTGTTATGCATATCCTTTGCAATTAGGCTGAATCTTTAGTGATCACCTGTGGCTCAGTGTCCTTTTTGTCATTTCCTCAAAGTCAGAAGGTGTATTTTTGTCATATACTAGCTCCACAGTTGCCAGCCTGCAGCTTGATAAGTTATTTAAAGCCTGCAATATGGTTTTTGAATTCTGTCCCATGCTAATGTTTGATAACTACAGTTGTCATGACTACTCAGCCCCTATGTGGGGGGCTGTGTTGGGCAGCTGATGACTGCCATGATTCCCTGGCATTTTCCCTAAACAATAGTGTCCCTTTCTGAAAGGCACAGCACAGAGTCCCTGGCCCCACAGAGAGCCAAAAGAGCATCACCAGCTGCTCCGGCCAGTCCCTCCCGCCAGGTGTAGCACAGAGAACAGTGGAACCAGAGGGGGGTCATGGCACTTCTCTGCAAACTTGCCATTCACACTAGAGGAACGTGCCAGTATGTGCAGGTGAGTCAAGATAGAATCCTACAGTGTGAGGCTTGCCTCGCAAAGAGAGAACCCCTCTGATTTCCTTAAATAAGGTCAGTTACAAAATGGTCACGGCTTTTCCCCAGGTTCATTCCCCAGCTTTTATTCCCATCATTTCAGAAACTAAGCCACATAAGTCACCCCACAAATCCTTTCTGCCTTCCAGAGACAGAGCACAGTAAAAATAACCTAGAGCCTTAAGTTCAAGATGAATATTTTGATGCTAGAAGTTAACAGCAGAACTGTGCTCCATTTTGTTGCCTCCAGAGAGGGTTTTGACACTAACTTAATAGTGGTTGACTCACAAATCAAAGACTGTCTTTGAGAAAACTTTCTGTGAGGTTGATAGACAGCTAGCATACTCTAAGGCATTTTCTTCTGCATTACTTGGCAGGAAGCCTGAGACAATTTGAACAACACTGTGCAGAACGTGCCCAGCTCAGCCAAAACTCATTAAGGGCCTTGTCTTCTCTTGTGCACTTTGTGAAGCACATTACTGCACCCCTGATGGGCAGCAGTTATGCTAAGATTAAAGATCACCAAATACCTTTAATGTACCAGTCAAATTGCATTTCTCAGCTGTGTGTACACTGGTAAATGTTCTGCTGCTTTACCAGATGAAGGATGAAGATGTAATGGCTGCTCTCCAGCTACTGAGCTTGGTGAAGGAATTGCTCGGAAAGAGGTTCCATGGGATGATAATCTCAGCAAAATGTGAGACATTTGCTGAGAGATGCTCAAGTTCATGACTGCATTAACTCTGGTTGCTATTGAAAGACTCTTCCCTAGTGAACAATGTAAGACATATGAATCTTTGATCACTTTGAAATATATTTTTAAAGAGTTGCTCTGGATTTTGCTCTGGGAGTCTCACTGATTTGTGAGGCAATCACTTTATTTAAAACTCCATTGACAGTGAGCATGAGAGCACGGCTGACTCACAGCATTACAGACTGAAGGGAGAATGCACTGCTGCATTTCTGCTAAACTGGGTATTACAAATACCTCCTTTCCTCCTTCATGCACTTTCCTTCCTCTCTTTTTCAGTTGGAGGGAATATTCAGCCAGCATGATATTTGCTGTCTGGTTTCCTTGCTTTAACATTGCCAAACAACTGCCACCACCACCCTACTTTCAGATGTTTACAGACATAAACTTCCCTATGGCAGCCAGTTCATGACAGAGGCCTTTAGCAGAAACAGCCCTCTTGATAAAGGGTAGATGCCAGATCTTGGCATGATAACTTTATCTCTTTCTAACTGCACGACATAAAGGATAAAAGCACTTCCTGAACTGAAAGTTTGTGATATCTTCCTCCTCTTGACTTGTATTAATATAAAACCTAGTTAAAGGTGGTGAACGCTCATCTCAGCAGATCTTAGTAGGGGTAATAGGTCACAATATTAATTAGATGAATTCCAGAAACAAAAGAGGCTGGATTTGCCTCTTACAAACTCTGTGCCTACTAATACACAAGGACAAAAGAGCAGATGAACTGGAGAAGTGCAGTGGAGGGAATACATTCTGCCAAAGGGATTTGTTTTTCCTGTTTTCACTACTGAAAATTCCCTTTTCCCCTGCCCTCCCACTTACAGCTCAGCTGGGGTGAGAAGTAACTACAGGAACTGTCACCTTGATAACTCCAAATTCCCACTTTTTTTTAGGAGAATACCACAGACCTGGTCGTTCACTCAGTGAATCTATATTGATTAACATTGATCATAACATGCCATAAGCACTATTCACACACAATGATGCTACTAGTGGTAAATAAGAAGAATAATTCAATGAGTGCTCAAATACTATGAAAATGGCAGATGAAGGCAGCCTCTGCCTAAGGTAGCAAAGGAAATATTTTTGCCTTGCCTGGCTAAGTCATGAAAGAGAGATATGAAAAACAGCTGCAAGACATCTAAAGCAAAACTTGCCAAGAGGTGGACAAGATTCAAGATAAGTCAAGGGTATGTACAACATGAAAAGGATTTAGGCAAAATATGGATAGCTCAAGAAGAGCCAGAAATTATGAGAAAGATTTTTAAGAACAGATTTGACAAGGATGTTCAATGCACACCACCTTCATCAGTAGCTGATAAGAGTCCTGCCAAAGCCAAGTAGTGACAGGCTTTCTTCACCATGCAACCCAAAGGCACCTCTCTCTCAGCAGAAGTAGGCTGAGACAAAGTGCCTATAGAGCTTATCAGGTTAACCAACCAGTCCCAAAATGAGTCAGGTTTGAAGGAAAATCAGCTAGAGAAAACTCTGTTCTAAAATTGTTCTAAATTAACCAGACTAGGAAAGGAAGGGAGGAAAGGAAAGCATCATTGTTTAAATTATACAAGCATTTAGCAGGGCTTTAGACTTAAGAGACTTTCCCTGCATTACAACAATCAATTAACAACAGAAGGTAAAAAGAATTAGTTGGGATTAGTAGCTGCACTCACCAGTCATTTGGAGCTGTGCATGAAAGCAACAACAGAGATGCAGTTTAAAAACTGCACACAAGATGGCATGAGGATGCTCCACCAGAATTAACTGAGCATTTGGTCCACCAACCCTAATGCCCTTACATGACTCTTCTCTTGGAAACACATGAGAACAGGAGCTTAAAGAATAAGCTGTTTACTCAGAGCTGTACCCTGGTTAACAAACATACATACAGTAACATCCTGAGACTACCTTGACCTTTAACCAAGATGCTCCCTTGTGCTTGAGAGATCCAAGCTCGTCTTTTGCAAGCACAGCTAACCCCAGCTTGTGTTTTGTCTACAGATTATAAGAATGTCCTGCTGAACCCAGAACCATGGGATACATTAGGCAAAGTCTTGGATGTGAAAACCCTTAATTTTCATATTGCACAATTTTTAATGGTCTCATGAAATCATTTTGCAAATTAAGTAGAGCAAAGAGGACCTAGAAATAATTAACTCCTACAATAGGATTAAACTTGGAAAATAAAACAATGAGCATCTGGAAACACAAGCAAGTTTTCTGGAACAAGGAAAAATGCATTAATAGAGTCAACTTTGAGTGCAGATAGAGCTTCTTCCCCAGGAATCCAGGTCATTATAAAGATGTTAAATAGTATTGGACCCAGGACTGACCCTTGGAATACACCAGTAAGGACTGGCCTCCAGCTGGACTTTGCACCACTGAATACATGAAAGAAGAATGCACCAGTAAACAAGGATAAGTATCATAGTCAGCGCTGATGCTGCTGATACTTAGGAAGCAATTCTGAAAGACACTTGTTTTTTCCAGTCATTATTTCTGCAAAAGACCTGAATGTAATGCCCTCAAATATCACTTAAATCAGATGTGTTAAAGGTAAACAATGTCAGAATTTGTTGAAAGGGGAAAAAGAAAAAAAAGAAAAAAAAAAGAGAGAGAGAAGGCACAAATGGATTGTGTGAAAAATACTGAGTACAAGCATATGGGCATGTCTCTTTTATCTCAGAAAATGCTAAGCTTTCAACAGTAACAAGTATGTCCTCTATAGTTTTAGGCAGTAATAAATTTCTTGGTTATTCACCAGGTAGCCATTTTATCCAAAAACCATTATGACTATAGTCAGATTAAATGGCAAGACTTGGAGACCTCAGGAAACATATGGATTTTATAATCAGAGCAAAAACATCGAGTGACTTATTCACATTTAATTCCTGGTAAGGGTTATAAATTTAATAGAAAAAAATAAGGTTATTAACTACAGCAACATAATTTTCCATGTGCATCAGTGAACTGTGTAAAACATCTGAAGGGAAACCTGCTGCAGAGGAGATTGCAGGGTAGATACATGGAGAAATTTTGTGCTGTCCTTGCCTGTCTATCCTTCAGTCAGCTCTGCCTCACATCACTAAAACATAAAATAGAAGCGTGGTGATTTAATTAGTTTGGAAATATTTGTAATTGGAGATGAAGGAAAGGAAAATTTGGGGAAAAATATGTGCACCAGAAGAGTCAAGAAAGGAAGTATGAAAATGAAATCATGGAGTAAAAGCACCTTAATCTACACCAATTTTTTTCACTGCCCATAGCAACATAAAAACACCCTGCACTTAAAAGAGTGATTTTGTGAAATTTGGACATCCATGATATTTGGACATGAGTGACAAGGAGAGTTTATAGACCTGCCACTCCCTCCACACTTTCCACCAGTTCTGTTCTCATCTCCAGTCCCTATCCATTCCTTGGTTACCTAAATGTGCTGATATATGGGCATGTTTTGATTACCCTTCTGACCCAGGACAGAACAGGGCATTTCACTTGGTCCTGAGGAAATTCAGCATCGCTCCCAGCTGTACTGAGGGGTCAGTAACAAGGCAGAGCCAGGGAAAGGCAGGGACTTGTTGAGGTCAGACCACATCTGTGAAGCAACACCATAAGCACCAACAGGCCAAAGTTGGTCACAAAAGTCTGGACAACAAAGGACTTCCAGCCAATAGGCGACAGCTCAGATTTAAGAGGCAACTAAAATAAGATTGAACCTAAAACCTGAACATTGCAGATGTTGGTAGTAGGTTCTTAGGCACACTGAAGCAGGAAATATTCCTAAAAGCATGCGAGGACTTAGGCATCCTGCCCTGCTTCTCTTCAGGAATGTTCCACACTCCTACTTCTTCTGCCAGGAAGAGTAGGAATTAGCCCTTATTTCTCTTTGCCTCGGTTTATTTGACTGGAATACATCCTGCAGTGTGGGAAAGCCCTGTTCAGATCCTGTCTTTGACTGGAGCAGGGATTGTGACCTCGATGATCTCGATGACAATGACATCACCACCGACCTTCGCTTATTTTTAGACAGATTGTTGTCAGTCTCACTTGTCCATTTTATACAGAATACTCAGAGATTTCCTGAGCCAAGGACAGGGTTAGGTTAACACAGTACTGGGTAGCTCTGGATACTGATCTCTGCCCAGTGTTTGACTCAGACAGGAAAGTCCCTCTGTAAGTCAATCCAGACATGACGCAGGCTATTAATTAACTGCTTCTGTGGCTTGAAGCATGTTCTGGTATCAACCACAAACTCCTTCTCCATGAAGATTTCCTGGATTGAGATTACTGTTGATGAATCTGTTAATCTGTACTTTGATTTCGTACTTAGCTGAAGATTAGACATTATTACCCAATTATTAGATTGAGAAAGGTAGCAATCCAAAACTTAGAGAAATTTCTGTATTATACCCTTACCAATCAAAGCAGAATGACAAGCCAGAACTGGAACAAATTTTCTTCAGAGTCACACATAAGATTTTAATAAAGCTGTACTTTAGTACTTACCAAAAATTTATGTAGATAAGTGGGACCTACTCCATTTTTCTTGGTTAAAAAAGTTATCAGCTATAGTCAGTAGGTGCTCAAGAACACTTGTCTCGAGTCAGAATTGCCTACCTAGATGTAGAATTGCTCTTGAACTAGCTATATCTCCAGAGAATATCAGCAAGAAGGAATGGGCAGGGCTCTGACTTCAGTTCATACTCTCTGACCACATATTTGAGCCCAGAAAAAGTACAATACAACCGGCTAAAGATACAGCACCACAGAAACAGGAGGGGAAAAAAGTACCATGAAAAGAGTCACAACTTAGAGCCAGCTCCCAGCAACCACTAGTCTCCAAGGCTGCTCCCGAGGGAAGAGATTTATGGAACTCAGGCTTTAGGACAAAGGTATTATTGTAAGCTGTTGTCCCTTCTGTAGCATAGTTCCAATTTTCTTCTAGCTATTCAGCTGAACTTGAATCAATTAGTCCTCCATCTCTAGCACAGAGATCCCATCTCTCCTCACACACTTTGCAGACACTTAAGTACAAACTCAAGAGTCTTCCATTCCTCCCTAACAAGAACGAAGAACACTGTGTGTATACCTTATTTGCCTCAATCTCTGTTCCAGTTCTTCCTCTGCAGAAGCTGTCAATACTCCTGAAGTCTAAAGAGTCAGATCTTCTGCTAATACTCAGAAGTCAGTAGAAGTTCAGAGGAAATTCCTACTTATTCCTCTTTATTCCAGCATACTCCTCTTTATGGCTTCTCTGCCTGAGGAGCTTGGTAAAATAGGAGCAGTTTTCTGATTGTCTTCCCAGCGGTCTTTCCTAAACATCTGGCTTCTCTCCTACTGTCTCCACCAAAGCTGTTTCTTAAGTCCTCCTTTTTTTTGCTGTCTTCCTCTGAAGAATCTTTTAAGTTCTCTCTTATTCATCTTTGCTTCTGGCTCTTGCTCCCTTTCTCTTTGGAAAGAGAATACAATTCCCCTGTCTGGAGCTATGTTTCACCCATGGCAGGATTCCCCTTGGAGTCATGCCAGTGTCAGATCTTCCACCCACTGAGCACTGGAGCCACACAACTCAATTCCCAGTGACTGCTCATCATCTTTTCAGTGCTTCCTTTTTAAGAGGCCACAACATGGACTTTCTGCCCTAGATCCTAGAGGATCTAAAGAAAATCCCATTAAGGGGATGGTTGGCTGCTTAGGCAGAGTCTACTCATTTGAATTAGTCACCTAGACTCAGTTAAATTTAATGGAGCGGAAAAAAGTGGTTTGGCAGCAGTTCATTTCATCCAGAAATAGATATCTAAATATGATTAGGTGATTTGAACTCTAAAAGCTCTTATTTACTACTCAAAAAAGGTACTGTACAGTGGCTGGCTTAGATGGATACCTCAATACTGCAGAGAAATGAAGGAATGGCAAAATAACCTGAAGAGAAGCTCTACCACTGTCATCAATGTTTTGGCTTCCAGAGGAGTGAGCTTTTTTCACATTCTTTCCTCATTCAGCCCTGCATATCCTAGCAGAGGTGGCAGAAATATTTAAATTCTCTTAGTTGTTCAAGGAGAATAGGGACACTTTTTTTTTTTTGTAATTGTTTTTGGCCTTGTTTTCAAATAACTCTGTGCATTACCATATATGCAGCACTGGCTGAGTACTTGTAAACACATTCCCAGCTTTGTTTTCTGTCTTTATAACGATCTTTATTCACCAGCAGATGCTATGTCACATATGAATGTATATTCCAGATATCCATCTGTCCCACGTACATTTCTAAATCACACAGGTCAAAGGCTGAGTGCTCCCATCAGTGTGGATACACAAGGTCATAGCTAAGAGGTACCACTGTTACTTTCAAGCAAGCACTTTTAGACATGAACATGGATTACAAGGCATTTATGTAAAAATGGCTGGTTTAAGTCTAGATGCTTTGCAAATATAGTTTTCACAGTGCAGATGTAACTCACCAAAGACCAAAGTGGAATTTCACCAAAGACTTCTTGAATAATCAGAATTCTGGTAAACATGACCCTTGGAAGAGTCTAGAAAGAACCAAGTTTGTTTAGCCTAGGGATCTGAGGACTAAGAGGTGACATTATAACAGCTGTCTTCATCAAAAGTTGCTATGAAAAAAGAGGGAAATAAACTGTTCTTCTTAACCATTTTGGAGAGGACAAAAATAATGGGCTTAAATTGCGCCAAGTAAATTTCGGCTCCCAGGGAAAGATTTTTTTCCCAAGTGTGAAGGCACATTGCCTGGGTGGGCCACTAAGTCCTCATGCTGGTAGTTTTTAAGAACAGACCTGACAAAGCACCTCTCAGAGTGCTTTAAGTAAGACTACTCAGGCTCAGGACAGAGAGAATGACCCTTCAAGATCCTTTCTAGCTCTGGTTTTTATCAATTTATAGATCATTGAGAACCAGCATTAAGTAAAATCTTCTTGGGAAATCTTACTATACTATTTATTCATATACCAACACTGTTGTGTTTCATCAGTTAGCACATTTCATCAGACAAGTATAAACCTGACTGCAGTGCAAAACAAAAACAGTTGCTACAAAGGAGTCACCTGTTTGATGAACATGCAGCAATCCATGTCCATGGAGTTCAGCAAATTTCAGCCCACTTTTCTCCCTGCTGGGCTGCTCAGAGAGCACAACAAGGCTCTCAGATGAGAGATGCTGTCCCCAAGAAGATATATAATTCCCTAACACTATTATGAGATCCACTCCTATAAAATCCTCATGATGCTCTGACAGCTTCTTTATGATCTCCACATATCCATTTTAATTTCCATAGCAAATTTCCCTCAAATGGAAGACAAATACATCACACAAACCAGACTATTTACACTCATATGAATATTAGTTTCTCATGTTCTTTGTTTCTCAGGCATCTTTGGGTTTGCAATAAGGAATTTGAAGGACAAAATAAAAACTCTTAATGCCAGGCACAGCAAAGTGCTCTGAGTTTAGAGTGAAATTATTCTACTGTGTCTTTTCTTAAGAAATGGATCACATGCAATTCAGTGACAGAAATACTGTCTCAACCTAATTTTATAATGCAATCAGACTGACCTGTCCTACACACAGTAACAGGGAAAAAAGGAGACTCCAACAGACTAAACAGAAGCTACCCTAGTTTTTAATCAATAGGCCTATTCCCACTGGCTATGTATTTCAGTCCAGAGCATTGTAATTAAATATAGGGATGACCTGCATTTCTTTATGAATGAAATAATTTGCTCTCATTTATTTTTATATATGTAGTTATATAGAAAATAAAGTATTTACAGATAAAATCCAAAAATGTTGAGTCTAAACAAACTAAAAGATGCAGGAAATGTTAATTTTGAAGGAGAAAATCCCTTTAATTGACCCATGTCATGGGGTCATCAGAATACTGGAAGAATATTAGTAGTTTTGTTCAGACATAAAATCACATATTATAAAAATAATAATAATATAAAATGCCACTTAAAATTAGATTCAGGGTCTTGAGGATAATTGATGTCATCATATTCCACCAAGAGCTCCCACTGACTCCCTATCATCTACTTACAAGATTAAGGTGAACGGGGTCCAGTCCTACAAAGATATTTTGAACTTACTTTACTTTGAAATATAAAGGTTTAAAAGAATCTCCAAGCCCAAACAGTAATACTGGAAAGTTCACATACAATCTACCATTTTGCCCATAGGCAGTTTATGATACTGTAATTGGAACTGGCATTGCTTAGCAATCACACACACAGAGGTACTAAAAGACTGAGGAAACAACTGCATTTCTAATGAAGTTTCACCACTTCATGTTAATAGATTAAATTATGATTTCTCCTTAGAAATAGGAGAATGAAATCCTTGTAATTTTGCTATTTAAAAAAATAAAGCTGAAAAAGCCATATGAAGGTCCCTCTGAAGGCAGGAATATCTTCATCCTAATCCTCAGTGATTAGTAGTGCATCTACAGTGATTCTGCTTTGCATAAGAATATCCTTTTGCCCTTGACTTTATGGCAGGCTAAAGTTAATGGGCCAAATGCATCCATTGACTAAAATGGTCTTACTCCAAGAATAAGTTTGGCTTACCACACAGAAACACAGCTGAGAGCAGCCTAGAGAATGTCATCATAGGAAATAAACCTACATCCTGCCACCACTTCTTAAGGATGTTGCTTGACTTAGAGACATATTCAAGGTCATATGTACAGATTAGAAAAAATAAATACTGTTTTCAAACTATTACTTCTTGTTTTAGCAAGTGATTTACTTGGTTTTTCAGCTCTAAGCCACTTGGAGCCAAATATTTCATACCACGAGAACAATTCTGTGAGGATGACATGCACAGAAGCATCCTGTGCACCTGCACAGACCAATTACATTAAAGAAATTAAAGGGATAGCTTTTCTCCAAATTAGATATATTGTGTGCTGTTTTCTGACACACCTAATATCAGTTTAATAATACTGCAAATTAGCCAGCACCTTCTACCAGATGTGCATCCCAGTTACTCAGACTATTTATTCAGCCAAAACTGCCTCAATCTGTGCTGCAGGTACCTCCACTGAAAAGCTTCAGTAGTCTGTCACAGTGGAAAGTTCAAAATACTCAAACTGATGCCAGCAACAGCTACTTTATAAAAGAGAAGGGAAGTGCAAAGAATATATTTTTCTCTGCTCTAACAAAGGAGCCAATGGATATTGGACTATTTATTAAAGAAAAAAGCAGCACTTAAATGGATACTATGTGAGGACACTGAAGCCTCTCTGTGTTACTTGTGAGTCAGCTTAAGATTTTGTGTGAAGGATGGGATGTTCAGAAGGAGTTATTTTCCTATTTAAAAGGAAGAGAAGAAGCTTCTGTAAAGAGTTTGCAGAAGAACACATTCCAGGGTAAAAGCACCGCCATGCAAAACTTTTAGTGCCATGGCTAAGGGCATTCCTTTGCTCAAAACACAAAGCCTTGCTGGTTCAGCTGTAAAACAAAATGTGCTTCACATCTCAGAGGGCAAACTGACATAGAGGATCACCTCGTGGAAGAATCCACTTAGATGAGTGAGACACTTCTAGGGCTATCTGAGATCTGGCAAATCAAACCACCAGTCTCTGCTGTGCCATAGTAATAACGATGAAAATTACATCAATAACTCTTTGGAAAAAAACAAGTTTATATCAGCCGACAGCAACATAGAAAGCTCTTGACAAAACATACCACATGTTCATTGCTTTTGATAAATATATATTTATGGTAGTTTTACTATATAAAATAGGTTTCTTAAACCACTATAACTTTTTATAGCAATTATTTAATTTCTTGAGTAAGAGGATCAAGAAATAGAAGTCACATATGGCTCCTAGAATTGCTACAACAGGGTTGTATCTCTGTTAAATATTTTCTATCACAGTGAGCAGCAGTTCAGTCTGATCTCCTTGGAAAAAAATTCCCCCACTTACAATATCTTTGGATGCACCTAAGGTCAGTCAGGTCAGTCAGCAGGAGCAGGGCTAATGAATATACTCCGGTGATCAGATGGAGGAGATATATTCCAGGATGCTATATACAGATCTAATATTTGCATTCCAAACCCAGAACACACACACACACACACCAAAAAAAAATTATATGAAGGAAAGAGAAGATGCCTTAATAATTTCATCTCTCTTTTGGACAAGATAAGGAGCAGATCTGAATGCACTTTAAACCACTTTACTGGGAAGAAGGTACTTGTAGCATAGGGGCTCACCAATAGAGCAAAGAAAGTAATAAAGAAATTAAAAAAAAAAAAATAAAAAACCCAAAGGCTGAGATCTTCATACTATCTAATTCCAGTTAGGAATAAAGAACCTAGTGCTGGAAGTGAAACCAGTCAGTACTATGTGCAGGCCTATGGTGCATTCTCCTCCTGATGCCTTTCAGAACTCATTAATTGCCCACATGAAAGTCATTTTCATTTAATACAAACTATTGGGCTTCTATTAAAAAGTACTGTGTGGCCCAAGCTGGACAACAGCACTGATATGAATGTCTAGACCTATTCTGGTACCCTAAAACATAGAAATGCTCAGCTCCTCCAGGTGCTATTAAAATAGAACCATTAACTTTTTAGATAGACAATAATCTCAGCCATTAAGAAGGGTTTACCAAGTGCTCCCTCTTCTACCTGTGCCATCCTTAAAAGCAGGTCCTGCTTTCAGTCTTGATTTCAGGTACTCAGTGATTTTTTGAGCACAGCAAATTCCTGCTGGTGCATGGAATAATGGCTTTGTTTCTCTGAAGAGGGTTTTGTGGATGCTTCCTCTCCAGCACCTCCCTGGGCCTGTGCACCCCTGGGCAGGTTCAGCTGCTCATACCACCAATAACAAACATACTCTTTCTCCCAGGATTTCAGTCCAGACAATTAAAGGAACATAACTCACCTCTGAACAAAGTAAAACAAAGACAGATATGCTTGCACTCACACAGACACACACGTGTATGAGACTACTTGTAGAGCTCATTCACTACTTTGTATATGTGAGTGTTTGTGTGTACATATACATGTCAGCATACACACCTTTGATCACCAATAGATAAGCCATCTCCAACATGTTATTCAAGCCCTCAAAACCTTGTGGAAATTGTTGCAGCTTAAGTGAGGAAAGAAATGTTTTTCTAACAAAAAGCTTAAAATAAAAAAAGCTGCTTGTGCAAACCTCTTTTCCTTAAACCAAGGACTGCAGTTGTGATAGCATATTGTTACATGAGACTGCCGAGGAAGAACTACCAGTATTTGAGTATATAAATTTGAATAGCTCTCAGTGCTCAAGGCATGAACATGTTTCACCATGCCTTCTTACCATGGATTTTAAATACTAAAAGAAACACAGTGAGTCTCCAGGTCATAAGCACCAACTTCCAGAGGCAAATCATCTGAACACTGCTGCTTGTGGAGGGAATTAGAACCTCTCCACAAGCAAACAGCAGTAGTGTGAAGTCATTCCCCAGTGGAAAACCACCAAAGGAAAGTGCTGTGCACATTTAGCAGGGCTTTTATCATAATAATATATCTGAACCTGTATACATCTATCTGCTGTGGAACCCTGAACTATTTTTGTTCCTTTGTCTCATCAGAGCACGCTGCCTCTTCTGCTTACTTCCCCATCGGAAGACGGCATTTCCACTGAACCATGAACCCGCTTTGGCATAACAAATTTTCCTGGATGTTTCTCAAAATGTGTCACAAAGTGAACATCCTTTGTCTACTCCAATTATATCAGCATTGTCCCCTTCTTCCAGCTGTCATTTGAATATCTTCTGTTTGCAAGCTTTCTTCTAAGCATTCCAGCCTTTCTTCCTGAATCCCCACATTTGTGCCTGATCACAGAAAAAGTCACCGCACTGTGTGATGAAACAAGGGGAGGTTGCCATTTCATCACCCTTTGTTATATCCTTTCCATGGAGAAGGATCTGATCCTGCATTACTAATGGATCAAAGGTCTCCCAGTGGCTTCAGTCAGAATTTCTAAGTCTAAGAATGAATCCAGATGGAGACCATAAATCTGCCTGTTCATTTTCAGTCAGCCAAGCGGAGTTAGATATTAGAGATACTTGTCAGGAGAATATTTTCCCCTAAGAGAAGAACTTGTACAAACAAGAGTGGACTTCAAATAATGCAATATTTCTACGCAACAATGGAGTCATATTTACACATCCATTTCAGTCTCATTTACATTGAATTAGTTCACTTAGCTCTGTTACAAGAAAAAAAATATTTTACAAGAAAAAAAAAATGTTTAAATCAAAGTCCAGGCCTTGTTGTCACAGTTCTGCTTGGGAAAGACTTTGTAACTGCAATGCCATGACTACTTCATACTGTTGTGGACCCACCAAAATCACTGACCAAGGGCTGGGGAGCAGAGAGAGGAGGTGATCTGTACATCACAGCAATCATTTTCCTGTGGAGGTGATATGGAGGCTAACAGCAATTTTCCTTTTCTCCCCCTCTACAAACATGCATTTGTACAACAGCTCTGAGAAAACTCAAGACTACCATTATGTTTTTCATTGTAGCATATTGCTAACGCACATCACTTCAGCGGACTGACCCCAGCCCCTGGAATTCCCTGCTGTGGGGCATAACCACAATCCTGCTGGTGGAAGGGCTACTGTAGCTGCAGGCTCACAAAGCTCTGCAGAGCTATATGACAAAGAAGAACAGGAGAGAGCAGGAATCTCTCTTCCACCCACTGCCATAATCCACATCCCTAAGACAAGGCTGAAGGGCACACAGAGTTTTAAGGTCATCCTGCTCAGCTGAGTCCAGCAGCCCAGAACCTGCTGTTCCACACAATCTACTGTCCCCTGCACACTCACATGCTGCAGTGAAGGGGCTTTTCCTACACCAGCCATGAGGAATGCCTCAGACCCCAGCATGTGGCAATCCAAGGTCCAGAGCATCTGCACAAATCTTCCAGAGTCCCTCAGTACACACAGAACAGGCCCCCACCCCTCCTCTGCCCCTCTGAACCTGAGCCCCCCCAGCTGCAGGCTCAGGACCTCAGTTTAGTCCTGGTGCACCCTGACACAAGACAGACCTGTGGCAAAACAATAGGAAGGCTTATTTAACCTGGTTTGAAGCCAAGGTTCAGAGGTATTCGTGAAAGGGTTGGAAAAAAAAGGGCTACGAGAAGACCGTAATAAAACTTTGTTTGCAATACTTCCTACTCATTGAGGATATTCGCTCAAAATGTATTCGCTAAACTGCTGATCACTGAATTCTATGTTTCCCACATTCTCATCTCATTGTGTAGATTATTTCCTCCAGTGCCTTTTTTGAGGGCTTTTCCTGGAGACATACACTTCAGAGACCCCTTCACATTCTTTCCCTTTTTGCTTCTTTTCAGATTAAGTGCCCTCCCACAGGCTCTCATGACTAATACACATCCATAAGATCCTTTGAGCTCAAAAGCATCACTTGCTATGAACTGTGTGTGTTGTCCCTGTATTTTGTCAAGCAATTCCAGACACAAAAATGAGAGTCTTGATGAGACATAACTCAAGCAGACGGCTCCCTATGGCCCTAATTTCCTGTTAGATTTTGGAGATTTCAAGGGAAACCAGTTAGGTAGTAGATGTTGCAAAAAAATCAGTTATTTATTTTTGAAATAAAATTATCTGATTAATGCCCATATTTTATAATAGTTCAAGCTTCAAATGTTTCACTTGTTAATTTAGCTCAATTGCCATTCTTATATTCAGACAGCTTTCCTTCATAGCTGAGAGTTTATTTCCTTGTTTTCTAGAACACCTGAAGCATATGTTATAATTAATTAAAATAGAATGAAGATGTTAACAGCTCCTCTGTGTGACATATTTCTCTAACATCCTGCTTTAAAACTAAAGAGAAATGGCACATACATAATGAAAGATCCTTCATTACTCAGTTTTGCACTGTAAACTCTATCAAACATTTTTGCAAGAAAACAGTAGAAAGTGAATTCTCCAGAACGCCAAAGGTTTCAGGCTTTCTAGAAAATGAGTTATTTCCTGAAGCTGCAGGCTTGTAAAAAGGTCCTTTTCACCAAAAGGTTTGGACGTCAGCACAGGCAGCCCTGCGTCACACTTCCTGTGCTGCAAAGGTTATGATACAGCAGCTAGAATCAACACAGAGTCAAACTGCAAATTAGATTACAGAGCTGAAAATAATTAAGCAATAACGACAGAGGAACAGGGCATTTCCTGGGGCTAAATGACCTGCTGGGAGGAGCTGAGGTCTTTAATGTTACTTCCAGCTAAACATCAGGAAGAAAAGTGCTATAGTTTTATAGTTCATATATTTTTTGCTGGTCCTTGCATGCACAAAGGGCAATGCCGCGCTCTTGCTACTCCCAGAGAATTAATGTTCACAGCATTAGTCAATCAGATTTATTTATTTATTTGCCACCAGGCACAGTCTGGGGCACTGCAGGTCCCTCCCTGTCTATGGCAAAGTAATTGGAGACAAGACAACGGGAAGACGACTGTCTTGGCCAGTTTCTCTCATGCAGAGGCAGAGGGATTAAATCAGTTGTCCACTGAAAGTGTTCCTGCAGCACTGGATGGGTGGCTCCAGACATCTCTTCTAATCTCTGTACAAAAGAAGTTCCACTGTCTCCTCCTCAGGCACCTCAGACCTTTTTCTCAATCCCATAATCTCTAGAAAGTGTCTAATTCATCATATTTGTCTTCCCAGTCAGCTCTATCTCTCTCCTTCACGCTTTTCTCTACTACCCTCCCTGACTGAAAGTCGACAGTTCCCTCCCTGGTGTCCCACTGTGCAAGGCAGAAAAGCATTTCTGGTGCCCTCAGCCTCTCCCACAGGCTTCTGTGGGTGCTCAAACCCACACCAGACTCTCTGACCACAGAAAAGGGTCACCACTGAGTCACCCCACGCTGTGGAGTGCTCAGGTGAGCATCTCCCCTCCCACTGCTAATCCTTATCCAGTGTTCCCCGCTCACACAAGGAATAAGCCAAAGGAACCCAATTCCTTTCTTGTGTTTGTGGCAGAATTGCATTGGTGTTTTCAGCAGGAAATGATATCACAGAGGAAGCCATAGCTAACACAGTATATTCACTTTATCTTCTGATTTTGCTGTCATTTACGGTCTTATACTTAGCCTGCAATGGCTAGAAAACAGATGAAATACACTTTTCTTCCTTTTTTCTTCAACTAAACTATGTCTATTCCAGCTCCAGTTAATGTCAATAGGAACAAGAAAAAGGCAAAAGCAAAAGCAAAAGCAAAAGCAAAAGCAAAAGCAAAAGAAAAAGAAAAAGAAAAAGAAAAAGAAAAAGAAAAAGAAAAAGAAAAAGAGAAGGAAAACAGAAAAAGCAAGAATAAGGCTCCACCCAAATACTAACTTTTTATCCCTAAACAAAAATAGTTATTCTGCAGAATTAGGACCTACAGTCATCTCTTGTGCAACCCTGCTGGAGTCAAAGGAGTCACCCTGGGAACAAATTTGGCCCATTCTGTGGAAAACAGAACTCAAAGGGCAGGGTGACCTGTTTTGCAGCAAGAATGTAAATACAAGTGATAGAGTAGTGGTTTGGGTTTTTTTGGCTAGTTTTGTTGTTTTTTTTTTTAATGACTAAGCTTCAGAATAGGAATTTAATTTCTAGACCTGGAGTTTTGTTAATTAAGGCTCAGCAACATGAGCCTGAGATTTTCTAAATATTGTATAAGAAATCAATAGTAAATGGGACATCAAAACACACATCATAATCTTTTTTTTAAATCAAACTATTATTATTATTGTAAGATAAATATTATTATGTACTATTTTACACACCTGGATCTACAAAGTGCTTCACAAACAGGCTGAACAAATTGTACAGCAGACATCTCACTGCCTATTCCTAAAATACAGCCACTTCTGTAACAAAAACCAGCAGCTGTTAACACTACACAGCTATACCAGACAAAACCTTGGGGCATAAAATGAACATGATGACTCTACTTATCCAAAATTGCAAGTGAAGTGTAAGTAGGTAGAAAGCATGGTAATAATCCAAATACAGAGAGTGATACTGCCACTCTCTTGCCAGAAGCTGGAGATTGTACTTACAAGGACATCAGTCTTATCCAAAACCCCTGCAGATCTTCACCCACTACTGTCAAAGGCAGTCTCCAGCTGTAAAGAGAAGGTCACAGTATCCATCCTGCCAACTGCATCTTCTTTTTAGAGCATCTCCTTTTCAAAGCATCTCGAGCTTTCCCCAAGAAAGCTGCCTAAAACTGGTCCCTTTAAGCCAGGAGCTCTCACAGGTGCTGCAGCTGGTCACAAAAATTCAGCTTTCTCATGAACAAAATGTGTTTCCCATTTCCCTCTTACAACAAGTCTCTTCCTTTGTTTATTAATTTGGATTTTTAAAGGAGATGAGACTGATGAAGACTCCTGTTTATATTTTCCAAGCTCTTTCCCTCTAGAGGAAAAATTATTTGCTCAGAAAGAGTGGTAGCATAGGGGACAGAATCTGCCATCTTCTTCTTCATTAAATCACTTAGCCTATAGTAATATAGCAAGAGACTGTATTAAATATTACCATGAATGTTAGCATGTATGTACTTGAAATGCCCCATAAATACAGAGTGCTTCATCTTCCAGCCAGGACTGCAGGCCCTGCTTCTGACATCTGTTGTGTCACAACAGAAAACAAAATTCTCCTGTAATCTCAATGCCTTTAGACTATTTTTTTTTGACCGAAAAAGTATTTTTCAGCCTCATTTGTAATAGCAGACTGTTCTATGATCAACCAAAGTTCACATTAGCATGTGCCATCTCCAGATGCAAATTACATAACATGGTATTTTTTTTTCCTGGCTCTCTTCAGATTGTGGTCGTCATGAATAACTGTCAACTGGCTCACAAGAGCAGAAAAATACAAAAGCTCAGTAATGTTTTCATCATCAGAGACACAAGCTTTCTAGATGTTCCTGTAACATATCATATTCCATCAAATTCCCTCTTCTTCCCTCCCCAGTGGCCTTGCAGCCTCCAGAGAGACCCTGTCCTCTCTCTGTCTCACTGATGGATGTCCCCACAGGGGGGGCTATATAACCATTAAGCAGACTTAAAAAAAAAAAAACCTGTTTGCCATTATAACAACAAGAAGAAAGGGAAGATTTGCCTAATATCCAAGCAATGGATGAAAATGTCCTTGGATTGTCAAGTTGCAGTGATGAAAATGCCTTACAGCCAGAAAGAGAAAAGGGAGAAGCAAGGATGCCACACCAGCAGGTGAGAGCAAAGGCTTTTTACTTCATGTCTCTGAGGAACAGGATAGAAAGATAACATTTCTCAATGGGTTTTGTTCCCTTCTCCCTTGTTTATGCACCTCCAGCTGACCTGATTATGTCAATGCCTCCTGAAACTCGTTATAACAAGTTCTCCCCGTTGCAGTGACACTTCTGATGAAAGCAAAATTGAGCTGACCCAGGGAGTGGCAGCAGATTCCTGGAACTGGCTGTGGCTCCTGTGCCACCCTGAACTTTACAGATCAGGGCTTGCTACCCTAAAAGGAGAAAATGGCAGCACACTCGGGAGGGTGCAGGGCTGGGCCCAGCACCTCTGGGAGAAAAGGCAGGCTTGGGGTGATCCTAACAAACTTTTCACACAGTGCTTCTGTATTCTTCCTTTTCCCCTTTCTTCCTTGGGGAAGGCTGTTTACGTTAGGTGTATCAGTGCTTAGAAACTAAATGGGAAGTCCCTTAGAACATTAAAATTACTATCCTTCAGGGGACAGGGTGCTTGTTTACAAAACCAGCTTATGGCCCAACATGAATGCGCTTTGTTAAATGTTAAATGTGGTATGTATCTGCCAGCAAAGCAAGCATGTCAAATTTACAACTGTGACTCACAGAGATGAGAGGATTTTTTTGCTTAGGTGGTAATGTGCTTTAAAAGGAGAGTGAATCTGCATTTCTTGGGAGGGAAAGCTGGGATACAGCCAGAATTCCAGCCAAATGATGACTCCTGATGTTCTTTCGCTGGCTCAGACTCCCAGCTCCTCTTTTTGATTTTGTTAAACTTTCCCTTTTGCTACCATTTACCTCAATTTCCTTAAATAGTGAGAGCTTAGGTAACACCAATTGTTTCATTTGCTTTTTCTCTGACTTTGACAACGTGTGATGCTGGATAAATAAAGTCACCTATATTTTGGCCCCACCCAGAGAACTTCACCAAAGAACACAAATAATGCATTTCATTATCTGGCCTTGGTTAGGCACAAGGCACGATGCAAAGGCATGTTTTGATCTTTGTTCTGTGCAAGAATTCCCACTGGAGAAAAAAGAATCAGCAAATTATAAAAAAAAATATGGACATGAAGACAAAAAGACCATTAATGGGTCCCTCCTCTGTATGGTTCTATAGTTTATCGAGTGCAGTGTAATATGCTCTCCTTTCCTGGCAAGAAAATACCATTCAAGGGAGTATGATTCCTCTGCCAGAAGGAAGCTTAGCCAACAAGGTCTGAAATGTAATTGGTAACCTGATTGGAATGCTCTTCTGTTGGGAATACAACCATGGCACAGAAGAGAAGGAGAAACAGGAGAGAACTTTCTTACAGTGGTGTTGGCTTATGAGAAGTTCAGCTTTGTAGGATGACCTTCAATCTTAAATTTAAAGTTTCCTTTGATTTGTACACCAGTATCTGCTTGGCTACTTCACAAATTTTAGACACATCATTTTTAACACCTGTAGCAATGCATCAACCCCACAGATCTACTTACATGGAAACAAACCCCAAACAACCCGAAACCTTTTTACAACCCACCATAAAGAAGGCTTTATTAATAAGCATGCAGTCTGTTTTTCTAATAAAACTCCTACTCAGGCTACATCTATTCACCATTGTGTCCTGTCATCCTTCATGATCAATTCCCAAATTTGATTGCAAGCAGTTTTCATCAGGGATCATGTCTTCTTCATCCCTGTGGACATTCAGATGTCTTCTCTGCAGAGTCATAAACTAATAAAAACAGACACACACATCCATCAGCTAACCTGGCATAAGTAGTAGTCACTACAGGCAAATCTTTGCCTGTTATTGGACTTACACATAATCTAAGAGAGCAACAGCTGAGGAATAAAAATGAGCCAAGGTGATATTTTCCAAGCTTGCCTTTGGGAAACACAATGAGGAGATGAAACCCACACTTTCAGAAGAGCCTGATTTCTGGGTGCCAAGGAATCACTTTCTCAATTTCCTGTATGGCTCCTTTTTATTGCCAGAGTTTTCTCCTTGCACTCCTCCTTGAAATCACTCCTCCTGTTGGGCACTGTAAATCAGGGGTTTTCCAAGGCTGCATGATCATTTGGTGTGAGATGTAAAACAGGTACCACGGGCCATCAGTGAAAGAATCCTGGAGGAGAAAGTTTAGTAGGATCAAGTTCCACTGCAGACTTGGTGTTTCGTCCTCAACTCATCAGTCAGCCCTTCTGAGCCACGCTCAAAGCAGCCAAGGGCATCTGCAGGCAGGGCAGAACTGTGCCAGGAAAGGACAGAAGTGGCCACTGTTGTCACAGTTGTCACTGCTGTTACTCTCACCCTGACTAACATGCCTAGAATAGGGGTGGCCTTCCCATGTGGCTCTAGAAAGTAGGGTGCAATCCCCCCTCAATGCCTAACCAGGGCTTATAATTCAGTTATAGCTCCTTTCTGTCCCTCACCTTGACCAGAATTAAGCTGTAAGAATCCCTTTGCAAGCTGGAGCAGGCTTTTTAATTCCTCTTCCTTCCTTCCATGCAATACATTTGAGCCTTGGACATTTGGTTTTGAAAGACTCAAGGGCAGAGTGTGTGGGATGTGACATTTACCAGGATTCCTCTTTCATTCTTGTTTCAATGCGCAGGGCCAGGTGAGAATTTTGCTTTCCAATTTTTATAAACTCTGTCCATCACACACCCATGCAGAAAGCAGTGAAAAGAAAAGCTACTTTCAGAAAGGGATAAAGGTACTGACCTATGGGTTGGGTGCAGGACTGACAACAACACTTTGATGTTGAAAACTTTATCCTGATAGGGTTTCATGCTGAAGCCATTTAACATCTGCTCTTCCCTTAAATAAGGATGTTAATAATTATTTGGCTTATATTTTTATTTCTTTCCATAATATTTGTATTCTCCATTCAGGAAAAGAAAAAGCCAATGTAATTTTGTCCCCATGATATCCTCCTGTATCATATAACTACCTCCTGAAGAGCTCTCTGTCTACAGTACACACAAACTCGTGTGCACGTGGACACTTTCCATCCATCCCCACACTCACATGCAAACACATGCTGATTTTACATGTTCTGTCTCCATGTGGGAACTGTGAGATTGCAGGAGGGGCTGCTAGCAAGGTTTCCCAATGCTTGTTATGATAAACACCCTGCTATCAGTTGTCTGTAACTTTGCCAAACCTCTCCTGTCTAGCTCCAGCTGAAATTTTCTGTGCCAACCACATATCTCAAGCTGAATGCTTTTTGGAAAAAACTCTGCACTAAAGCAGATCAGTGATCTGGATCAGGGAAAAACACACTGTTGTGTCTGTGCTGAAAAACAAATTAAATCTGGGTAACCTGCTAGGATACATGCTCTTACTAACCTCATACTTTTTAGCATGGATTTAAGCTCATCTGGAGGACTCGAGCCTTTGTTCGAAGAGTGATTTTTGCAATGCACATGGAAAAATGACCACTTTGGCCTGGTGACCAGACTTTGAAGCCTCCTATCTTGCAGCTGAAAATCTGGAAAACCTTCAGAGCTAAAAGTTGCAAAGGGAGCAGCCTGTTGCAAAGTTGCAAAGGGAAATCCTGCAAAGTTTCCCTTTGCAAAAGTTGCAAAGGGAAATCCTGCACAGCCGGTGGATTGCTCAATGCTCCTGGTGCAGCAGGGGATGGACCAGCTCAGCCAAGCCTGACACTTTGCCATGGTCTGAGGCCATGGGCACAGGGAGAGGTTTCACTCTACTCTGCAAGTAGAACAGAAGAAAGCTGGCTTTTATAAGCAAATCCCTATCTCCCTTTCACTGTGCCCTGAAGAGGTGGCCATGTCCCCACCCAGGACATGAGAAAATTCCTGTTGAAATCTACACTTGAGAAAAAGAAATTAAATTAAATTAAAATTAATTTCTTATAGGTAGTAACTCAAGTATTTTTCCCTTCATTATGACTTTTGACTAAAACAGCACAGACAGCAGGTTCTAGCCCACTCAGAGTTTCACTTCACAGACCTCTTTGAACTGTGTCATACTACCTGGTAATGTAGACAATATTTTTAAACAGCAGAAAAGCAACGCAAAACAATAGAAAACCAAGCTAATTAGTGCCTTTCCAAGTAGAGCATATTTTTGCCAAAATTTTCAAGAGATCTTTTTCACTGGGATATATGGGATGATCCCCTAAACAAAAATTTGATTTGTGTATTTTTGGTTTTTTTCAGTGTTTGACTGACTTTAATGAAGAAGTTTAAAAAATCTTCCAAATTCAACACTTTCAAGGCGCATGCATCCATACTTGCCACAACATCTAGCCAGCCTCAAGATTTTTCTGCTAATCTAATAATCTTAATAAAGCAATTTCATGCTCTGGCACATCTGCTTCCAAAAGACATTTTGCATTATTTTTCTGATTGTGTTTCTGCCGCTAAAGAAAGCTGAAATGAATGCTACAATTTACACTGAACACTGTTGACTTCCTAGTGGAGATGACAAAAAATAGTTATGATTGGACACACCATAATATGCAATAAACGTTTAGGGAACCATAAGACACAAACTCACTTGTGTTCTTCCTTGCTTATGGTTAAAAAATTTGAGAGGATATTGACATTTTGTCCCAGAAGCTTACAGCTTTCTCTTTCAGGAAATATTTTCATCCAATATTCTTTGTAGTTTTTTTCAGCTAAGTTTTTTTCCTCTGACTATATGGATTCACAATAATTCTGTTTTACACCCCAATAACACTAATGCTAGGAAGTTTAAGTGAAAATTTTACAACTTCCCACGTTGTTCCCCAGTTCTTAGTAAATATTATCCCTGACAAAAAAAACTGATCACAGATAATCTCCATCTTTCTAAGACAAGAAGCAAAGATTTTTTTTTTCTTTCATTTATATTGTGGCCACGAGGAAGTAAAATTTATCTTCTTAAATACAGAATTCACAATGCTACTTGTTTGATTATTTCCTAGTCAATAAATCCATAATCTCCTGGGCTGCTGAGTATGGCTATTTTTTATGCTTGAGAAAGCAAAGCCCAGTTGGAGAAAGAGATGAAACACATTACAGAGTGTAAGGAAAATTTTGCTGAGGGGCAACACTGAAAGACTGGTGTATGTCCTAAAGGTAAAACCCAGCATAATCTGAATTACTAACCCTGCTGCAGTGCCCGACAAATTCATGGCTGCCTCTCCCTCTGCTTGTCCACTGTACTTGCCAGTTCCTGGAAAAGAGTTGTCTCTGTCACTTTTTGTATCCAAACAATATTCCCCTAGAGTTTTAACTGCTACACAAATAGAAATATGACATAAAGGACAAAGGATAATTTTGGCCTGCTGACAGTTTTCGTGTCCGTGGGTTAAAGAAAGTTAATAAGAGAGTTTACTGTGTGTACCACTTGAACACTAAAAACGTTCCTCAAGAGGTTAAAAGTTCAAAGTTGAGTCAAAGTCTGCACTGCCTCCACTCTTCCCTTTTAATTATCTGAGGTCAGGAAGTTAATAATACCAGAAATCCCCAGTAGAGACCTCTTGCTCAGTGTATGAACTTTAAACTTGTTCAGCTTTTTTCAAAGGGTAAAAAGTTCAGTGAAAACACAGTGGATTTTCCCTCTGGTCTCCACCAATTCAACCTCAAGGGTTAAAAGTTTAACTGTAAAAGAGGAACCTTTGTTCTCTGAGCTACATTTACAGAGTTCACTTATTAAAAGGTAAAGATTTCAAACTGCAGCTAAAGTCCAAAGTGATTCTTTTCCATAATGATGAAAATATCGCAATAAAAGCAAGTCCTTTGATCTGCTATCACTTCCCTCAGAAGTGACTGTCAAAACTTATTTTTCTCTTTATTTTGAACTTTGGACGAGTAGTGGAGCCACATGGGTCCCTAAGGCCATGTATATCTGTTAAACAGCAACATGCTGCATTTGTGAATTTGTTCGACATTTTTCAGCCAGGCAGTATCTTTTCCCTGCTGGAACATTTGTGGCAGATGTCTCTCCACCAGGACTTTTTGCACAGTTTATTTCACACAAGCTCAGGTTCACACTTTTGACAATGGTGAATGTGTCAAGTGTAAGTGTTCTCACTATCTTCACTCTCTAAAGACAAAGATCCCCCTGATGATCCTTTGGGAATTATGCTGATAGAAAATCTAAAAACCAGCTAATCTAAAATATATCTGGTTTTATATAACACAGTTGAGATTTGAGCTATGGGAGTTCCCTGGGGGGCATTCAGGAGGTGTAAAGCATGTGATATTGATTGGTGTGGGTCTAAGGTTTCCAAAAAGAGGAAAAGCCAACAAAATGGTTACTTTTGTTTTTAGCATTTGTCCCATGTCTAATGGCCAGGATAAGTATTCATGCACCTGAAATGGGAAATACCCTTGGCTTGGAAGATAATAGATAGCTATGCACGAATTTGAAAATCTTCAAAAACAACAAATTCTAATCTGGGCCTTCCTTAGGGAATCTCTTATAACGTGAGTTTTGGATTGCAGTGGTGTGAGTGGCCTTTTTATTAAAGATCAGCTTATTAAAGTTCAAATATTCCCAGAACAGCTCATTTCCCAGTCCTGCTTCATTTATGAAGAGGTTGAAGCTCAGCATTTCAGGCTTGCTGTACCCACAAGAAAAAAGCCCTCATTGTGTGCCTGAAAGTGTTGCTCTGACCAATACCTGTGACCCTGTTCTTTGATAAAAACCTCAGCAAAATCAATACAAGGTCTCTCTTTGGAAAGCTTTAGGTCTGCCCATCTCACTCTCAGAACAGAACTCAAGATCATTCTACTCCACCTGACCCATGCTTGGAGGACTACTTAGTTTTGAAAAATTAGGTTTTAAATTTAGGTCCACTCTAAAATTTCTTTAACTGGGATGTTAAGACCCACACTTTGCATTTCTCAGAGAACAATATTCATCGCTGTGTCTATAAAGCGCACTTTGCAATGAACCTGCAGGTTTCTAAATTACTCTTGCAGTTTTTAATTTTCCTAGACTTTGCATGACCTGATATTCCATTTAACCTATCATTCATCAAGGACTAATACAAGCGCCTCTTCTTTACCATTTTAGTCCCTTGTTTACACTGTCAGATGAAGACCAGAGCAAAGATAAGCTTTTCTTGATTACTCTGAGAAACATTTTCTCTCTCCTTTGCGTGACCACCTCTTGAGCTCTTTCAAGTTCAGTTCAGGAGGAAATATTTGCTATTCTAGCAGAACTACTTTACTAGGTCCAACAGTTCCAAAGTTCAGCTAAAGATGCTGACCTTAGGCGAGGGTCTAGTTGGGCCAGCCCTGCTGTGATTCCACCAGGCTCTCTGAAGAGGGTGCTTGGCATTAACTCTGCATGACCCTCTCAGCAAGCTCCATTCAGACCACAAACTCGCAAATTAACAACAGATTCTGGAGGTTACAGGCCACAGAGATAGAGGAAAGGATGACTGAATCTGATTATGGAGCCACTTACAAGACTTGCAATAGGTAGCATTGCATAATTTTTTATTGGAAGAGGTCCCTTTTGGACATAATTGCCATTTTACTCAACTAATTATAATTATGCTTAATACAAAAAAAAAAGGCGCACAGACTGTTCAATACAGCTGACACTGACAATATTTGTGCAAAGCATGACTGTTTCACAAATATAATCTGAGTTCAAGTGATTCCAGGACCAAATTGAATACCTGGCAATCAGACCTCCATAAATTATCATTTTAAATGGAGCATACACTTTCAGACTCTGTGAGATATAAACTATTCTAGTTCACTTTTGCTTCTCAGTCAGTCTCCACATATCCCTTTTGTTTTAACTGCAGCTAATCCATGTTTCTATGGACTAACTTAAACATGCTTTTGATGTGTCTTATCCTTCAGGCTAAAACATTGTTTTTCTTTGCAGCAAAAGAAACATCCCATGCAAAACTGCTAACACATACTGTACTCTTTTGAAACGGGGTTGTTGGGGTTTTATTGATAGTGCATTTGTAGCCACAGAGTCCAAAACCAGTACTTCAGAGTATTTCTTTACTCATCATCATATCACCCCCTTCACAGGCATGCATCTATACAAAAGCACTTCTGAATGCAAAATTCACCCTCTGACAACCAGGGTAGGGGTAGTGATTTCTAGAACAAGAGCTCTGACCCAAGAGCATCATCAAGATGTACTGGGAAGATTAGAGGATTACACTTCCCACCTGCCCTCCTGGCTGGCAATACAGCCAGGTGTTTCCACCCTCCTCCTGTCTCATTCTCCAGCTCTGTGTATCAATGTACTGTGCAGAAGTTTAAATTAAAACAAATCAGCCACAATCTTTGGTATCTTACATGCAATCACACACTCAGAGCTGTTGCCTTTGCTTCTAGGCTGGTGACCTCCCACTGAGGAACAGGGAAAGGTGCAAACTTCTGAAATTTCTCCAAAATGAGTCACTGGCACTGGTGAGAAGAGCCCTAAAGGACACACTGTGCTGGCAGGGTGGGGCAAGGGGCAGGTACTGGATGTTTCCATCATCTCTACATTTTGTCATGTCTCTACTATGGCTTGTTTCATTTGATTTTCCTCCTTTTTATTCTTTGCTAAGTCATTCTGCGCCACGTGTGCCCTTTTACTGTAAGCCCAGCTGACAAAGCTCTGCCCCTTGCCCTGCAGGGACATAATGCCATGACAGATACTAGGAAAAACCAAAGTAATGTGAATGTCTTTCCTACAGAGAAAGCTCTTCTGGATTTGCTGCTCCTCATGACATATTCAGTATGAGGAGAGAAGGAGAGAACATAGATTCAATCACCATATGCTACAAGAAAGCCACCCACAGATAGCACATAATCTGATGCTATAGCCCCTAAGTTTAGACCTAATGGGCCCTTCTGAACAAATGGATCTTGCCTCATAATGTAGCTCCTGCTCATCTAAAATGGAAAGAGCCAAGAAAAATAGCTGGATGCCAGCTGCCCACAGTACATTTCACACAAAACTAGTGAAAAAAAAGTCACAGTGAAGAGCAAACTATCTAGAGACAGCTCTAACAAGCACTCTGGGCTCTTACTATTCTTTTGTTGTAGCATTTTCTGTCTATTATTTTACTGGGATGGACCCACTTAATAAAGGGATAATGTGTCTTCTAAGGAGATGATCAGATTATCTCTCTGATAGCTGCATTCAAAGGTGATGAGAAAAGGGAAGGAGCCTCCCCTTCTACACCCAAATCCTTCTGCAGGTGATTCATTTGCAATCTCTGCAGCCACAAACAACAAATCTTACGTGAATGGTAGGATTAATTTTAATTCAATTATTTACTAATTCAGAGGAGAGAAAATCCCTTCTCTCCTTATGAGTATGGAATCTCCTGAGCTCAGAATCTGGTGACCACCATTAGGCTCACAGTTACACACCAAAATTATGTCCTATGACACCAAGAGAAATGAAAGGTCATAAAACTCACAGTTTTCACACAATCCCTCAAGTCCCAGGCCCTTAAAGTACTAAGTTTTTTGTCCTTTCAAGAACAGCAGCAAACGGAAATTCTTCAGTGTGTGAAAAAAGTCTGGAGCAAGCTTTGCAAATGAAAACACATGGCAGGACTCTCATCCCCCACGCAGGGAGCACACATGGAGGGAACAACTTGGTCCAGCTTGGAATGTACTGGCCATTGAAACACAGTTTCTTCCAAGGACACATCTGACTTAGAAGAAAAGAGGACAGAACAATATAAAAATGGCTACATACTCTCATCAGAACCAACTGTGGGCTGAGTAGTCCTAAAACAATGGGGTCTTTCAAAACCCCCCACAAATTTACTTAAACATACTTCTTTTGAAACCAGTTTGTGTGTTAGCCCTCAGCCCTCCTTTTACAAAGGAAATTGAAGGTCATTATAGAAAAGAGCTCCAGGCAAATTTTTCAAAGTTCACAGCACCTCATGAAGACAATTCACTTCAATAATTATTGGGTGATAACTAATATGAATTCTGAAAAGATTTGGGCAGTGCCCAGTGGAAAAAAATTCTGCTTTGGACTACCCAAAAATATGAGTAAGCCATGTAGAAATAATTAATCATATACTACCCATTATAATTAAAAGTGTAGTTTTAAATAGCTTCTTGATTGAGAACAAATGCCCCATTAATCTGGGGCATACTGACTTAGGAACATAAGAAACGTCAAGCAGAGTGATGACCAAAATGACACGGGACTCCACATGCTGCATGTGCCCCATCTCAGAGGCTCACAGAGAACACTCAGTGCAAAGGTCAGTGAATGTGGTGACTTGTGAAAAACTCCACTGACATCTGATTTTTTTTGAAGTCAAATTATTTCTTTGTAGACCACTAAACATTATAGGAATTCAAAGTGGCTGTGTTAGCATCCCATCTGTCATTTTTCACAGTAATACCTTCTACTCCAGTATTTCTCTGGGAATATTTCTACTTTTACTTAAAAATATATATATTGTTTTGCAGCTGCATCTCACTCTATGTCCACATACCATTTTTTAGACAAAGGTGGGTTTGTTCTGTCCATGATACAGGTGAATTAGGAGTGGTGCAAACCACTTGGGCATAACCCCAAGCTTGATCCAATACATCTACCCTCACAGCAGGGTGTACTGTCCTGGGCTTGTTACCCTGGTTTTCAACTATCTCAGCACAAAACAAGCTCTTAGAAAGCTTCTTTCTGGACTGAAGCTTGCTTTTAAAAGGCTTCACCCTTCAATTTTATAAAAATTCATTGCTGATTTTCAAAGAATATAGTCTAAAAAAATCTCTCGTTATAACACTTAACTGTAACTTAGAGAAGAAATTTCATTACATTAATATTTTGTAGTAGAATCTCTGGTGCAAATAACATAAATTATCCTTTTTCCTTAGAGATTTAATTTTGTTGGTAGATTTCACCCAGGGAATCAGAACTGGCTCAAGTGGCAAAGCCAAGATTTTTAGGTCTTTACACCATCAGCAGGCAGCAGAGCTGCACCAGACCAATTTCAGATGCAAATTTCCTGAGACAATTAGGGCATTTGGGCTCAAAACCAGTTTGAAATAAAGAAGGATTTTATAGAGCAGCTTTGGAATTTGAAAACTCTGTTAACAACTCTTTTTTTCCTGTAATCCATCTAAGGAAGGCCCTGTCACCATGACCATGAAGCCAATTTCCTTCCATGGAAAGACACCACCTTTGATAAAAATGCAGATGCAAGCCAGGTTTCCATTTTCTCAAAAGAAAGGAAACTTCTTGAAAAAAACCAAAATCATACAGAGAGAAAATTTGGATTTTGCTGAAAAGTTGTTTGCTGGTTCAGAAATAGCTCCACTGCACTAACATTGTCCATCTGGCTGAGCTGCAGCCATGGGTCACAGGAGTTATCTCATGAGCTGTTTATGGGAGCTCATGATGATCTGAATCATATCTTCCTTCTCCTCTATGCCCCAAATTGTATTTCCTATTATACAGTGATGTTCAGGAGATTTGTTGGACAGGGGTTAAATCTGCTACTCTTTCAAAATGTTTGAAATTTAGTCCAATTCAATTTCTGTACAGATACTTATGAAATCGTGTTTAAATAGCCTGAAAAGCAGTTTTACAGACAAAAAGAAAAAAAAAATTGCAAGCATGGGGGAGTGTCTTGCCTGCACCAGCTGTCTGATCAGAGGATAATTCAATATAACATAATCTACCTTTCACATTTAACCACTAGGACTTCAGAAAAAAGTACTGAAAAATCTCATTGAAAGCCTAATTTAAATGAGAAACATTGAAGTTATGCTTTGTCAAATAATCCTGAACAATGAATACTTTAAAGGACATCACAGATTTCACTGAGCTATTTCATGGACAGAAAAGATTTACATCCATTAAATAAAGTACTCATTGCACGTTAAGTTCTACTGTCTCCGGATATTCACCTTCATTTTTGAGTAATATAGTTTAAAATGTCTAAGTACATATTCCTGGAACTGTACTATAATTGGATCATGGTGTTTATTTTACTGTAGTTCATCCAGTTGTCCTTTATGCTTTCCCAGCCTGGCAGCTCCCTTTGGGGTGAGACTTAGCTCCCAACACTCATCACAATTGAAGCTGCTAAGTTTTCACAGGTGATCAGAAAAATGGGAAAAATTTGTGAGGAATACTGTATTCTGAGAATGCTGGGTGTAGGTGAAGAGATTCCCAGAAAAGTTTGTGAAGTTTCACACTGTCACATAAAAAGTGGGACCACAGCAGGGTGGCTGTGAGTTTATTGATCACAGATCCACACTCTGATCGCTGTGAGGAGCCCAAATAACCAAGCAGAGGACGGCAAGGAAAAGTGGAAGGTTGGGTCAGTGTCCAGTGAGGACACGACAGGGCTCAACTCACACAGTTTTTCCTTTCAGCAGCAGGTCACATACATCATGCCCACGTGGTCCCAGAGCTAACAAAACAGCGTGGCAATAAATAGAGGCGGGGGTCAGTGTGACCCGAGGCTCAGCAGCGCAGGATATTCACTCTGTGAACTGGGATGAGATAGCACATGCTGAGCCAAGCCCTTGACTCTGAGCCAGCCTCCCCAGCCTCCCCTCCCCCTCACACTGGGTGCCACTGCACAGGACGTGTTTTCAGATGCAGGGCAGGACAAGTGACTGAAATTCTGTGAGCTGTTCCTCGTCTCTTCCCCTGTAACAATCCCCTCAGTGTACTGGATCAAACCCTCTTGTATCCTTGCACTTTTCTACTTGCAAATAACAAACAGCCAAACTTTGTTTTTCCTCTTACAGCACCATAAGATGCCCAGTGGATATGTCTGGTTTGTGGTAGCTCCATCAGTTCATTGTCATCATTGATCAAGTATCTGCCATGTGACTCCACCAAATTCCAGTAACATTTGTCAGTAATTTAAATATGTGTCATATTTTCAAAACACACTTCATTTTCATACAAACTTTCCTAGGTTATAGTTTATAACAAATCCTCAGATAATCTCTTATTCCAATTAAATTTAATCCTTTAAATAAACTGCAGCAAATTAGAGGCAAAGGTGAGAAGGCTACTGAGGTAAAAGAAAGTCTATGGGGGGATGATACACAAAGAAACTGGTAAGAAAAACTTCCTCATGAACTACCCTCATGTGCCATCTGCACAGTGATTGATTCAAGGTCTGGGCTGGGGTTTTTTCTGTTATTTGAGTTATAAGGAACCTATTTGGCAGAATGTAGAAATGCATTCCTTATCCATAACGATGCTGCCAGTGGTCCCTGGGTGGATCCAAATTTGGTCCTGCTGAATCGAGTGCACAGCTCCCACCTCTGTCCATGACTGCCCCTTGAACAGCACAAACATCTATGCCCCCCTCACCAGAAAGGATCAGGCTGTAGCATCTTTAAGTCTGGGCTTTTCGGTTTTAGTCCTATCCTTCCTATTCTTTCTAACAGGAATTTTAAGGGGTGACACAGATTTTTTCATATTGAAAATCATAATTTTGTACTGAACTGTCATCTTTTTGCTGTCACTGTCTCGGAGTTGGTCTCAACTTTGTTAATAACTTTGGCTTTCATCATGGTAACATTAATAATGAAGGACTCATTTGGTATTAACCTACATGCCATACACATGTTTTTAGAAATTCCATTGAGATCCAGCAGTAGTTTACTGTTCCTGCCAATCCTGATTGAATAGTTCAGCACTACAGCACAAAAATAATTCTGAGAATTTTCAAAGTCTTTGGTACACTCTGCATACTTGGTAAGAAGTTTAATGACTATTGATATTGCTTTTATTAATTTGCTTAAAATATATTTCAGCTTCTCATAAACATTAAACTGTCTCCCATGACTTGCATCACAGTAACATAAGCACAATTTTCTAATGCCTTAGCTGCTTTTAACAGAAGTTTAAGCCAATCCAGGTAGTTTTGTACCCAGGCAATTTAGGAGAATTCATACCCCTTCTGAGGTAGCTCTGCTCTCTGATTCAGCTTGGGTGCAGTGGGCACCAGCATCTTAAACATGCATGATGGTGTTTGTAGCCCCTGGCTAAGCACAGCCTCAGGCTCATTTTAAATCTAAAATCTTAAAAATCTAGTTTAAAAACTGAGACTTCAAGTAACATTACAGATGTCTTTCAGCAAATCAAGGTCTTAACAACTAACTGGCCTAAAATGATATTAATAATTTCTTACCTTTTCTCTTGTTTATCTCAAATCTACTTAATAGCATTTCTCAATAAATCCAGGAAGAAAATGCATCTTAAAAAATTTATGGTATAGGCATTAGTGTCTCTCACTACCTTTCATATGAATTTCTAGCAGGGTTAAAGGAGAGGATTTCCATTTTCTAATTGGATTTCTTTCATAACAGCAGTGTCTCAATAACAAAGCCCACATAGCACATTATGACAGCATGACAGTGGAGTAAGGGAAGACATGGCCATGGAGCAGGAGCCAGGAAAAATAGATCTCAGTTAGAGACTTCTCATGGTTATGGTTCATTCAACCATGCAGCACTTTCTGTGCCACATATTTTGCCATCTAAAATGAAGAAGAAATTATGTTGGACTTATGGAGTTTCCATACAACTGTCAGAGTGGATGATCAAGCTTCTGCACCTTACAGTCCATAAAATTCAAGTGCCAGCTCATGTGGCACCCCGAAAGAAGCATGGTTGGTCTTCTACTAATGCTTCAAAGGAGTCAGCCAGGCTTAAAAAAGCCATGGTATTTCACATATAGTCCCACTCAGGGTAATAGAACCCAGCACTGCATAGACATCACAATCCACTTCTGCCTTGTGACATTACAACCTAACCCTGGCCCTGAATTGTACCATGCTTTAGTCTAGAGACACCAACCAACAGAACAGACCTCACTTTTTGACCTTCTGATCTACCTGATGCCCTTAAAATTAACTCACCACAGCTCAAATTTAGAGAACAATCCAGCTAAAAGCTTTTTCATCTCAGAAAATCCATCCAAACAAAACAACCTAGTATTCTCTCTAGGTCTGTGAATAAATGCCACTGAATTTTCAGTTGCTTGTAGCTATGAAATGGGGCAGGAATAATTGTCTCTTGTCTAGCCATGCTCTTGGTACCAAGAAAATGAAATCACAAGAATTCTATGCTCTAGCCCTCCCTTACATTACTACTTGTGATGAATTATTTCTACTACCTCCAAAACCACTTACGCTTTTTAAATACAGAAACTTGTACACCCAGGTTAAAAAAAAAAAAAATTAAAAAATCACAACCCTGCAACAGAAAGAAAACTCATTCTTTTCATACATGAAAAACATACATTATGTTGGATCACTGGAAGTCTTTTTAAAACAGACCCAAAAAACATAACCAGACTATAAGGAAGACTGACAGCTGACTTCAATACTCACTAGAAAATATTTTGCTGCACAACTAACTTTGATTGGACAAAAAATTTTTAGATAGCTAAATAAAAAGAAAATTAATTCTGCCCTAAGACTTTTCTCTGTAATTCCAGATTGTATCCACCTGAGTCTGCCAAGAAAAGCATGCTCAGAAAGAAATCTACTCTCTCCCCTTCAGTTCAGCAGTGGTGGAAATTCCCCACCAGAAAGACAGTTATGTCAGTAAAATCATAATTTCTTGGGGAAAAAAAAGTGAAAAAGCCCCATATTTAAACAGGGAAAAGGCTAATGAATGATTCAGTGAAATAACAATAAGATCCTTAGGAAGTCTTGCATGAAAACATACATTAAAAAGAACAGTGTTAATATCATAGTAATAATGTATAATTATCCCTTCACATTTATCTTGCCTCAAATAGACTTACTAAAGAAGGCAAGAACTAATACTCTCGTTTTACAGCTAGCATATCACAGAGCAAAAATACCCTCTCAAAGTTGTGTAGGAGAGAATATAGTGGATTCAGGCATCCTGCATAACTTTGTTTTTAATATATAACACTATTTCAGTAAAAAAACCAAACAAACTAACCAAACAATCAAAACAAAACAAAACCACCAAACAAAAAAAAAAAAAAACCAACAAAAAACCATATGAGATTCTTTGCAGAAGAAGAAAATAGTGTTTTATGGATCTCTGACTTTATGATGAATCAAAGCCTTACTAGACTATTCTGCAACCTAAAGTATCTGCTTGCCAGGCTTCAGAATCCAAGGAAAAGTAACAGTTTAAAAATGGTAAGAGATGAAAACAAGCATTTTATCCAATTTCTGAAGTTGTTTCAGTACTAAAGGAATTTATAAAACAGCACCTATCTACCCCAGTACTTGCACACAAAAACTTGAGTTTATGTGACACAGCTATTCAGGGATTCTCAGTGTATACTAAGATATTCACATATATCAACCTGCTTGCTGCATTCCCAGAAACGTTGTGCAAAGATTTACACTTCCCATATTTACTGAAATCGCTGTGAGTTTCCCACCTAGACAAACATGAACCCACAGATGCACACGCACAGCTTTTCAGAGGTCAACAAGAAGATGGGTAACCAGCTGCATTTTAGGACTGGAGGTCTGCAAAATGCAAATTGTTTTGCTTATTGTTTTGCAGTTCTGGGGGACTCTAAGTGCTGCACCAAGGCACAGCCTTATTTTGAAGGCTCTATCTTAGCTGAGGGACGTGGTAAGGTGCTGTCCGCGGCAGCTGAGGGCACATCAGGAGGCAGGTGCCTCCCAGCAACCTGGAGACTTGTGGGAGGTCCACTGTGGAATCAGATCATCCTAAAAAACAGGCCAAGGGGTTACAGGCCCAAGGTGGGGATTTGGGAAGTGTCACAACTCACAAGGAAGGGATTGAATTACAACGAGCAAGGAAACGCTAAGACTGAACTATATTTTAAGCATGTAATCTCCCATCATGTGGTATTATTCAGAAAGCTGCTTGAGATTGGGGGTGGCAGGGCTTATTCTCTTAGTGAGAGCTGGTGCGTTAGCAGGAGATTATTGCAGGGCATGGAACAGAACAGAAGGATTGCAGTGCCTGTGACGTAGGAGGGGAAGGAGGATACGCAGCATGAGCCGGAGGAGGGAAAAGATCCACAGGCGCAATGGGAGGGGGCACGTGACTGACAGTGAAAGGGCTGACAGCCCTTTAATAAAAATCAGTTGTTTAAAGTTGAAGCCTGAATGCCAAAGCAAGAAGTCACTGAATATCCGTTTTGAAGGAGGGGGAAAAAAAAAGTTAACTGTGAAATATATATTAGATTAGCAGCTATGGGATTAAGCTAAGCATTGCTGTACAGTTTGCTGTACAGGAATTATTCATCCTTATATGCAAAACCTGCTCACTTGATAGATGGCTGAAGTCCTCAAAAGCAAGCTGGATAAGCTGACTCTGTTGCTTTCACTGGGGCTGAACCTGTGCCAACCTTTTGCAGAATCAATACCTAGAGATGCTTCCAAGGCATCACAATAAAGTGTTGGCATCGTTACAAATGAGAATGCACCCTCTCCAGATCTGCATGTGCCTGCTGCCTTTTGGACAGGTTTGAGCTTCTAAATCTTTCATCCCTCTTGCAACAACACAAAAGAGCTACTGTGCACTTAAGGCAACCAGTGGGAATAGGGAAGATATTTAATAAGGTTCACTGCAGTTTCAACACCCAATTTAAACTTTTCCAAAAGAGATAAAATGTAATAAGGCTGCAAATCCCTCTAGTTAAGACTATCACATTTCTATATGCATATAAGAGTAAGCAGCTGCTAATTCAAGTCACTGATTTACATTTACCAGACATATGAAAGGCTAGATTTTTTTTTTCCTAAAAAAAATCAATACATGAATTAGTAAGGGTTTGGGGCACATAGGCTCTTGTCATGGTCATTCCAAGTGCTCTTTTGTCATCTTGTCAGGTGTAAATCAAGTAAAAAATGGTTATTATTCTTTTTTATTGGAAAAGGCAGCAACAGAAGCAGTATGCCTGTTCCTTCTCTGGGTTTTTTTTCCCCATATTTTCTATCTTTATTTTTAATATTTCACTTTTGCACTGATCTTCCCATGCAATTCTTCTACATTCTCTGCTTTATGTTCTTCTGAGCTCAGTAAGTGTTATGACACCCAGTCCTGCTTTTTAAGGACCTGCAGTTTTTAGCACTGTAGGTGGGTCCCAAAACTTCATCAATGCTTTCTGACCACACCAGGCTTAAAAACCCAGATCCCATAACTGTTTAAAGAAACCTTTGCAAAAACTGAGGCTGCTCTTGATAGTTCCTCCAAACACCTTTGCTGTTATTGTTCTAGATATTAAATATGACCATAACGTCCTTTATTGGGCTTTTTGGGTGCCATGTCTGTCCAGTCAACTCAGGTCTTGTTTGAGAGGGTGGAAAGACAAGGCAGAAGGGCAGGAGAGCAGGGCAGCACAAGCATAAATAGGAGAAAGGGAGAAAGCATGGAAGAGGTCCCTAACAGAGGGAACTTCAGCCACTATAATTACCAGAGCCCCAATTTAACTGTGCTACACTGATTTTTTGCAAAACGAGCTTCTTATCTATTAAAGATGAAGCTGAGAACTTCAGTTTGATGGCCTAGTTCCTTTTCTAAGGCTATCTCCAGAGATGCAGCCTTCCTGGTGACTTTAACAGCACCATTCCATCAGTTTCTTTAAATCTTGGCTATTTCACTTCATATTACCTCCATTATCAAGTTGCTTTGTTCAGCAGCTTTGAAACATTACATAACACCAGTCTCCCTTGTCCCTTTGAATACAGAATATTACTATTAATCCTTTTGTAACTGTGAATCTAGGTTATATAATTCCTTCTATAGACTTTTTCTAAAGTTGACAGAAAATGCAGAAGAGGTCTTTTCCTGATTTAAATTTTAGAACTTGTTCCAAATGAAACACTATTCTATTGGCCTTTAGGCAGAGTATCAACTGAGGCAGACATATTTAAGCAAAACATTGGATGCACTGAAACAGATAAGGTGCTGCTAAACTCTTCTAGGCATTTTCAAATGTAGACTGAAATCATTATAGAACTTAGACGTGTATCAAAAATATATGGCTGAACTTCTTTGTAATGAGGAGCTTGGCAGTTTTATGCCATGGTATTTTACAGATTTTAACTTCAGTGTTTATCACTTCTTACAAATTACTCAGAAGTTTCTCAAGCAAAAAAACCCAAACAGTCTAGGTGTCTCTCACACATGGAATACATGCTAAATTTTTTGTTAAATACTTTGAGAAAGTTAACAACTAGACTCTCTACATTCACATTCAGAAGCATCATAAGCTAAGCAATTTAACCAGTGATGATAAAATAAATCACTGTTTTTTTAAAGCTATGCATCTAAAAGCTGATGAATGAAAAGTGACTTTTACTCAGTGGGCAAAGCTGTTAGGTGAATTTCAAGTCCTGAAGATTTAAAAAAAAA
>VYXD01004165.1:1143891-1164197 GCA_013397195.1 Hylia prasina | reverse complement strand
TTTTTTTTTTTGGTTTGTCAGTTGGTTTGGATTTTTTTGGTTTTTGTCTAAAGATTTGGAAAGAACAACAGCAAATTCCAATGCTTGTGGAGATCTAGAAAAAGTATATTCATGATTAAACTATTAACCAGGACATTTTATACCAAGAAGGTGTGAGTGGAAGTATCTAGGCTGAGAGACATTCCTCTGCTTAAAATTCAGCGTGAAACATATGGAAAGTGATACACCAGGATGAGTTTTGAAGTCCTTACACAGAATAATGTGGGAGCCAACCAGCTGCTGTTTGGTTTAGATTGTGCAGTGAATAACCAGTGTCACCTGGCTACAACAGGGAAATAAAAGGTTAATAAAAGTCACTACAGCCAAGTATTACAAGAAGGAAACTTTCCTGCATTCCTCTGTCAATGTAAATATTGGTTATTTCACCCCCTTTGCTTAACTGGAGATTTCACTACTAGATACATCAAAATACGTAGGTTTGAACCAGTTCTAGAGATTAAACACTAACACAATGTGAACTGAAATAAAGAGCAAGCTGGTTCAATAACAGTTACAAGTTACAGGAACTTGCCCACAATGACAATGCATTTCAGGAGACTGCCTGAATACATAAAAGTAATTTAAACTTAGGTATTTTTTCAGTTATGTGAAAATTAACAGATTTTAGAGAAATGTTAGAACACATGTTAGAATTCCTCACTCCATTAAATCACTTGGCTGCAATTAAAAGCCTGGACCCTGAAAAATAGGTATAAGACATAGCATGTAATGTTTTTTACATCTGTTTTTGGAAAAAGTAATGTTTTTCAGAATCCTCACAGGAAGTAATTTTCTGCCATGCACAACCCTCAGACATCATATCTCTTTGCATATGGGGGCATTTTCATACCAAGATTTCACATTTGCTGTAGTTGATTGCATTCAAGCCAAAAATTCCCACTGAATTCTAAGGGCTCTGGAGAACACCATCAGTGACCTAATGTTTTCTACCTCTTCTGTTTTAAGTTTCTACTTTTAAGTTTCTTTGAAGCTAAAAATAGATTTTTTCAGTAGAATATCTCTTCTCCTTATATTTCAGTTGTATTATTCTAAGCCAATAATACTTTACATTGAAAATACGTACAGATGTGGTACTTCCAGAAGCTGTGACAATCTGTTAATATACACCTTCAATTTTATTAAAAACTTTATTTAAACTTACCCTGATTTCTCAATGTTAGATGCTAAGCTGTGGTTACAAGGCTGAGTTCTCAGTTTTATCCTAGCAAATGTGCTTCTGTAAATAGAATATGACTGGTTATTTTCCAGTTGTTCTGTAACTTAAAACACAGCACTACTAATTTCTGCAAAACAACAAACTCAACAAATTGGAGTACCTTTTGTCTCTGCCAGAAAGGAGCTTATGTGGTCCACAGCAGGATAACTGAGAAAAAGGTTTGGTGATCTCTGGTTTAGACATGTATTGAATGACAACAAAGATCAAGGTCTTATACTTGCAAACTACTGATAATCTGAACTAAAGCAGACCAGCATTAGAGAGCATTTGACCAGTGAATTCATATGACACATGCCATGATGCTCCCCACATAAACGGAACTGATATGCTCTGAGGATACAATTACACTTCTGATCCTAAAATACATAACCTTGGAGAGAGTTCCTAGGAAGGAAAACAAGAAAAATGAGTAATCAACATTTCCACTGGGAAAACTATCTCACTTTAGTCTGCAGTCTCCACCAAATACTCCCTCAATCAACTTTAGCCCACTTTGGAGGTTCACAAACAAGTCTAAAAAGTACTCTTAAAAAACCCAAACAAATAAATAAACCATAACCAAACCAAAACTATACAAAACAGATCACATATTTATTTTATCACCTAATGACAAGCACTAGTACTACATTGCTTGGCAAAACTAGAATGCATTTATGAATCTGTGAAGCACAAGTTTCTTTCTGAGATTTCAGGACTTGGATTTTACTTTTAACTGCTAATGACTCAGTCTCAAGTTTGTATTCAAACATATGGAACTGGAGAATTCATTTTTGTCTGGTCTCTAGTGTGCAAAGTTGCACTTTGAACCAGCCACAAGAAAAGAGACCGTATGAGTGGCTAAGACAAGAGGTATTATATTATATCAAAATTACTGGTCCACACAGAATTAGCATACAGTCAACAATTAATGGAAGACACCACTGAAGTCCAGTTTATGCTTCAGTATTAGAGTTTAGAAAGTTTCTATCTTAGTTTCTAACACATTTGTCTCTTAATATTTGCAGAGCAGTATTTTCTTACCCATGCATGACCTGTCTCCAAATTTTTCTGCTTGTTCACACTTTTCTATTGAGAAGTACATCTAAAATACTTAATCCAGATTTGACCCTTCTCAAATTTAAATCTCAGCTTCCAACTGGTGACAAATTTTAAAATGCTGGGGTTTTTTTCTCTCGTACTAAGACCAAATAAATCTCTCCTTTAGCGTGGCTGTTCAGACCCAAAGTACTTCTCAAAAACCTGAGGCAGTCTTTAGAAGGATTAAAAAACTATAATAGGATAACCCCTCAGAAATCAATAAACAAACATCTAATAATGTAATGCACACCACTCAACTTTTCTATATCAGGTGAAACATTTCTCAGTAATTGAATTTACCTCAGATCCTTTAGGAATGTTGATGATCCACACAGCTGCCTGAAATTAAAAATTGGAATATGATTCTAAGTAATTTTATTTAATACACAATAGAAATTTATCACTGAAAGACTTGTGTCAAGGGTCCTACAGCATCTTATCTAAAAGGATTGTGATGAATTTTCACTTGATTCAGCAGTTGCCTATGTTTTTATTACTAAAGCTCCAAAACACCTGGTGAAAGCACCACTGACATGATGAAATATCACACAGTGTGAGTGGTGCTGCATACTAAAGGCAACTCAGACTGGGTTTGTCCCCAGTGCAGAACTCTGGGGCCAATTCTCTGCTGACTTACCACTCCTTTCTCTGCACTTTAACATGGCACTGAAGACCCTTCCCTCTAATTCCTTACCTTACCACTGAACTTGAGCTGAAAAGAAAGTAAAATGTTGCTTTATGGATTTTTGTACTTCAAGGAATATATTTTTTTTCCTATGGAGCTATTAATTGGAGATAGGAAAGCAAGGAATGACCTGGTAGCATTGTACTATTAACTATTGTCCATTGAAATAAGTCTATGCCTTTTTTTTCTGCAGAAAATGCAGTTTTACAAAAGCTGTTGTTTTCCACAGCATCAGCTTTTCCTTGCTGCTGTACACAATGTATTTTCAGAAACTCTATTTTAGCAGAAAGGTATGTTATTGTAATTACCCTGCTAACTGCAAAGAGAGACACCAGAGGTATCAATCAGCTGATGTGAACCAAAGGAAAGATCCTGATGCCAGCCTATTAGCCAAGACTTTTATCCCAGTGACTGTGTTTCATGACTCTGTGTACCTTTGGCACACATAGAACGAGCTGTTTGAGAGAGCTGCTCTGTGAAACTAGTAATGATTTTTGCTCAAGGCAAGAGGGATAACAAAGAACCACCCTTTCAGCAGCCAGAAAAGGCAGGGGTGGACACTGACAGTGAGGAGCAGCAGCAAACCTGTGCAGTGCATTCCTACAAAGACACAGCCTCAGGTGCAGCTGCTTCCCCAGGATGGATGTGACCACTGCACTTCAACACAAGGAGCTGAGCAAAACTAACAAGGAACAAAACCGAATCTGAAGCTTTTAGAAATGAAGTCATGGCCTACTTTTACTTCCTGACCCCAGGCAAATGATTGACATTGGAGCAGACTGTGACCTGTTTAGACTGGTTTAGTGTGTCAACTGCCACCTGGTTTTATGTCATTGAACATGTAATGAGGCTCACTAAATAAGGCAGACCTAACCTAGAAAACTGCATCAGTCTTCACTTATATTTTTAGGGTGATTTCTTCTCAAATAAATTTAAATACCAACCTGAGTCATTCACTGTGAACGTCTGTACAAGCTACCAAGAGAGATTAAGGATTCTAGCCAGTTACTTGGTGTCACCCTATTCTGGCTTGGGTGATTTTTCTTTTTTTCCTTTTTTTAAAATTTTTTTAATGAACTCTCATATTACGTGTTGAAAACCTGCAGAGAAATGGCATGTCAGAACCAGAAGCTTCTCTGTTTTCAGGAGAGAGGAAATACCATCACAAAAAATGAGAAGCCATGTGCCAGCTCCTATAACTGGCCAATGCTGCTGCTCTTCCCCAGTGGCAAATTAACATAAAATATTTTTTATCACTAGCAGTGGACCCGGGTGAGGAAGGAGGAATCCTGCTGCACATTTTCCTAAAGGTGAGCAATGCAGTTGTTTCTGATGGGATTGTCCCAACCTGCTGCATTTCTGGGTGTCCTGCTGAGAAAGCCATTATCACCCTGGAGCTAAGCTACCCTACCCAGGGAAAGCTGAACACTTGCTGCCTTCTCTTCTCCACACTCTAGCAGTGAATCAGCCTTGTCAAAGGGCAGGTTTGGGGTAGGCCTGGCTGTGGGCAGGCTCTGCCCTTGAAGGAAGCAGCTGGTGCTGGTGGGCAGAACTGAGCTGGGAGAAGTATTGTGGCCCCACACAAGCCCCAAGATGGGCCATAACAGTATGACTCCAAGGCTAAAACCAAGCTTCGTGCTTGGCTTGCTCTCAAAGAGATGTATTCCTGCTGCTGTTCCTAGTGAGCTCACATGAGAAGTAGGGCATGTGTCAGCTGAAGCTTAACCCTTTTAAATTTTTTCCCCTGACTGAACACTTCTTAAAAAAGGATGATGATTTAGTCTCATTTTCAATGTTATTGCAGCATTGGAAGGTCTTGGATTAGGCTTTTGGATGTTCCGTCGACTTCTGGATCTGCTGCAAAGCGATGGCTTTAGGCAGTGCCTGTGTTTTGAAAAATATGCAGATACTTTCTGTGAGTTGTTCAAACTGCAGTGCTGGGTCTAAACTCACTGACCTACTTAAACTTGTTTTTCGAGAGGCTGAGTTTCAGACTTATCTTCTTTTTATCTGGATGTCAAATATTGCTCAGTTTTCAGAATTACTGTGCATCGCTCTGTCTGTAGTCAATCTCTTCTCTGGTGGTAGGTGGTTTCCTGCCCTAAATTTTCATTGCTTACTGTAGTCATTCCTAATGCACACAAAAAACACTGTTCCAGGCCACGATATCACCAGTGTGTGCTCTCAACCCCGAGAGGCCTTCAGACATCTGGGGAATTATGCAGTTAAGTACTTTCACATCTGAACATATTGAAACAAGCGCATGTAAAAAAATAAGACTTGCAATGTGTTTGTTGCCTTCAAACTGAACAGCTGGCAGGCTATCAGGGCACCAAGTCCATTTGCAGGGATGGAAACCAAGTGTTTGAGGAAAGATCAGCCACCAGGAGTCACACATGACTGGGCTGTCGAACTGCAGGAGAGAGATGAACATCTTTGAAGGCTCCCCATTCACAGAGGAAGCCGCCCAAACTGTGTCAGTTCGTGTCATTTGTTGGAAAACATGGCCCCAGATCTCAGTTCCTGGTGGGCAGATGTTGCTATTCCCGCGTGGTGCTCCCATTCCCTTCCCAGGAGCTGTCTGTCGGCATCTCTGCTCCGCGACACGCCAACTGTTTCCGCAAGTTTTCCCTGCGAGGAGTTTTCATGCTTCTCTGCAGATGCAGTTGTGCAGACTCAAGCTTCACCAACGTGAAAAAAGAGCAGTTTCAGACATTCAGAAACTTCTGCTGGGTGCGTTTCAGTCTCTGTCATGTGCCTGGTTTGTGGAGTGGCTGAGATTCCTCCCCAGAGGGTGGCACTGATGGCTGGCTGTGCTGCCATTTCTGCACACATGGCATACCTGGCTGAAAGGGACGTGGAACCCTTAGCTGGAGGCCAGCATCAGCTTATGCACTGTCTCCTGTACAGTGCTAGTGCCTTACTCCCAATTTCTCTATAACAGCTCCAGCAGGTTCACATTTCCTTAGACTACCTTGACTCTGAGTAGCTGGCAGGTGTAGCACAGTGTAGACACCACACCAGTCACAGTATTTTTACTTTGTCCTAGCAACACCTCAAGACACTGTGTTGGTGGTGATCCAGCTGGCTGCCAGATTTTATTGAGTCATTGGTGGAGGAGAGCTGCCATAAGCAGAAGCGCTCTCCTCACGCCCCATCTCCTCTTTTCTGAGCAATGCCCAAGTGTCCCTGAGAGCCCTGGCTCCCAGAGCCCTCTCCTGTGACATGGCACAGTTCTGTTCTCCCAGGACAGGAGGAAGTGCCCACACCCAGCACCTGTTTGGTTTTGGTGTGTGCATCATACCTGACCGGGTTGGGGCAGTGGCACGACCCAGCCAGAGCAGCACATTGGGACACTTGGTGCCAGGACAAGAGGTGCAAACGACTTTGACATGATCCAGGCAGGCCCAAAATAATCTCAGGTCTTGGCAGAGCTGACACAATTTGTATGAGGAGACTTCAGCCTAGTCAGAACTCGTCAGGAGACACAGCAGATCCGCATTTTTACAAATGCATTTGGAACGTTTGAAAAGTTCCTCTTCTTCAGCTTGGGGTTGTTCCCCCCAACCCCCTACATTTTTGGATTTACAGATGTATGTCAGTGGATAGTGCACATCTTGCATGCTGATTCCATGCATTCCATGGCTTTCAGATGTCACCACCAAATGCCCTGCCTGGGCCCCTACCCTGTGCTCCTGAACAAGGAGAATTGCCTCATCTGAGTGAACAATTATTTCTCCTCCTCCCATCACGGCAGAGGGCCACTCCAGCAGGGCATGGCGGGGCCTCACAGCCAGTCCTGTCCCACCATCTCCACAGGGAGCAGCACCAGCTCTGCCATGAGGGAGGCAAGGGACAGTGACAGCCTGACGTGGTACCAGGCCCTGCCACACACACCAACAGCCTTGCTTACACATATCTTTAAACAAACAACTTTGCAGAAGAAAATACTGTAAATTTAGCACCAGCAAGGACTCATCCCTCCCCATAACCTGATGGTTAACACAAATATGGAATAGCAACAGAGTCTGCTCCTCTGCTTCAAGCTAGACCTGTGTGCTTGCAGTAGGAGTTAATGAGTTTACTTAAAATTCCCCTCCTGGTAAAATACTTGCTCCCTACAATGTAGCTGCTGCACCATGCCAGATGCAAACCCTTGCTGCACAGAAGCCTTTTTTTTTTTTCTCTAAAAATAGGAGCATAAACAGAAGCTCCTTCAGCAAACCATAAAGTTTTAATAATATCCGTGCTATGAATGCTTGCTCACTGCTCCTGCAGACACCTGGTTTCCCAAAAGGGCTATGTGGGGCATGGGACTGGACAACCACAGGCTCTGGAGACAGACCCTGGTGCTGTGCCTTCCAATGGATCATTGTCTTCTGTCCTGGAACCAATCGTTTGTCTACAAAACCTGATGAAGGTGTGATTAAAACAAAACATAAAAGGATCTATTACCCCTCCTTGGCAAATCTTGCATGCTCTCTACATTCCCCAGTGCAGGTGCTCCTAATCTGGCTTTAAAAAAGATTTTCTCCCAAGTGGTAAACGACGCAGATTCATTGGGAACACACTGAATTTGGATATGCAGATTCAAAAGCCCACAGTTGTTTTTGCAAGAGACCTCTGGTTTCCCTGGCACAGAGACACAAGCTCAGACCCTGCCCTGGCAAAGGTACATCCAAGAACCAGGAGCTAATCACAAGAATGCCTGAGATCAAAATTCCATGGACTCCATACGGGCAGCACGGCCGCATGCTGGACTTCTTTTAAGTAGATAAGGATCAATCATAGCAGAGTTTATCAAATCATTTCTTGTTTGCAGAGCCATAATTTACTTTGATATAAAAAAGTAAGCTCCAGAAGTGCTCACAAATTTAATGTTGTGTTCTTTTCCTTGTTTAAGCTGGGACAATAACAACTTGCATTAAAACGTTAGGAACAGTTCAGCGTGACACTGTTCCATTAAAAAAAAAACAACAAACCACCAAGAAAGCCAGCATGGGAATTACAAAAGATTGGGCTGGCACTGGAGATGAAATTCACAGGCACGGCTGAGTTTGAAGTTGTCATGGTACCACTGCTACTACGTGTGAATCACAGCACCATCAGACCACCCTCTGAAAAGCAGCAGTTCTGCCTGCATACAAAGCAAGCAAAACCTCAGAACAAACTGTCCTGTACCTCCCCAGAACTCAGTGTTTGCTCTGATCTAGTTGTCCAGATCCAAAGTTTAAAAAGTGGTGAGATTTTGGAAAAACTACTAATTTTCTGCAAGTTAGGCTGGACTCCACCTTGCCATGACATTATGGAGTTGCAATTCTATAACCTGTGGATTAAGTCAGAAGCACAAGAAACAAGTACCTTGTCGATGGCAATAATAAAAATGAGCAGAACCCCTGTCAGTAATCAATGCTTTTATTGCTATTAGCCCTTTTGTGCTCTGCTACACATTGTAGCGTGGATAATTCATCACTATCTTGTTAAACTTATTTTGCAAATTTTTACTTGAATATGTGGGCTAAGGTTTGTTCCCTTTATTGCTATGCTCCTAATAATAGTGTGCAGCCAAGTGTAAAAGATCTTCTGTCTTCTCAATTAACAGACTATTAAGCTTTCCCCTAAGAGTAATAAACTCCTGAAAACTGGCAGGAGCAGAGTCCACAGATACATCTTTTTCCCCAAACTGCAGGTTTCTCTTTCCAGATCTGTGTGGAATGTTCTAAATGAGATTTTGCTGAGGAGACACACAGAAGGTATACTCACACTAACATGCTAAACAGGTGAAAAGTCATCTGCTATACAAGTAAATATTTCAAAATATTTCTTTCATCAAGTATTTGCTCTTGGTACACAAATAATCTTTAGAGACTCTTTCTCAACAACAGATATTTTTTGAGTAGGCCCACAGGGTCTCTGAGCATCCCTGGAAGAGACAGCTGGAAAAAGCAATGTTGTCAGGATGGTTGAATTCACTGACTTAGAAGCATCTGCACAGTTATGAAATAAATGTAGGAGGCTGTAAATTCCAGAACCCTTGCTCTGAATTGAGGAGCTGGGGAATGCAGAAACTGAAGATAATGGTAAGCTCTCCCTCCCTGCTCCCAAATGCAGAGTCAGGCATCTGGGAAGCAGCACGTAGTTTACCTGTATTTATAACTAAAACACTGTTCGAACTTCAGTCCAAGCCTCAATGTTCCCCACACAAAAGCCAAGCAAGGTCAGGCTGCAGAGGTGAGGTGTGACCACACACATTAAGTTATGCCACAGGAGAGCCAAAGATCACACCCAAAAGCAACAGGGCTGCTCTGTATTCACAGTGCAAAAGTTAAGGCTGGGCATTCAGAGCTTAACAGGTTCAGGGTCAGAAGATGTTCTTGCATAATTTTTGAAAAGGATGAAGAATTCCTTCCTGAAATTTACGATCTTGGAAGAAAGATGGTCTGTCCCTTCTCTCCCTAGTTTGCCTAGAGAGCAGCCAGATTAAAAAAAAAACCTCCTCTGTGAGTGTGCAGCCCCAGTCAGTGCACAGTAATAACATGGGAAAAGAGAAGGTGCAAGGAGGCTCTTTTGCAACTTACAGAGTGGGTAAGGTCTTCTACTTCATCAGACTCTGTTTAAAACCATGGCTGGTTTGAAACCTGCCCAAGAGCCATGCTATACTAGCCACAATTTGTTATTTTCTTGTCCCTTGCAACGAGAAACCAGGAAGATTCCCTAAAATTCACTACTAGGAAGTCCCATTGCATTTCTTTTTCGGCTTGCTGTGATAAGATGGTATTGTCAGCACTAACCTTTAACTAAGCAAAGCCTAGCCTTGGGTTCTGTGTGGGGACCACCCCCACACCAGGATATACTTCTCTGTTAGTTAAAACCAACTAAGTATAAACAAAGAGAGGCACCTGGGCACTGGAGTCAGCTCCTTCCACATAGCTTTTCCTGCTTTTACCTCACTATTACCCCTTTTTCAGACGCAGACTTCTTTTTTGGGGTTTTTTGCTGGGTTTGTTTTTTGTTTGTTTTGTTTTTTTGTTGGTGGTTTGTTTTTTGTTTGTTTGTTTGGGGGGGGGGGTTGTGCTTTCTTTTCCTTCTCTGGGCAATTTAATAAGCAACTTCCTTTTCACCCCACCTTTGAGCTTCCCTTTTCTTTCTTCGTACTTATTGGGTTCATGGATTTATTTTTTCAAGGTATCATGGACAATCCCACAGCAATAGGTCCCTTTCTGTTTTCTCATCGCCTCCATGACACAGGCCATAGCTAATCATCCTTGTTCTAAATTAAGAAACAATACACTCTTGAAATAAGGATAACCAAAGCTCAGATAAGGAATTAATTAAACAAAGCTTTCCCCTCACCTACTCATTTTATTTACATTTTTTCTAAATTTCTTATGGTATTGAATGCTCAGCTCTCAAAACCTTCTCAGTACCTTCTCTGTAACCAGTGTTCCTTCACCAGCTCCAAATCAAGCTCAGTTGTCATTTTGTAGATCCATATATCCAAATTATTTCCCCTTTCCTTCTTCTCTTCTCCTCACCTTGATGTTCACAAGCTCCTTCAATTCTCACCATAGAACCTTCCCTTCCAGTCCAACCTGCCTCACTTTTCTCCTCCTTCCCCCAGTTGCCTCTTCAAGTGGGAAGTCATCTTTCTCCAGCATCAAGGATAAAATTCACCCCATGCAGAGGAGTTGGTGTCAGGTCCACTTAAGTCCTCCAAAGAATTTCACCTCAGATGACTTTCCCTCCTCCTCCTCCTCCAGACTCATTCCTTTCACAATGCTTTTTAACAATGACCTCAGCCAGATTCCTTCACTACTGCTAACTTGTACCAGCACTTAATGTACTTTATGTGCCCGCAGTGGTTTTTTCTGAGTTTGTAATAGGCTGCAAATTCCTTGAAGCATGTCTCATTATATTTTTGTATAGCTCAACTCACTCTGCCTCTACTTAATAAATAATGGCTACTCTACAAGAATGCTCACTACACACCCCTCCTGCTTTAAATACCAGCCCTTGCATTGTCAGCTTTCTTAATTTTTCTTTTGTCTCCATGAGTCATTGTACCCATCTTCTGTGGGTGTTTACGTACACATTCATGCTCATTGACATTTCTCTCCACAGAAAGAAATGCTAAAGTAACCCTCTGCACCAAAATTCCTTACTTTGCACATAAATCTAAACAGTTTGATTTAGCTGTAGAGTGTCAGCTTCAAAGATTTACCACTTTTTTATTCTTTTATTTGTTCTATTCTACACTTATTTTTTATAAAAGTTCCCCTTCCCTCCCCACCAAAAACCTCACCAGAGAGTACGAAAGCACTGCTTGTGTTCTCCAAGAAAAGCTATTTGAGACACGAGACCCCATGTTTAGCTTGCCCTACTGTTCCTATAAGAAATATATGGTAGATGATAAACAAACAACATACTAAAAATATACAGAAATCTTGAGTACTGGAACTAAGCCTAAGTGAAAGAGCTTTATGTTGAGGAGAACACAGTGAGGGGGAGCCTGGCTGAGAAAAACACTGGCTCCCACAGGCACAGTCACAATAAGGCACTTTCACTGCTGCAAGGTCTTATTTACTTGTCCAAGCCTATTAGGGGTTAGACCTGCTCTACAATTGCAAGCCTGGGGTCAGCTTTCACAGGTTACAGGTACAAATTACAGCCAATGTCCTGTTTCTGCTTTGGTTACTCACTGGCTTCAGAAACCTTTCTTTCATTTTCTTCGCTCTCTGCCTTTTAAATTTGCTCATTTAATGCACTGCGAGTTACCTTTCCAAAATGTTTCTCTTGCAAGTACATTTTAACCTAGTTTTAGTCAAAGGTCTCAGGTGAGATAACCCAGCAGGGGCAGGGTTAGGGAGTGTGATTTAAATATCTGCTGCAGACAGGAAGCTGCATCAGAGTTGTGGAGTTCACTGTCTGCTCTGTGATCTGTCACTTGCCAAGGTGCTTCTGACCACATCATAGCAGTCCCATCATTGCCAGGGTTGTTACCATCTGATAGGAATCCTCACACTCAGGTGCTCTAAATTCAAAGGCCAACCCACATTCTGTACATTTTAATACACACAGGCTTGAAATACTGCAAATTATACTCTCTTGTCTGTGTCACATATATGTGCAGTTGATACTCCACTAGCACTGAAGTCTCTCTAAAACAAGAACTCTTTTTTCACCTATTTAGAAGAGAAATCCTGACATATACTATGACCATAAGCCCCACCTGAAATTTCATCAAACTCCAGAGTCAACTGCAATGCAAATCTGGGGTTCTTCAGTAATTATTTGTGGACCATTCCTATTCTCCTCTCTGTGAGGATCGTAGTAGGAAATACAAATCACGACAGGTTACAGACAACCCCTGAAAGCAATACACATCTGTTTTACACAGATGCTGTGAAAAAAGCCACCCTCGCTCATGGCAGGAAAACTGCAGCAATTTCTGCAGAGCCCAAGTAAGCAGAGATGAGATAGCAGCTGTAACTTCTGCTGTGGAAAAAGAAAATACAGCAAACAGAATTCCTGCATTCACAGGAGTCTTACCATTTTGGCTTTATAACCTGATTTTGTTTGCTCAGATGCTGAAGCAAGGCATCCCCATCAAACCACAACACTCCTCCTGAGATCCTTTTCAGCATCTCCCTCTCACGCTGGACTCTCAGCAAGCCACACCCAGCCATCCTGCCCTCCAGACTCAGGATGGACCATCTGCCCAGCTGGTCCCCCCACTGTGTACCCCCCAGCCCCACTGAGCAGCCCCTGTGGCCAGCAGGGCTCCATTACATTGCCCCTTTTATAGTACCTCTTCTAATTCCTGTCAGGTCTCAGGAATTCGAATATCAGATAAAAAAGAGTATCTTTCTAAGCACTCCTTTGACCAACATACTGCTGCAGTTGTGTCCTGGCCTTAATGCATTTCTGAACAGAGCTCTCTGTGCTTCAACACCCTCTGATTTGGTCCTTACTCCAGGGACTCAATTTTGCCCCACAAATGCTGTTCTCATCCATCTGACCCTTCCCCTCTAGGTTCCCACTCCAGAATAATACTTGGATTGAACAGAGGAGGAGAGTGAACTCCCAGCATCCCGAGTGAAACTGCAAAAAACAAGAAGCTGTGCCCTGCTCTACAGATGTTTCCACAGTTGTCAAGAACTTGATCTCCTATGCTGAACCCTCCACTTCCCTGCAAGGCATAGCATTCCATGCCACAGGCAGCCACGTTCCACATCAAAAGGGACAGCACTGTCTCAGCTCCTGTGGAATCGTGTTTGCTTTAGGCCAACTGGGCACAGGCTCAAAGGGTGACACTGGCACAGCTGCACCATTAATGTAGGCTAACAGCAACACAGAAGATGACTGGAAACCAGCTGTTACTTCTGCAGCCCATAATGTACTGCCAAAAATCTCCCTATCCCCTTGATCCGAACTGGGAGATAGAAAAACTGAACTAGGCACAAATTTATACAGTGCTCAGAAAGGACCAACATTTCCATTTACTGGCGCCCTAGGAGCAAGGCACAGCAGCTAGCCTGGGTCAGAGGAGACTTCTGTTCCATGCAGGAGATTCCTGGGACTGTCAGGGACATTTTGCAGCAGCATTGTACAGTGTTACAGGCATAATTTGTAATCAAACAAGTGATAGCAAGCCATACTATTCTAGTGGAAGCACAACAAAAACGTTTATGTAAAGAGATAGAGATGGTAGGAAAACTGGGATGGTACCTTTCTGACTAAAGCAGAAATAAGTTTTCAAGTGCTAGGCAGATGTTGGAAGACAATAAAAAAATCTGTTGAAAACACTGAATACATAAAAAGCTGGGCTTTTTTAATGTAACTAGCTTTATCCCCAGACCTTTTAAGTTTTAAAGAGTGAGATGTATTCAATACAATAGCTGCTGTCAGTTTCTAGACAATTATTCCTTCCACTTCTAAATTAATAACTGCAAATCTATGCCATGCAGAAATACAGGACGACTCTTTGGGCTATGAACATTTTCAGCAGGGGATTTCAGTGCCTTTTCTTCCTCTATCAGGAGCTGCCACGGTTTTGTCTGTGTTGGGAGCAGCTGCCACCAGCTGAGTCAGATCTCATGCAAATAGCAAATTTTGGCCCCCTAGGAAACAACCACTGCCTGCACCACCATAGTGCCTTCCCTCTGTGAAACAGGTGGTGGGACAGAATGGGAGCAGACAACAGGCTGCCAGCTAGACCATGCTGAGGACACTTAAAAAAATTTAAAAATTCCCCTATCATTTTCCTTTTCTGACCTTGAACCTGCTGTTTTCATTCTGTGCCATTTTCAAAAGTAATTTTTTTTGGGGGGGGGCGGGGAAAGGCTTTGTGTCATACACTTTGCTTCTTTCTGCCACAGTAAGCAGCATTCTAAAATAAAGGGGGTGCTGGGGGTAGTTGCTGTTAGATGTCATCACCTCTCTTCGCAGTGTGCAGGCACTATGCAGTGCCTTGGGTGAATACTTTCAGAGGAGAGACCAAGACACAGCATTCAATGCAATGCATAACACAGTACCTTAGGCAAACACTTATTTCAAAGGAACTGTCTAAAAATATATACTTCTTTTGTCTCCTCTGCCCTTCATGGGTGATGACTGGGCTCCCGTGTTGTTTAAAGATGAGATGAAAGGACTCAAAATAATAGGTAAGAGGAAGGGGGGAAATGGCATGAGAGTTAACAGTTCCTTACACAAGAGACAGACATCACTGTCTGCAAGGACTACCTAAGCTGTTCTTTTCAGATTTTTAAACATATTTCCATGCTGACCAACCAGCTCCTGGTACTTGTTCATAATGAAATGTAAAGCTTCTTAGATTTTGGACTGGGAAGTAAGCAAACCTGCATCAGTAATACTCCCTAATTTCAGTGGTGGTACAGATCTCTTACACTCAGCCAAACATGCTGGGCTGCATCCAAAGCCCAGTGGGCAGCAGGGCAGGGAGGGGATTCTGCCCCTCTGCCCCGCCCTGCTGAGAGCCCACCTGCAGGGCTGCATCCAGCTCTGGGCTCCCAGCACAGGAAGGACAGGGACCTGCTGGAGCCAGGCCAGAGGAGGCACCAAGGTGATCAGAGGGATGGAGCAGCTCTGCTGTCAGGAAGCTGGGGTTCAGTCCAAAGAAGGTTATGGGAAGACCTTAGAGAACATTTCAGTGCCTAAAGGGGCTACAAGAGAGCTGGAGAAGGACCTTTTACAAGGTCATACAGTGATAGGACAGAGAGAATGGCTTTAAGCTGAAGGAAGGTAGATTTAGATTTGAAATTTGGGAGAAAATTTTTACTGTGAAAGTACTGAGGCACTGGCACAGGTTGCCCAGTGAAGTTGTGGCTGCCCAATCCGCGGAAGTGTTCAAGGCCAGGTTGGATTGTGCTCTGAACAACCTGTTTGATTGGAAGGTGCCCATGCCCATGGCAGGGGAATTGGAATTATCTTTAAGCTCCTTCCCAAGCCAAGTCATCCTGTGAGTCTGCTACCTATGACATGAATAGCTACACAAGATTTTTGTTTCCTGGATTTATCTAATTCTTGCTGCAAAAGCTAGTGAGGATTTTTTCACTATGACCATGTTAAATAGCAGAAAACAAACTGGGATTAGAACGTAAAAGGCACTCGAGAATAACATCTTGTAGCTTGCTATCTTAAGATTCCCCTTCACTCTCTTTCTTCCTTCTCCACTTAAAATAATTGTGGCCCAAAAGCTGAGACCCCCAAGTCACTGGTCTACTACCACACAAACAGAGGACAGGCACGAAGATACACTCATGTGGGGACAGCACGCATCACCTGAAGGGACACAGGCTCCCTGGCTGCCCAAAGGTGAATCACTGAGCCATATGTGAGGCATGTGAGAGTAAAGAAGAATTCTTGAAAAAAAGCAAACACCAAATCAAAGGATTGTTTCAGAGTAAAACATGAATTCAGGAATGTGCAATTACATCTGCTGCTGGAGGAACTTCCATCTTCCACAGAAATTCTAGCAACGCATTTCCCAAGTCAGTGCATACAAGAGACTGAGCACCAGGGCATCCAACTCCAAAACATCCTTGAATTTCATCATTTATTCTCTCTCAGTACCTGTGAGGACGTTTGGGCATGGAATCTAAGGCAGAACTTGAAAAACTGTAACATTTTGCTTTAGTTACAGAGGTGCAGATAGGCAAATGTAGAGAGGTAACAACAGACTCAGTGTATGTGTCTCAGTGGCTCATCTGCAGAAGTAACCTGTGAGCTCTGTACTGAAATTTTCAAAGGAATTTGAGCATGCAAAAGGGTGTGCCTCTAGAAGTCAGCAGCAGCTTTAGTAAAGACTGGGGCCAGACAGCCCCCAATTAGAGTAGCCTCCTCTGCCTCCTGTTTAGTGAGAAATTTTCACCACCCTCCCAGACTAGACTGGATGAGAGAATCCAGATCATCTGTGCTGTGGCTGAGGACAGTTATTTCTCCATCTGTCCCCAACACACCACGATGCACTGAAGGCACATGCTGACTTTAACTGTGGAAGCAGGCACCAGGTTGATCTAACTGGCATATTCACAAGTCAATTATGTTTGGTTTGCATTCAGCTAAGTTCTGAGTAATTTAACCAGAAAAGTAATCTAGAAATAGTGACAGATCTCTGTATTCATTAAGAGCAAGCATTCCTTAGAAAGCCAAATCAAAGTGGGGTGCTGTGAGCTTGGATCAGCATATGTTCCTTCATTAGCAGCAATGACAGCTACCAGCAGAGAGGATTTTTATGCCCCAAGTTTGTGCCATGCTCCCTTTGAGTCACGCTGACAATCAAAAGGAAATAAACAATATTATCAGCTATTATTGCCCGCATATCCTGGCCTCTGCTCTAGGCTCATATCAAGTCCCTACAGACATTCCCATGGGTGTACTCCACAGCCCTAATGTGCCAAGCTGTGCCATACAGCACAACATTGTCATTGTATTCTTTAGTTCCAAACCCACATTTTTCTTGGCAAGTTTACAGTCAGTGAAGAATAATTTGCTTTACTTTCCTTATTTAAAGACATGTTTGTACTACTGCAGTAAGTTTCTCTACTCTTATAAAGGCTTCCACAATGCACATCCCTGCAAATGATCTATCAGAGTTCACACCTGTCCTTGACACCCACAATGCTACAGCTCATTTCACTCAGGAGCAGAGAGGACTGCGGTGCCAAGTCCCACGACCACAATTGCTATCACTCCCCATTTGGAAATGTCTCAAGCAGAAATGAAAATTCCTTCATCCAGCAGCTGTTTCGTGAAAAAAAGCCCATCAACACCACGTGCAATTTTTACTCTGTGAGGAACAAGCTGGGGACCAAGAAGTTTCCATGTGACCACAGGTCTGTCTGTGAAAAGTTCACTGGCACTATGAAGCACGTTTGAGTGAGTTCACTCTGAATCACCAAGCAAATGCTGTTAACATCCACTCATAGGGGAATGTTTCTTGGGATATGACATCTGTTCCACATCCTCATCACCCCACAGGCTGCAGAGCACACCATACACTCAGCTCTGCAGCCCTGCTTGTTCTGGTAGACACTGCAAGTTTTACCTGCTGTTACAGCACAACTGAATAAATTCAGTGAACTTATAAGAGCCTGAAACCCCCACCAAGTAATAACAGAGAAGTCAGAGATATTCAGGTGCTCCATGGAACTGCCCTAGGGCATCACCCCTGAAAAACAGAGGCAGAGTGTTGGCTTTGCCTGGTGGGCAGACTCTAAACTGAAAGAAGCACAGCACTGATGAGACCACGTATTTCAAGAAATTATTTCCCAGTTGCGCTGCCATTAGAAGATTAGATTGGCTCCTTAGGGATATTGCTTTTTCAGGTGGCTGCATTTTGGCTCATTGATCCTTCACATCAAGCCTACTTACAGAGAGAAGATTCTGTGCAGAAGTCCTTTCCCTCTGAAGTACAGCTGAGCATCACTGGTGGCATTACATCCATACTGCAAGGTAATGCATCCCAAGTGAGATAGCATCCCCATCCTGTTCCATTTTGGATACTGAACAATTCAAATGCTCAGTTATACAGTTCAGGAAGCCCTAGCTGAGACCTATGGACTCAGAATTACTGTTTTAAAGTTACATAAATTTTAATTTATATATTTTCTGCTTTCCAGAATGCTTCCAAAGAACCTCAGGCACACAATTAATTGTTGAGACCAGGAAGCGTAGGATGATTCATGAAAATAGCTGTTAGTGTTACCCAAGACAGTCATGACCTATCCTATGTGCTTCCTTTGCAACTGTACAGCTCCAGACACTGTCTGGACACCCTGGAACAAAAATCTTCTGGAGAAACAGCATTCGCACTGATGCTGCAATCCATCATTTTTACTAATGTCATAAACTGATTTAAAAACTCCAAAACATGATGGAAGCGCACTGTTAAACCTTTGCGTGGGCTTCATGGGCAAACTATGTTCACTTATTCTACAAGTTTGCTAAAGAACATAAATAGAATCAACTGAGAAGTCTTCTTTGTGATATTAACCAAAGTAGATTTTAGTGGGAAGACATCTTTCAGCCCTGCACAAGGGACCTGAACAATGTTTTCAAATTCAAAATTTTCACATGAGAATTCCCATTTAGAGGTTTCCAGTTTATGGTCACTGATTTCAAGTTAATAAGCAGAAGGGTATTTAAATAAAACATAATACAGAGCTTTGTGAAGTAAAGCTGCTAATCTAATTTAGATTGTTTTATTTCCAGCTCCACAACTCTCAGCTTCCAGTCAGTAGCCTTGCTGAAGGCTGTGTGCCTAAGTTCCTTGAGGTACTCTTGTTGTCCGAAATTTGTATCAACAGCAGTGATACAAAAAGCCCACTAACACTCCAGTGACACAAAGTACACATGAAATAAAGCAGATTTAAAAACCATCAAGACAATGCATTTTTCTCATTTATTCAAATCTTCTGCAGGAAGTAAACACTGAAAGATTTAAAAAAACTTCACACTGCAGTATGTACAGTTTTGTGACATCACATGAGGAAATTAATTTCTAATAAAAAAATGAGACCAGTTAAATTACTGAAGACACATCACAATAAAACTGGTTGTGGTAAAATCCCGAATTCTTATGTATGGCAATGAAAATCAGTACTCCTTTGTTTTACAGGGATGGAATAGTCCTGGTACAATATTTCAATCACGCAAAATGGAGTCCTGAACTTACATGACTTATTATAGTTGCATGAGCACTTCATGTTTTAAAAGTAGGTTTGCATTTTTTTTTTCCAGACCCTTTTGAATTGAAGCACATTCTTTCACAAAGCTAAAATACCACAGCAGAAGTCATGTCCAGAAGTGGAATACTGTTGTGTTTTGAACTGACCTGACTTGTTAAGACATTTTTATTTTTTTTTTTGCCAACGCACAGATGCACAGGGTCCCCCATGCACTTTTCATGCAGCAGGTAATCACAACTTTAAATAAAAGATTTTTTTCTATACATTCTTCCAGACTTGCAACTGTATACATACATGCAAAAGTTTTTAAACCTATGTGATCATATTTACACTTATACATGGAATATACATAACAAAAAAGATTAAAAGGTTTTTTCCTTTGCATTAGAACAATACAAAATATGTATTTTTCATTAAGGAAACCACTATTTACATCACCTTTTAAAAACCAATTTCAACATATTATAGGCGTAACAAGTCAACATATTTACATTATATATAAATATATATATAATATATACTTACCAGTTTTCTCCTCTGTAAGATGTGGCAGAGAACAAACTGGTAATATCATGTCACTGACGTCAATGAGAGCTGTAATACTTTCACCAACATTTAACAGGGAAAATTTAAACCACTCATTTCTTTCTTTTAAAAACATTTGTAAATTAAAAATTTAAAAACATCACTAAGAGTAAATGACTAAGAAAAGTAAAAGTTATGGCTGAATTCCCTTTTTCTCAAACTGAGCTGCCCAGCTATGTGGTATCAGCAGAGAACCCCTCCAGCTCTCCACCTTTGGTTCTGTGGTCAAGCATTACCCACCATCATTTTCTCAAGTTCTGGCAGAGGAGACACTAGAAACCTGGATATCTGAGTCCCAGACACTTCCCTCTGGAAAGAAAAGGCATATCTGCATGGCAATTCTAAATCAATCCCCAAACCCAGCGGGTTTGGGTGCTCCACATCCCAACGGCTGCAGCCCCAGCCCTTCCCAGCCAGGTGGTGCCAAAGTTAATTCAGGTTAAAGTTCCAAGGGGCTGCAATTGCAACTCTAAGC
>VYXD01004165.1:1104901-1143694 GCA_013397195.1 Hylia prasina | reverse complement strand
TTTTTTTCTATACATTCTTCCAGACTTGCAACTGTATACATACATGCAAAAGTTTTTAAACCTATGTGATCATATTTACACTTATACATGGAATATACATAACAAAAAAGATTAAAAGGTTTTTTCCTTTGCATTAGAACAATACAAAATATGTATTTTTCATTAAGGAAACCACTATTTACATCACCTTTTAAAAACCAATTTCAACATATTATAGGCGTAACAAGTCAACATATTTACATTATATATAAATATATATATAATATATACTTACCAGTTTTCTCCTCTGTAAGATGTGGCAGAGAACAAACTGGTAATATCATGTCACTGACGTCAATGAGAGCTGTAATACTTTCACCAACATTTAACAGGGAAAATTTAAACCACTCATTTCTTTCTTTTAAAAACATTTGTAAATTAAAAATTTAAAAACATCACTAAGAGTAAATGACTAAGAAAAGTAAAAGTTATGGCTGAATTCCCTTTTTCTCAAACTGAGCTGCCCAGCTATGTGGTATCAGCAGAGAACCCCTCCAGCTCTCCACCTTTGGTTCTGTGGTCAAGCATTACCCACCATCATTTTCTCAAGTTCTGGCAGAGGAGACACTAGAAACCTGGATATCTGAGTCCCAGACACTTCCCTCTGGAAAGAAAAGGCATATCTGCATGGCAATTCTAAATCAATCCCCAAACCCAGCGGGTTTGGGTGCTCCACATCCCAACGGCTGCAGCCCCAGCCCTTCCCAGCCAGGTGGTGCCAAAGTTAATTCAGGTTAAAGTTCCAAGGGGCTGCAATTGCAACTCTAAGCATGGTATAGAAGCCATTCCCTACCTCACCTCCTCACTGCTCTGAGAGCTGGAGGCAGCTTTCCCCCAGCAGTCTCAGCTGGCTGTAACAGGGATGTGCTCTCCCCTCCCTCCCTGCTCCTTTGCAGGCGAGATCCCACACCAGCACCCACCGATCCGGCACCGCTCTGCCTGTACAGCTGCTGCTGCCAAGATCTGCCAAGACCCCATTTTGCTTCCAATCTATGGACTAAAGGCCTAGAGGAGACAGGAGTTGCTGAGAGGACTGAGTGCTACCCAAGAGATGACCTCTGTCTGCAATCCATCTACAGGGACTGGTGGAAATCAGGGATCTCGGAGCTGTTTGCAAAAACGTGGCCAGCCCTACCAGTCTCTCCTGGGGCAACAAACCCAGCTCCCACACCCCTCTTTTCTGATGGAAAAGTCCCCAAGGAAAAAAACAGCAACTCCTATTTACTCACCCATGCTACAAAAAATAATTAAAGAGCCTTTGGTCCTAAGGTGTCAATGCTGTAAATGTGGATGGGATAGATTCACAGAAGACCTCTCTTCCTGAGGGAGGGGGTAACACCAGTGATACTGGAGAATTCCATATAGGAGGAGACAGCTGCTCTCTTAGCAGCTGACTGAGCATTCCCTTGGCATGTCCTGCCCTCTCTCAAGGGTCTCAGCCTTGTTACCTGCTGTTTGAGATTGCAATGTCTACGAGAGATAAGATTCTTCCATGAACATCATGTCCCAAACGTGAATTCTTGTACATTAGAGTTTACTGATGTCTGTGAGAATGGCAATACCCTTTCATTGACATGAACTAAAAAGAAAGCTAAATCCTTAACTGGTCAAACTGTTAACATTTTAACTTAACTGTTTTATAAAACTTTCAAAATTAAATGTTCAAAAGTATATATTATAACAAAAGACTACCCTAGAATAAATACAAAGATCAGCAAATTGCTTGATTCCAATATTATTTTTTTGTTAGGGTCAGAATCTCTTCCCCACTCTTTATCTCAACTTAATTTTGGAGAAGTTTTTTCAACCAGGTAATTCCACATCCTCTCACACTGCATTTTTCTGTGGAGCTCTTCAAGCAAATTATAGCCCTGTATTTAGTCTGGGAACCATCTATTATTCTATATTGTATATATTTCCTACCTATATACACATTGTTTCAAGAAAAATAATCAATTAAGACTTCAAAAGACATTTAATGGATGGAACAAATACCATCTTTTTAATATTTCTGCTGGGTTGACTCATATAAAAAGAATTCAGTTCCACTGTCAATCCAAAATATACTTTATCTCATTAATGATTATTCTATGAGACATCTGAATTGTCATTGGGCCACTTATAAATGCAATATTAAAGACAAACAAAATTTTATTTTTATATTATACTTCAGACAATGACATTTAAAATGATATTAGATTTGTGTGAAGGTTTTAAAATATAAATCTTCTTTGTACAGCCCATTAATATATTATGCTTCACCGAAATAACATAAAAATATATCTTTAAATTGCTCTGTTATTTCTCATAAAAACCAGGGGGAATGTTTTATACCAGATACTGTCAAATATTTGTGTTCCCTAAAAGAATGTATCCCCCGGAGGGAGGCGAAACAGAATAGTGGTGCATTTTCCAGCTGTCAGACAGGAGAAGTCCCTTTCAGTAGGAACTGCCCTGGAAAGAGAACTGATCTTGGGCCGGGGATAGGGACAGGAAGGGTCAACAGCTTGCTCTGTCTCACAAACCAGGAGTCTGGGAGAAGGATCTCTGAAACCAAACCAGACAGAAAAGAGCAAAATGCCCTATCACTCACCTCTGCTACGCAGACGTGAGATGGACAGAGACAGCAGTTTTGTCAGGTCATCCAATGGTGGAAATACATAATTAAACCAGAGTGTAGCTTTCATTAATTGTGCAAGCCAACTGCTTAGCTGCTTGCCCATGGCAAAGAGGATTAGCAGTGAAATCAAGAAGCCACATAGAACTTTTTTTTTTTTAGGGGAGTAAAAAGTTCAGCAAAACTTCTGCTTGCCAATAATTCATATAATTTAGATGAACTGGATTTTGTCCTCTTCCTCCCCCCAGAGAAATAAGGGCTGCAAATGGAGTTAACACTGACAGTGCTAATGGGAAAGCGGAGCCACGCAACTCTTCCCCAGCCAGCAATTTTTTAAGGTGTCTCAGCTCTGACTGCAATTTTCAGTTCCACCCATCTCAGGCTGATATTGCCAGATGTTACAAATCATAGCACAGGTGGGGATTGAGGAAAAGGGCAGGGAAGGATTTCTCAGATATATCCCACTATCCATTACAGAACATGACAAAACCACAGTTTTATACTCAGTGCTACCTGGAAAATTATTCTAAAGCCAGATTTTCTGCAGTGAAAGGGTAGTGCATTAAACCATGGATCAGCTGTTCAGAGAGTAATAAATATTGGCAGATCATAGATTCTTTTCCCTGGTTGTAGGAAGAGGCCAACACATTTTTCATTAAAATCGTATTCCAGCTTTGTGTCAAAGTTTGATGTGGTGCTTTAGTGCAGTTGGTATTCTTCCACAGGGAAGCAGGAGGGTGCTGAACAGACAATTCCGCTCATCCCCTTCACAAGCTTTCCAGCATTTTCCTTGCTGAATATATGTACTAAACCTTCTCAATCACGCTACTCCAAGAGGCATTTTGGCTTTCCCCTTTTAGGCAGGGAAGTGACAGGAATGTGCTGACAAAAGGACTCATGCAGTACTTTGCACAGCCTATGAAAATCTGCCTTTTTTATAAAAACCTAGAAAAAACCCTTAACTCTAACTAGTAACTCATAGCTATGGCTAAGAATTCTGAGGAAGGCATTTTTTGAGAGCAGGGCAAGGACAAAAAATAGATTTTACACCACTATTCTGGCAGGACCACAAACAAGATTTAAAAATAACAATACAAATTTTGGAAGCACTAAAAAATACATTTCAGTGCACTTCAATTATTAACACTGACACAGGTTTTCCAATATGATGAGCTAATACCCTTGGACGGACTGCTCCATTTCTTAAAAGTTATTCTTAAAATTTCACAAAACATATTAAAACATTCAAAAAAAAAAAGTACACTGTCTCTATGCTCAGGCTTCAAAAAAAGAAGGATTATTTTACAGGGAGGGAGGAAACGCAGCATTACCACCACCTAGGCTGTACGCTTACACTTTATGTTATACCAAAAGCTTGCAGATCCAAGTAAGACTCTGATCAAAGAGTACTCATAACTTAATCTGATACATACAGAAATGTCTTGTACAAATTACAACCCTTCTAGTTTCCTTGTGACAATCTACTGTAAAGCAAATTTTATCTACATGTATTTTAAATAACATCACCAGAAAAATAAAAAGTTTGTCAAATGAAAACATGTTTCAATTAGACCATGCTTTTTTTTTAAAATCATGCTCAATTTATACAGTAGTCAAGTTCATATTCATTTTTCTTTTCTTTTTTTTTTTTTTTTTTTAAACAAAGATTCAAAACCGCTGATTGTAAACTCACTGAGGAGGCTGCAGTTTATTCTGGCTCTTTTTTGATTGTTCGCACTTTTTCCAGAAGTCCATGCACTTCTCCATTCACACCACCATGCTGATGAGAGGTGTTACTCCCCATATGGCTGTTGTAAGGGCTTCTTAAGTTACTAAAAGGAGTTTTAAGCTCTGTGTCAGATGTCAACTCCTCTTTGATTGTAACACGAGTTGAACTCTCGGTAAATGAAGGTTCATTCCAAATTTCTTTGTCATGTGCTTCTTGGCTGCTGACAGAGCTGCCGCCCTTCTGTAACATGTAGTACAATATTGGGTTGGTTTTGGTCAGTCTCGGAGAGTCTTTCTCATAATCATTCTTGTCCATGCCTGTGATCACCCATCTGATGGGCCCCTTCTCACTGGGCATGGAACACATGCTAAACTGGTCGGACTCCAGTCTGGACACTGTACTCCCTAAATGTTCAGGGAAGGGGGAGCTGGCTGGACTTTTTACTGCTACAGGATACTGAAATGTTCTGTGATCTACACAATTGTTCTGTTGCACAGGGCTTCCCACCAATGATCTTACTGAAGAAATGGTGAATTCAGGTTTATTGACTGTTGCACTGGTTTTGTTTCCTTTTTTCTTGCCCTCTGTTAGTATGTTATTCCTATGTTGTGACAGATCTCTCTCACAGTTTTCTGAGAGAAGCAGCTGTTTCAACACATTAAAGCCTTTACTATCTCTAGACCAACTCCTATTTTCAGTTTCACTATTTGAACCATGACTTACAGCATATTTAAATTCAGCATCGCTTCTGCTGAATTTCAGTTCTTGCTGGTTAAGCAAAGGCCCGTACAGTGCCTCAGTAGGAGAAGCGTGATTGTTTCCAGCATCAGACACATTACTTTTCATCTTTTTTAATGGGATTTCTGAAGGCTCAGCATGAAGCTTTCTCTTCTTCGGCACTGTGCAAAGACTCTTAGATTCCAGGTGTGCCAGCTCGTTGTTTCGGTGACTCCTGTCCAGCTCATCTGCAGGGTAATTGTCTTGATTCTGTCTCAGCAACCTACTTAGCAGGCCATTTTTGGAAAAAGAGAAATCTTGAGGTGAAAGAGGCTCAGATTTCACCTCCTCAGATGCTGGAGAAGCAGCTGTGTTTCTCTGCAGTGAATGAACAAACCCTTGGAATTTGTTACCCTTGCATTCTCTTACTTGTTGTGCATTTGAATTATAAGAAACATTTGATTCGTCAGATGGCTCAGTTTTTATTTTCACCGTCAATATTTGCTCATTCAAAGCCTTGTCTGTCTGTTCTTGAGAACTTTCATCTCTTAAAAGCATCCTCTCTTTCTTTTCACTTTTACCTTTATTGGGAGTTCCCAGAAGCAGCTGAAGGACAGTGCGCCTTTCAAGGAGATTTTCTATTTCCGAGCCTGGAAGTCCTTGTTCAGCGGGTGTGGGCTGACAACTGAATATTTTGTTATTTTCTTCATGCATACTCAATTTATTCGTAAGCAGAGGGCTGTTCAATCTATCAATCAAGCCCACAGGTTTATCCATGTTCCCTGCCAGCAGCTGTTTGCTGGCTCTTTGTTCCTCACTCGACATGGAACTCTGCATGCCGCACTGAGCCAGGTTCTGCAGCAGCTTGCTGGCACTGAATGCCGAGGAGTTCTGGGGACTATCGGTCCTGCTCAGCTTAGCTCCTTGAATTTCCTTGCTTTTGGACAAGTCTATCAAGTGTTTAGAGGCAGAATTCATCAGTCTGTCCGGCTGGATGCTGCAGGCGTAGGGTGGCGAGCTCCGCTTGACAGCCAGCGACTGGTGCGAGAGATTTATAGGAGAGTCTGCTTTTGCAGAAGCCAGCAAGGGCGGAGTGCTTAAAGGAGTCATTCGGTTGGCACTGGGACTGTCAGTAACAGGAGTCCTTTTCCCAGTCTGTACAGTGAATTTTGCCACATCAGCTGTACTGTGTGGTCCCTGAGGATCATTACTCTTGTCTACCTGTTCTTCACTCTTATGCCCAAGTAACAGCTGAAGTAGTGTTACTTTCTGGTGGGGATTCAGCTTAGAAGCTTTCGGAGTGTCTTTCTCTTCCTTGATGTCTGGAGAGGAAACTTTTGGATCCCAGTTACGAAGCAAGGACTGAGTCAGGTTATCCAGTGATGCAGGTGGACCTGCATCTGGTTTATCTGTTCTCTGTTTAAAGGATAGGTCTATAGGAAGACAGTTAGAATGGGAGCTTTCATCATCACTGCTGTCTTCTGTAAAACTGGGATTGTTGTCTGAATACTCATCAACAGTTGTTGGTGTGCTGCTGTCTTCAAAAATGCTGGCTCTCTCATTCTGCTCACGCCCTTTCACGTGCTTGGTGGTATTCTGGCTTTTCAGCAGATGTAAGAGCAAACTGTTGCTGGGAGAGGTTTTCAGGTTACTCCTTTCCACAGTACTTTTGTATCCCACAGTTTTGGGAGGCGAGTGTATGATTCCCACTGAACTCTGAAACGGTGCCATATTGCCTTTGCTAGCCACTGTTTTGGGGGATGATCCTGCTTGACCATTGAGATGGCTTGTCATTCCTTTGGCCAAACCAAACTGGCCTATGTCCTTCTGAGCACTTTCTTGTAATCTGGCCATTGCTGCAAGTCTCTCGCTTGCAATCTGATTGGCATTTTGTGCTTTTAAAGCATGTTCCCTGGAGTACTGCTGCAAGTGGGCTTCACTGGAAAGGAGCAAAGCCAGCTGGCTGCACGCTACGCTGGGCTTGGGCGAAGCAGCAGGGCTGGAACGTTTCTCTACCATGCTTGCAACAGCCTGTAATCTTGCAGCACACGACAGGGGCTCATTCATCACCTTGGGGCCGCTCTGCACGGCATGAGGAGATTCTACAAACCTCTCTTTGGGCAGGTTCTTAGTGATGTCTGGCAGGCTGTCGTCCAGCTTCTGATCTTTTGCTTTACTCTTCTTCAGCAGTGTCTTCAGGTGGCTGGATGCAACACCATAGCACCTTAAATCTTTCTCCACTTGTAAAGAATCATGGCTAAGAGAATACCCCTGCTCCTTAAGACTCTGTCTAATCTGCTGTGACAGAGCAACACTCTGCAGCCTAGAGCTGAAAGACTGAAGCAAAGAGGCAAGTAATGTGCTATCCTGTTTGCCTTTAGGCACATTTTCAACCATGCCAGCCAACAAAGCTTCCTTTTTTCCATCTAAATCCACAATGGAATCAGACAACCGCCTTCTCTTTGCTGCATTCCAGTCCTCTGAAGACTGCAACAGTCTTGCTTTTTTGAGGTGCAGCATGCCAGATCCCCGATATGTACTTGTGTTAAGAACTGGACCATTACTCTGACAGCTGGGAAATATGTTTCCTGAAATCTTAAAGTTTTGATCCTCCCCACTATGCCCAGTGGACTTTTTGTCAACTGCAGTACCTGAGCCTCCTGCTGCTTGATGCATTAGTAATCCTTCTAGGTAAGTTAGAACAACAGAATCCTGGTGCATCTCAGAGCCAAGCTCTTCTCCATGAGTCATGTTCAATAAAAGTTTCCAAAAAGGCTCTGTTTCTGTTCACTTCAAAGACTAGTTTTGTTCAGTCAAGATGCAGAGTTAATAACAGGTAGATGTCTACAGTGCTGTCTTAGAGACTTTCAGAAACAATAGAAAATGTATTATCCTAGGCAGGCTTCTCCCAGTGTACACTGTTTGATAAGCCAGGTTTCCAATCATAGCAATCAGCTGATATCAAGGATATTTATGGATGATGTCTAGGAGGATTACTCAAAACATGGTTTCACAGAAAAAATGTTCCATGAAGTATTTGCTGCCTTCTTTCTTCAGGAGGCCAGCTTGCTTTTCTTCCTTTCCCATTTCCACCAAGCACATAAAATTCCTAAGTCAGAAATACAAAACAGAAAGAAAATATTTTAGGATTAAGATATAATTGCATAAAACATTTTTTTCCTCCTAAAAAAATCCAAACCCAACCCCCCAGGCATTGTCTTAGGCAGAGATTCAGGATGTAAACAACACACACATTCTAAAAGAAACTAAAAATCAAATAAAGGACAAAATACATGGTATACAATTTAAAGAACTTAAAACAATCTAAGACAAAATTTTATACAAAAATTAAGCTTACTTATCATAAGCATAGCTACTACAAGCTTTCACTGAATTTCACTATTATGCAGCTAAACATAAGGAATAGCAAACCTGAAAGGAAAATCTTGAATCAGTCTAAACACAGTTTAAAAAAAAAGTCCACTGAATTTTGCTCCACTGTTGCACAAACTTTTCTTCTGTAAACGTAACTACACAGCACACATAGCCTATCACTCTTACACTGAACTAATAGGAAAAGGCAGGCCTAAAGTCAGTGTTTAGTTTCAAGTTGCATATGTTCTCAAAAAACAGAATAGACAGCATCATACTACATTCTTGTTTGGCAGATGGATGATATTGCTGAAAGTAGAAACAAGGCTGTTAGTGCTGCCCAGGACTAAATGCAAAACCCAGTATAGTAACACAACAGGAGGGAAATCTATTGTTCTTACAACACCCAAAACCACAAGTTATTAGACCTTGTGATAAGAGTGGGGAAAAGGTTGCTTATGCTCCTGATGCAACATAAATCCTCCCTTCCCTGAAGGATTTTTACCTTTACATTCTTTCTGTACATGGAACAAATGACAGCAAAACCAAACCAAACCAGTTCTTCCCTGAAGTCTTGTTATTCTTCAAGAGTGTGTAATATCTCTACTAAATGGTTCCTTGGATGGGGCAGTGCGGAATAAAAAGCTGTTTTAAAATGCACAGCAATGGTGCTTGTGCTGGATGCATCTCTTCAGTTTCACTTATAGGGCTGGTCAATGGCAGGCAGCACAAACACTTCAGTCACCAGAGCTCAATAATGAGATCCTTACACCACACGTGCATCCTCCTTCACTCATTCAGTGCTAAACTGGCATAAATATTCAACACGAGCAAAGGTAAGTGTCCTTCTGCATATTGAACTCTGCAATTTGCTTTCATGGGCTAGAACTCCATTGAAAACTTGTATTTACAAGTTTAAAAGGGATGTACACAGACAAAATCCTTGCCTCCTTAAAGTGAATGAATATTTTATGATTGATTTCCCAGAGGCAAGTTTTTAATTTAAAACCTTCAGGCAACTAGAAGTCAGAAAATAATCAGATATTAAAAATGTAAAGAATAAGAACTACTAAAATAGCTGTAATGTTAACCGTCCTTAATCTCCCAGGGCAAATATTCCCTTATTTAGTTTTAAGTCATCTAAAAAATCTCTAAAAATGGAGCTATCTTAAAAAAACCCACCCAAAACAAACCCAAACAAAAAAATCTAACCAGCAATGCATTGTAGTGTAAATGTGTATATCCATGCATTTAAATATCAAATGCAAAGCTGTTAGCTATTATTGAGATCTCAGTACTTCTCTCAGAAATACATGTCCACATTAACCAGCATTTACATAATTACCTGTAGAAGACACAGTGTTCCTTCAAACAGCGAAACAACTCAAATGTGGATTCAGCTAACTGAAAATTACTGATCATCTGACTGTTCCTTCAAAAGCCTCTGTACCTCCGGGTGGGCTTTTGCAGAGTTTAAACCCAAAACCAGAATAAAAATCACAAATAACAAATCCCTAAAAAAAACCCCAAAACAAGATTTCCGATGAAAACATCAAATATCTAGCAGCAGTAACAGCAATACAATCAGACTAATTTCCTCAAACATTTGGGAATGCACTTTATCTAGAGAATGTATTTCTCCAGCTTCCAAAAGTAAACTCTTTATCTGCAACCAAATTTTTGTGTTTCAAACAGTAATGAAGCTGACAGTGTGCTGTTATTAAAATGGAACGAGTCGCACTGATATGCTCTGTATTGTATTTAATAGAATAAAATTGAAATCCTGTCAAGATTTCTGACTATCTGGCAAAAGTAAGGCGTGCAGGTCACCTTTAAGGTAGTGTCTCAAACAAATGTACCATTTAGCCAATATTCAGTACAACTTTACTCACTACACCTTTAGGTAATTCAAAAAAAGACAATGCTTTTATGCAAATCTCTCAGGTACTCCAAAAGCCTCTTGCAAGAGATGACACTTGTAGCCAGTTCAGTTTATAGAAAACAACTGTTCTAAGAAGTGTTTTGCCATATTTTTCATTTTTTACTTTATATATTAATTTCCCAGCGCTAGGGACATACTGATAAATTTAATGAAATTGGGTTACTGCAAAGGAGCTTCTTAAAGAGAATGAAATCTGGAAAGCACTTAACACATTAGAACATGACATCAGCAAACCTTTTATAAAAAGGCTCTTTTGATCTAGTGCTGTAACAGTGTTAAAATCTCACATGACAATGTCCATCTGAGGTGTAGTCATACCAAATCCAAACGAATTTAGGAAATTAATGTTCAGCAGGACACTAAGCCAACCATTCAGCTACCTTCTAAATACATACAGACTGTACAAAAGAACTTCCCAGGACCCACTATTTTTTCTTGAAATTAAATATTTAAGAAATTACCAGAGCAGTGGTAAGGGGAAAAAAAAAAAAAGTTAAAAGAAAAGGCAGAAGAAAGAGAAAGGAGAAGTCATGCAGCAACAGATTTCTTATTTCCCAGTAAGGGCTGAAGCAACTGCTAAGATCTATGAATCTCTAGACCTAAATATCATATTTAATTACTATGACAAAATAAATTGGTAAGTTAATGTGCATTCCTGACCACAACTACTCTAAATGCACCCTTTTTTTGTCACTTTTACTGTCTTCTCCCAGACTTCTGTACCATGAGAAATAAACAACCCAATTGTGCAGAACCTCCAGGTGCACCCATTGATTACAGCTCATTAAACCATGTTTAGCCAGACAAAACTAAAGCAGCAGCAGAATCCACAGCCCAAATGCTGTAGCCTGGTGAGACACTCCCCAAGTGAAGCATACCATGAGAAATCAGTTCTACAGCCTTTTAAATTGTGCCTGAGGAGAAACTGTAGGCAGTATAGGGAAAATACGGGAATATTAAAATGTTCACTGAACTGCATATGTCCAGAATATACATTTCACTTTTGCAGTTGTTAAAAGTCTTTCTTTGTTTGCAAACTACAAATATATTTATCCACCAGAAAGATTTTAAAGGAATAATAACAACAAACTTTAAGATCCTTTGACTATCATAAAATATCACTGCTGCAAAAATAATGAAATCTGAGAACACAGCTTCTAATATGTTAAGGCATGACAGAACCAATTGTTTTTGGCTCCTAAATATTTGTTCTTGATTTTTAAGGAATTCTTTGAATGAATGAAAACCTCAATGGCAAAAGCTAAGTGGAGACTCTAAACAAACAGCAGACTTTTAGTCCACCCAACAGATGTGCAGTTCCTGCTGTTTAAGAACTTATAGACAGCTCACAATTTAACTAGCAAAATCACATTATTAAGACATTTTACATTTTTAATTCAAAAAACTTGGTATTATGTAGGTGTCTTCTTCTGCAGTCTCAATTCAAGATCATAGGAAAAAATCTTACAGAAATCATTAAAGTATTCATTAAGGAACCTGGCAATGGCTAGCAGATTGCCCACATGAACATTTATTAGAAGACACATTATCCAAACTCATGCACATTGTTAGAATGATTAATAGAGGTTGAGACTAGTATATGTTCACACAGATAAAACATTTTTATTAACTACATTTCAGAGTTCTCTCATGACGATTAAACTCCTGTAGCAATTTTATGTTCCATTTTTAAGTTAAGATGAATCAAAACATGCATTTGTAAAGCTAAAATAAAACTGGTCTGTGAAATAAAAATCTTTGGTTATTTAATAAATATGGTGTTCTAATGCTTAGCTACTACTGGAAGAGCCAGAAAAAGTCTCTCACTAGCTTCACTGACTTCCCATTCTCATATTCCCAAGTGTAAAGGCTCCAGCCCACCACATCAGCCAATGGCTCAGACTGTCATTTTAATTATTACAGATTTGAGGAATGCAGTACAGTGATTACAGTGGCAGCTTGGGATCCAGGGGTCCAATTACTCACTGTGCTGCAGACAGACTGTCTGACTTCTGGTTTTACTTCTCTGTACCCTGTTTTCCCAGATGGAGTAATAATAGATGGAAAATTCAGAAAGATAATTGTGGATAAATATATTAAAGGCTGTGTTACTCAGCAGCTCCAGTACCAGCAGTGAGTACCTAAACCACAGGATTTTAAGTGATTCCTCATCCTTATGACTGCCTGCAATGAAATGTTGAAGAGAACAATGACATTAGGATCTAAAAAAAAAAAAATCCTCCTAGATTCACTGGGAATTGCAGCAGAATCTTGCAGTGAACTAAGAATGAGCGAGGGAAATGAGACTTGCTGTCCTAGAATTATTTTGTTATTAAGCTCAACTTGCACACCTTTGATTTCAGCAGGAAGGATGTTTTGAGTGCTGGTAAAAGCACTTCAGTCTTCAGTTGGCTCTTTTTGCAAAGGTTCTGAGCAGGGAAACAGCCCTGAACAACAACCCCGGTACCAAATGCACAGAGCTGCACAAACAAGCAGGTACTTCAATGGTACTTAAGCACGTGCTTTAAGAGAATCAAGCATTTAAGTGCTTTGCTTTCCGAAATCCAAGCTGTATTTGTGTCAGAAATATGTTCAGATGAATGGAGCAGCTGAGACCTCTTCACAGTTTTGATTCAGGCATCCAAGACATTTTGAAGGTTTCCTTTGTAAATGTAATTTAGAAAAAGAAGAAGAAAGAAAAAAAAAAGGCAGAAACGATCATAGGGGGGAGCAAAACTCAGCAATAACCGGGTGAATTCTCACACAGCTGCACTAGAAAGAACTTGGGAATTCAGAAGTCTTTCTTTACAACTAATTCATTTAAATAAAATAAATCAGGCTTCTCTCCTACAGCTGTAGGGTAACAGTTTGAGAAAGCAAAAATAAGCTTCTTCCCAGGAGCTTGGCACATTATTCCTTCCTCCTAGGCCTGCTGACTGACTCCAAAAGACATTTTAAACATGGGAAGGATAGCCTATCCCTCTCAGACAGCTCAGTCAGGAGAGGGCACATGAGGAATCGTGTTGCAGCAGGAGCAGGAGCTCCTGCTGCTGCCAGGAATTCTGAAGAGGCTCCGGAGACTCCGACCCCACCAGAGTTGGCATTCCCCATCCTGAGCTGGGGCTGTTCCCTCCCAGCTGGCACGGAGCACACGGCAGCATCGCTCCCTCTGTGAAACACCCCTCTGGATAATGCAGGATTAGCAACAGCCACGGCTTCACGGCCAAATTCTGCACGAGCAGAGGAAGGGAAAAGCCTTTCCCCCTGTGTTTTGTTAAACTATGTGCTGCCAAATCCAGCCCGGACCTGACTTTATGCTTTAGACAACGGAAAGAGGTGTTTTCTTCACTGTGGGAATGAGGCAGCAGTGGGAGAGGGTGTGCAAAGGGATCAGACCCAAACCAGCCTGATCGAAACCTTCTGATTATTTTAGCAGTTTTTGAAAAATACCAGAGCAAAGCAATTCCATAACAGATGATAGAACAGCTCAAAATGATGCAAAATCTACCGTTTTACAAAAGCGCACAAATCCTGAGTAACTGAGAAGTCTTAGGTCACACAAAATCAACAGAAACACAGAACCAAGAGCACAGCAGGCAGAAAACACAGTTTTTCCTCTGAGAATAAGACCTGACAGACCACTGGACAGAAATGTTAGCAAACCAACAACTGAGTGGGGAAGAAAAAGTCCCAACTGTTCTTGTGGTAGAGACTATTTAGATCTACTTCAGCTTTTAAGAGAGCACTAAAATGTAATTGCTGATTACTGTTGTTGTTAATAGCGGCACCAGAGGCACATAAGGAAGGGGAGGCAGTTTCTACACATTCCATTTGGGGTGTGGAAAGGGGGATTCAGTCATCTCAAGTGTCCCTCCACTCCTCAGATTTCACATGGGATTCTCCAGTCCGGGAATCTGTGACTCACTCAGACCATAGAATACCACCCCATGACAACAACGAGGAGCTTTGGGATGGTACGTAACATATCTCAAGGGGGAACACAACATTTCCAGCGTGTGCTGAAATGAGGTGTAGAAATGTCAGGGAGATTTCCATACCCATGAAAAGGGCTGCTTGGGGAGGCGGCAAGGCGAGGCTGCACACCCTGCCAGGAGAGACACTCAAGTCAGAATGCCTCAAACTCTGTGGCAAAGCACTGTGGAAAACCCAAATTCTGATCACTGCTGGCTACACTGAGACTCATCCAACGCTGGTGCTCAACCCATCCAACCCATCCCAGCCACAGCTTACAGAAGGCCACATGCAGACATTTCTCCCAAAGTTACACGTGACTTGTGTTTTTTGTATCTTAATCCATAAAGCTACCAGTAAGGAGTGGGAAAGAAGTTCAAAATAAGGAGAAAGAAAAAAAAAAAAAAGGCCCTAACAAAAAGCCAAACCAACCAACCAAAACCCCACCTGAAAAAATAATAAAAAAAATTCCCTCATCCAACATCACCCCAAATCCAATGAAATCCCCAAAAGTATATGGGAAGAAGGAAATGGGGAGCAGACAATTGCCATGAAAGCTGAGTTTGTGTAAGCCTTAGTAGCAGCTCTCCAAGGCTTACAAGTACACTTAAGCACCATACACAGCTTAATCCAAATCTGGCCTCCATGTCAAAACCTCCTGCTGGAAAGTTCTGCAAAGTTCAGAGACAAAACACATGTGGCCATTTTTCATGCTGCGACACTCTTCAAACAATAGCTCAGCCTACCTTCAGTATTTCTTATTCTAACAAGTACAAGAACAGAGCACCACAGAAATAATCACTCCTAGATGCAGAACGTCCCATGTCGTTCGTATAACTTACGATTCACATGGTGTTTCACAGACTTTTCAGTCAATTCCTTACCCATACTCATGTACCTGTATTTGTTCTCACAAATACCACTGCAGGAAGATTTATATTTTATTTTCCAATGGTACTATAAACGACATCTTCAAGTTCACTTGATGATTATGGTCTGCTAACACTCTAGGCATGAACTTAGGAACGCACTCTCTGCCAAGTCTTTGCTAACCGTAAGGAATGAGGAAGAACAGACATCCAACTTACAAACACCACCTGTGAAGGAAGCAAGTATTTGACACCTAAACCTGTCCCATCAGTCACTGCTCAGTGGTCTTCTGCTGCTGAAGACAAAAAGGACAGAAACGAAAAGATAATGCACAGAAATTACACCCCCACCACACATCCACATTATGGACAAGGATCCAGAAATAGCATGTGGCACTGATCTCAACTAAGGTGGGAAAGGGTGATCCAAGCTCAGAAATACAGTGAGCAGAAAGGGTTTTGGTTAATTGAGTCTTCTTATTCAAGAGACCAAGAGTAAAAAACATACAAAAATCTATACAAAGACTTGTTTTCAGAACAGAGTAGGACAATATACATCAGAATGGACAGAGGATGCACCTTTTCAATGTTTGGTAAACCACTTGCCTATAAATAAGCAATTAAAAGGAAACAACCAGATTTCCATTCCCTCTGACACCTACAAAACTGAATCACTGATTATGGCATTTAACTCTACATCAACTCCCCAAGAATGAAATGTGATTAATATACAGTGAAGAAATCAATGTCCTCTCCTGGGCAATCATGCTTTTGAGTTATGATCAATGCATGCAGATAATGCATTTCCACACAACTCTGACCTTCTGCTTGTTGGAGGGATCTCAAGATACAAGCATTTATTGATAGCAATGCACTAAAATGGTGTATTTCTTAGAATAACTGTGTTAAGATGGTATGGCATATGTTAAGTCACTTTATGTTATTTTAACCAAGAATTGCTTTCAGATGTCAAAGTGCAACAAAGGACTAAAAAGTAATGCACAGTATTTTATTGACAGTAATAGCTGTGTTTCACTTGGGACCAAGAATCTCATGGTTATGAATGAAAGCCACTTTGTAGACTTCTCAACAAATAGGTTTCATCTAACTGAACACAAATACACAGGAATTCCAGGCAAGGTGAAATACAGGATCACAGTCATATAGCATTCAACTATATGTAAAACTTCCATAAACCCATGTTAGAGACACAGATGATTTATGGCTTGGGTTTGGGGTCTTTTTTAAGTGAGTGGAGGGGACATTACAGCTTCTGTTGTAACAGAAGATTTTAAGTGGGAAAGGAAAAATATGCAATAGCAAGATGGTCTCTACTAGCTCAATTCAAATAAAAAATTATGATTTTTTTTCTCCCCAAAACAGCAATAAAGCCAAGTGAAATTCAAGATTAAATCTAAAAACCAGCTTTAATGAAACCTCAGGAGAAGAGGCTCATAACATCCTGTAAAGACAAAAAAAAAAGTCCTTATCACGATGCCAGTGTTAATGTAAAAACATTCACCACATAAATCCCTAGGTAAAATATTGAAAGGACTTGAAGTGATATAAATGTATACAGAGATGATCATCTGACCCTCACACATAAAGAACAGGACTGCACCTCACCCCAGCCATGAGTCAAATCAGAGCAATTAAAATACCAACTGAACTCAAACCCAGTATAGTTTAAATATATATAAATATTTATATAAATATTTAAATATATATAATATTATATATATAAATATATATAAATACATATATATACACACAGAAAATAGTATTTACTGCCACAAAGGCATAGCAAAAACAATAGATAGCTGGAAAAGGGAAGTGTTTAGGTATCCCTCACTGTAATTCAAAGTAAATATACTTTGAAATAATTTCTCAAAATTTATGCTGACAATGGTGCCATGCATTTTCAGAAGATAATATGCCATCACAAATTTGTGGAAAGGAAACATTTTATATCTGTTTTTAATGCGTTCTTCATGAAGAAAACAACCGCAATAGCAGAAAAAAACAAAACTAGTTATTATTGCTTGTTCCATTACTGCAAGGAGTTAAAACAGGTGTTTATGCCAAATTAAAAAGTATAAAACAAAACAATATAGATGTGTGACTGATTTTTGAAGAAAGCGTGTGATTTTCTACATAAAACAACATTACTCCAGAAATAAAAGNAAAACAGCAATAAAGCCAAGTGAAATTCAAGATTAAATCTAAAAACCAGCTTTAATGATACCTCGGGAGAAGAGGTTCATAACATCCTGTAAAGACAAAAAAAAGTCCTTATCACGATGCCAGAGTTAATGTAAAAACATTCACCACATAAATCCCTAGGTAAAATATTGAAAGGACTTGAAGTGATATAAATGTATACAGAGATGATCATCTGACCCTCACACATAAAGAACAGGACTGCACCTCACCCCAGCCATGAGTCAAATCAGAGCAATTAAAATACCAACTNTGGAAACATTTTATATCTGTTTTTAATGCGTTCTTCATGAAGAAAACAACCGCAATAGCAGAAAAAAACAAAACTAGTTATTATTGCTTGTTCCATTACTGCAAGGAGTTAAAACAGGTGTTTATGCCAAATTAAAAAGTATAAAACAAAACAATATAGATGTGTGACTGATTTTTGAAGAAAGCGTGTGATTTTCTACATAAAACAACATTACTCCAGAAATAAAAGACCTGTTAAATCTATTACTCCATACTTGCACACACATATTAGCTAATTTGGGACCCTATTTCACAATAGGGTGAAACCAACAATCTCACTAAGGCTTTATGAACCCACATGCCCAAAGTGTCAGTGTTACACCAACCAACTCTGCTGCCCTCTTTGCACTTGTTTAAAATAAGGGCTCTGCTCAAGAACCTGCTGAGTGCACATGGCACAAAGCTCTTACAAGGCAAGCCAGACTAAGGACCTCGTCACAGTCCAAAGAAACCCCAAAGTTCCTGCCAAGCATCTGTTTTGCAGTTCTCCCCGTGGGAACACGGGATCACGAGTGGCATGAGTAAGGACAAAGAGCAGGGACTACTTTCACTGCTGAACCTCACTCAATGGTAAAAAAAGCACAGCCGCTGGTGAGACACTTGAAAAGAAAACCCCACCTCCAGGCAGAAGGCCCATGCTGAATTTAGAAGAGTTTATTGGTGAGCTAAAGATGTCTTTGTAAGAATCATCTCCTAAACAGAACTAAAAGAACAACAACAACAACGGCAATATCTTCAAACCCACTGAAATCTTAAAAGATGACTGAAAATTTAAGTGACCCAAATATTTTAATTTTTATATTTTACTAAGGTATCCTGGAGTATAAATGCTATTAAACCGAACTTATTTTGTCCATCCCTAAAATAGATTTGACATACAAACACAAACACAAGGTCAAGGTCACAGATCAGCAAGAAAGATTACAAAGAGGACTGATGTAAGAGCTGGCATTTGATCAAAGCTCCTGGATGTATCTTTTTTTTAGTACACTTACCAGAAATACCACTACACTTCATTTTCTTCACATTGGTACATTACATGTTTTAACTATTCCCTACATTTAAGACCAGCTGCTCTGTCCTTATTTGTTTTGATAAGAGCTATTAGGCAGCATAGCAAATAAACTAAGGAAAAGGTCTTATGTTAAATGAAAAGGAAGTGAAAGGCACTTTTTGCCATCCTTTTCACTCTATTTAGCCATTGTTAATATACATTAAATTACATATCTAAAAGGAAAACCCTCTCAAACACATAGCAAGACCAGTGCTAAAGAGTCAGGACCACAGGTTTTAACTCGGATCAGTCCAAGACACTGATCTTAATATAACAATTGTATATTTGGATATGCACTTCCAAGCACAACACTTGCTTATTTATCCTAATTATCTGTGTGCACAGCATATATTTCTCAATTAAAAAAAATCTCAAGGTCTGTGCAGAACACAATCAAACTAACCTCTTCTGTAATCAGGACAACATTTACCTCCTAGAAAGCTTCTCTAATGCTGAACGCTGAGTAAGTGAGCAGATTAAACACAGTAGCAACAGTTGAAAGACTCATTAAAACCCAGCTGCTGAAAATAGTCAGCAATGAAAGTCATTTACTGATCTATCCATCCATCCACGCACTGATACATTCTCAGAGCTTTTAAAACATGCAGGAGAGTATTTAGCTTACAGGTCACCTCTACCACATGTACCCTTCTGGTGCCTAAACATGAGGAAGAGGTGTCTTGGGGGACACAAGGGCATTCAAAGCTGCACTGCTGCCACGAAGTTCAGATGCTCATCATAACAGGTAGTAATCTAAAGAATAGTGTGGCTTGCACTCTTAATTCTTAACCCCCACTTTCAACACCAGCAGCGCTCTGTTAGTCTAGACATGACTGGGAGCAATTTATATTTAAACAGAGAGATACATCTATAAATAGGACAGCTTGTGTTAGTATTAAAGCTTTTACTGGAACCCACTTGGGGTGACCTGCACAGCTCACTAGTATGTGGGCATCTTGGACATTGCCAGTAAAACCTTCATGCCATCACATATGCTCCTGCACCTTGTTTCAGCTATTTTACATTTGTTTACTGATTTTCCTCCATTTTTGTAGAGGTAGTATATTTGCAGCTCTCTACCTGTATGACTGGGTTGTCTCACCTACTAAAGCAAAGCGAATGAAAAAAAGATGGGGAAAAAAAAGGTTTAAAAACTTGTCTCCTTTTTGAAAATATCCTTCACGAGAATTAGGTTGTCACCCTTTTAAGCTATAGTGTTGCCTGAGTTACTAGGGCCAGATACAAATCACTCCTGATGCCTGGGATGCCAGCTTCTCAGCACTGTGGTATAGGTGCTTTTAACTCTGATAGTGATTCATCAGATCTTAAAACAGTCACTGGTTTAAGATCAAATTGATTTAACTTGTAGACCTCAGGGCAATACAATTCTGCTCTTCCTCAGTCGCCCTTCTGCAAGCCCTTTCAGCAAAATGGGAGAAAAGGGGAGGCTGGTTATTTTTTTCTTCCAAGTGGAATTTCTATCTTCCTATTTTGTGAAAAGCTCATAAAGCTTCTCACTGAAGAGTTAGAAAGGGAAAAATTAAAAAAAATAGTAAATCAGGCAATTATTACAACAAACCAGCAGAAGTTCCTTCCATATCCACAGAGCAGCAGCTTACTCTGAGAACCAAGCACACGTGAAAATGTGTATATAGGACATTTCACAACTAAAAACACTCCAGGAAACACATCAGCTTATTAGCAGTACAGCTGCCCAACATGTGAAACTCTAAAGCAAGTATATTTGGAGTCATATAGCTTTTTTAAGTTTACAAATGCATGAAAACTCAAATGTGTGAAAAAGCTTTTGCTTTAACTGAGCTGTATTACAGTAAGTAACTGTTCATTCAGTGTCATGGCAAGTCTTCTCTCAAGCTTACACTATAAAACCCCTCTTTAATCTTCACAACCAAACCTTTGATAAAACAAGTCAGCAGCAGTTGTGGGTTGGGGTTTTTTCCTGTTAAGCATAAGCTCACACTCTTTACACAGATAACCTGCAGAAGCAAGAGGTTTCTGCTTGTTTTGAACTTTGGATCAAATCCCCCCTTTTCGAGCAGCGGGGATGTGCAAGCTGCTATCAGCAGCCAGTGGGGGTTTTGGCTGTGACACCATCTAGAAAATATCTGAAATACAGTTCTTTTCCATTCCTCCTTGGAGAGCTGGAAGAGGCATCTTTCTACACAGTGATCCAAATGTAAAGCACTTCAAGGGTGCTGCCTTTCAGAAGTGGGTAATGACAAACAGGAGTAAACAATCAGCTGACATGGCAATGACAATAAATATGACAGCTAGCACAAAGTACTTTGGTCAATTTAGTAGTCAACAACAATCAACAACAATGGATTATGTTGAAGGACTGGATGGCTATCAATGCCTAATTCTGTAAAGGTACAGTTTTTACTTATTTTTTAGAAAAAATATTGTTCATGGTTATACTTACATGTGTGAAATGTTAAAATAAGCTTCTTAAAATACCATATTGATGAGTCTAGCAGAAAGTTCTTGAACTTTGTACTTCCTTTCTACTTACTTATTTTCCCTGACATGAGTACACCTAATGAACTTTAATGGGGCAATAAAATAATGGCAAGGTTATGCACACATGCAGATCTGTGCATGAGAGAGGAATCTAAATGATGCAACACATATTGAAGTTATAGACATATGCAAAGGACAGAGGGGTATCTACCATGCTAAAACCCAGAAACACATCACCAGTTTAAGCATCATGACTACTAAAAGCAAACTAGCTCATATTTAAAGTTTCAATATTCTTCTATCATTCAGGATGCAGCACAGGATTTCAAGATGTGCAACATCACTTATTCCACTGTTCCCATTCTTCAAGTTGTTCAACACACAGCAACCATTGCAGGTGATTTGGTTTCCCACAGGCTGGATGTCTGATATCAATTCATCATCTAATAAAACTGGTAACAATGAAAGGCAGTGGGAGGTAGGTGATGAATTTCTCTCTGGAAATCTTGTCTCAGATTTGGAGGAAATATCTCAAAATTAACAGTTTTAATCTATTCACTTAATGATAAGAAATAATGAAAGAATGTGCTGAGACTGGAGGAAGTTGTCATAACAAAAGACCTAAAAGTCAAGAATCTAGCAAACAGGTGAAACTGCACCAAAGTAGCTCAAGCCATGTATGATGTAGTATAAAGCCATTATCTGATAATTATTTTCTATAACCACAACTCTTTTGATTCAGCTGATCAGGTTATGTATTATTTCCAGTGTACCCTACCATAACAGAGATTTGGGCATGGCTGACAGGTCACCACCCATGTTCTTTGTGTTATATAGAGTCATCTTTCCTTGATGTAACTGGAGGAGTCATTTTCCAGCTCAATGTAACATCAATAAGTAACTCCAATGTTTTCTAAATCAATATATATAAGGCTTTGTCAATAACCTGAAGGTAAGTTTCACTGCCTGCATTATTACCAAACCACATTTTTTTGGTTACTTCTCTTTTTCAGTCTGTACATGATCTTGCTAAAGGACAGTTTTGTTCAAATTATGTTGCTCAATTTCATCAGTGAGACCAAATGAACTCATTAATGTGATTTCATTCAACAGCAGTTAAGACTTGTGAGTACCTGCAGAATCTTATGAAATCACAAACAACTCCCAAATACCAAATAAATGCTGAAGCAAATCATATTGGAAAGGGAGGTACAAACCCAAGAGGGCAACAAAGGAATACCAGAGGGAAAAAAGCCCATAAAAAAACCCATAACCCAAAACATCTTCTCAAAAGGACTTCATGCTCTTAAAAGCATACAATTTAAAATCCATTTGATGAGAAAAAGGCAGAAGTTCTGGTGGGTAGGTGAGCACGTCTTCAGCCTCTCAGGAGATTGAGCAGATTGTTACCTCAGCACTAGTTAGCAATCTCAGGAGAACGAGACTACAAAGGGACATGAAATGAACCATCTTCTGACTGGGAATTCCTAAGAGGGGTAAGGACCAAAGTTAGTGTGAATGAGACATAGTTACCACTCCATGTCCAGTGTGAGAAAAAATACAGGTTCATAAATCTTTTCAAGTTCAGGGCAGAAACTCATACCTTTCAAATGTCAATGCAGGATCTTTGTGAATCTGGTTTTCACTCCTCCCTGCCAAAAATAAATACATTATCATCAGGATCCAGAAACTTAGGGTGGAAAATAATTATATTTCTACAGTAACAGCAAAGTTAGTCTTAATTCAGTATCAGGTCACAAAAGGGGGCCTTGTATTACTTCTTAATGAGGTATCAACAGATTAATATAAAGTTTTCCCCCAAAGCTGATTATATTTGTGGTTGATTTGTGAGAGTATCAAAGCTTGACACATGAAACTGAGCTGAGCAAGCTAGTAAAGGTAACCTGCCAGGAGAGAGGGGATAGCTCTCCTTGCCTGGTTAATACTACCCACTTTGTGAAAAAAAAAGCTGTCATCAGGAGATTATCTTTATTCTAACACTCACACTATCCATTTACCCACCACGACTAAAAAAAGCCAAGAACACACAACACATCCATGGCACCGCATTCTGTTCTCTAAAATCTTACTCATTTTCTCCAGCTATTATCATCATTACTCTCATTCAATCTTCCCTCTGCTCCCCACTTCCACAACCCACACTTGTGTAGCATTAATGACATCCAAAGACCATTCCACACTACACAAAACACAGCTGTTACTGCAATCTTTCCCCTGAAGACACTCTGTTCATTTAACCCTTTGCCTCAACTTTTCAATTGTTTTTCTCCTGCTCTAGATTAAGTTTAGAATTTCTCATCTTAGTTCTATGAACATTAATAACTTTCATTTCTATCCACATAACCTAACCACTTATGGTGTCCTTTTTCCTTACCCTTCTGTTTCCACAAACACTCGTTTTTGCTGTAATACTCAGCCACCTCTCACACACGAAATTCCATTACGATTCTGCACTGCTCCCCAGGCGAAGATCATCTACACTCTGGAGGCTCTTTATTCCTCTCCTCCAGCAGTAAATTACCAGAGCAAAAATTAATCCAAATCCACCAAAATACCTCCTGCAAGACCACAAGCCAAAACACAAATGATATATGTAGCTTGCCTTTCCTCACAGACTTACTTGTTCCCTTTTCCTCGTAGTCTATAGGAAGTTTAAAATAAATACATCTGCACCTGTGAGACGCTGACAAGTTCAGCTGGACAGCAATTAAACGAAGCCCTAGAGCAACACTGGCCTCCAAAATAAGGATGTTTTCTCTTCCTCTTACAGAAGGAAAAATGCATTTATTGGTTTTGCAGTACGACAATACGTGCTGCTGTAATAACACTTTTCACCCAATACCTTTCTTTTACTACATATGATTGGAAGGGAAGGAAAGAATGATATAGCCTGAAAGATCAACAGAACACAAAGACTAATGATAGGAAGAAAAGGGTACAAAAGGCCTAAAACATAATGTAGAAGGGCTAAAATATAGTATCAAAGGGCTCCCCTTCTCTTGAGTTGCTACTTTTAAAAGTCCAGTGAAAGCTCCTTCACTTCTCCAGCTGGTACAATGACAATATCCCTACCCTGATGCAATCTGCTTTCACTTCAGAGGGCACAGAGGCAAGAAAGACAAGAGAGTGAAAAAATACTGCTCCTGGGAAAGAAAGGAGATACTTCTTTTCAGAGAGACCATAACTATTTACTTACTTTTAATCATGACAACAAACAATGACATGGATGAGGAAACTTTTGAGGAGCAAGGTGAAGGCTGAGGGAGCATCTGTCCCAGGGTCTGGCTAAGAATAAACCCAGACCTCCTCCAGTGAAACAAAGGAAGCTTTCTGTGTCCCAACTGCCTTAATGAAATAACCTTCTGAGCCCCAGCAGCAGACTTCATAGTGCAAGTTTCCATTTTTTTTGAACATAATCTCTCCACCTGAAACCAGAATGGTTTGATTTACTGCGTCTACACCTGAATTCTGTTTTACTGCAAATGAAACAACCCTTGGTTCCAAAGTCTCCTCGGTATCTCTCTACTAAATCATGTAAACCAGAGCTTGCACTGGTTTTGGAATGCACTTTGGAAGGTGAATAGTTTGGCTGACCAAGAATAACCTACCAGGATGCAAATTCCACTTGTCTTCTTTATATGCTGCCACGTTTATGAGAGCAAGTCTGTCTGCGCTTGACATTTGGCATAATTACTATTGTAAAACATTTTATATTCCTGTAAATTCAGCCTATGACCCCAAAATGCTTACAAACTGGGAAGACATGTGGAGATAACGAAGCAGAAAGAAAAGATGTAAGGAAAAAGTAGGTATAAAGAGAAGTAAGCAGCAATGCCAGGAAAGACTGTGAGACTGTTCAAGCTGCCTGACCAGCATGGCGTTCTGAACTGTAAAAAATGACGTGCAGAAACAGGATAATGTAGGATACTACACACTGTAAAACATTATAATCAATTTTCTTCACTAAAATATAAAGCCAGAGGTGATTCTAGGTAGCATGGTCCCTAAAACACCAGCTGTATTTCTCTACCATGTTGCAGGAAGCATTTCCACTGAACTGCGATAAATTTTGTCACAATGTAGATGGATGCAAAGTCCAGAATTTTCAGGGGTTTACACAATTTTGCTCTGCTCTTGACCAAAAGAACAAGAGGAAGGATTGGAAGCTCTAAAGCATCTTGACTCTAATCTGTTGCTGAAATCAAGGTGGGAGGGAAAGAAGGAGAAAACCCAATAAATTACTGCATATCCATCACCACTCAAGACCAAAAGCTTCACTTATATGGGGGCATGGGGGCTAAGATTCCAAAATGAAAAATTAACAGACTTTAAACCAGTCTTGCAGTTCACTTCCACATGTAAAATAAAAAGCATGCACTGAATGCAACTTATTTTTGCCAGCTGCCTGGTAAGACATGAACACGGAGCAGCAACCTGTTCTTTTCTGCTAATGTATCTGAAAACATCTTTCTTGCGTTTTCTATGAATTCTTGTATTTCACTTCAGTTACTTTACTTAAAGCAAGTGCATATTTTTCAAGAGCAATCATAATCCACGTTCCTCACAAATAATAATCACAAGAAAGCTAATAGTATTTACGAAGTCTTTCTGATGCACATCCAGAAAACCCAGACTACTTGATAGGCATATGTATGCACAATCTTTGCCACTTAGGTACTAAATCCTCCCTTATATAAAACTTCTTTTTGGATAACTGGCAAATTTCATTATGAGCTTAATTTTTGCACAGTAAAGCTCATCCAGCCATTTTTAATTTCAAACTGGCTTGCACTCCATCATGACTAGCTGAATGTTACAAAAACCTTTGACATCCTGACCTCATAAATCTTGGAGAACAGAAGAAATTCTTGTAGGAGCAGGGAACTGTTGGTAAGATACTTCTTCCACTGCTGACTGTACTCTGTCAGCTGTAACTATGTGCAAGCATCCACACTTGCAAATTACACAAAACATGCATCTGAACTACCCTTCCATGAAATTATTTTCTCTGGTAAAATGACAGTCACAGGTAGAAAAGCTGAGAAGAAGAAAATGTTTGAAGTTGACCAAGCATCAGGTCAACTGATGAAACATACAACTATAATTTAAAAACTTAATAATAATAATACCAATAAAAAAATAATCTTGATGTACTCCACCACCAAGCTACAGAGTATAAGCAACATCCTAAGTACAGAAAGGACTTTCACAGACTTATCCATTCACTACATGAATCTGGACATATCATGTAAATCCAAACTGCTTTGGATTTACATGAACTACAGAATTAAATTACATATTGCTTATACATAAACTGAGGTCATTTAAAAAACCCACTCACAAGCAAACAAGTAAGAGGCATTTCAGTTACCAAAGACCTATTTCCATCTGACATATAAATATCTGATGTTAGATGGCTGCTGCTATTTACAGACTGATCACAGTAATCTCACTCCTCCATTGTTCACCAGGACCTTTCATTACATACCCTGTGTGAACTGAAACCATGTTGGAGGCTACTGGGTACTGTCAAAATTGCAAGAAAAAAGAGATTCCATCTTGGAACAAAACAGAACATCTTAGGAACATCCATGAACATACTACAGCAGTGCTTTGGAATACTGCTACTCTATGCATGAGGAACAGTGAGAACAGGAGGAGATGAAGCAGCTTGCTCAGTAACACATTAACTCCATATCACAGCAAATAAAGATTTTCTGAATTTCAGCTGAATTACAAAATATTCTCTTTACAGTTTGTGGGTGTTTTGGTTTCTGGGGGCTTTTCTCCTCCTAGTGAAACCAAACAACAATTGGGTACCTTAAACTTGAGGAAAAAACAGTGCTTACTACTAAAGGAGAAGGAATTGCACACTACAGTAAATTCCTTTTTCTTTCAAAATAAGACAAATTACTGGCACTGCCATCACCCTCAGGTAGAGATGTCAGTCAAATGCAGTAAATATGCATATCCACTATACCTGCTGAAACAATGTTCTCTCTAACAAAACACCACCGCAGTACTGAACTAAAGTATCAGTACTGAACTAAACATCAGTTATGGCATTATGATCAAAAATATGATTCCACCGATTTTCCCTATTTCTCAGGGATCTAACATGATGAAGTAGTCCTAATGAGCTGGGCAAGAACTATTACATGGACTGGAGCTGCAAAGACTACTGCACAGCAGAAGCTCTTCTGGTCCACTGACCACTTTCAGTCTCTTTCCTCTAACCAAGTACAATAAAGTCCTTTCTCTCCTGAAGCAAGGGCCTCTTATAGCCAAGTATGTCTGTACACATATCTAAGCACTTCCTGCCCAAACAGGTCCGTTTTTAATTCCTCGCTTTAGAAAGCTGTTAAAACCTGGCTTTTACCAGTCTAATTCAGCTGCAATATGCTCACAGCTCAGATGGACCAGAACACAAGGTGTGCATTCACCCCTGGTTCCACCAGTGAAACTGCAGCAGCCTGTGCCAGCAGCAGGGCAGTGAAGGAACTGATGCTGCAGTAGCAAGTGAATCCAGACAGACAGCTTTTTTGGCACGTGCTGAACTGCTCAGTGGTGCCCAGCCTCTGGAATCCTGAATTACTCCAAGCCCCACTGAGCCTCCTCTGCAAGTCTCCTGAGTAACTAGAACTAAGCCTGCAGAAATGCAGTTGGTTCCCCTCAGTAATCAATATATTAGCATTTTTCCTGATGAATTAGTACAAACTCAAATTCTACCTTCAAAAGCTGAAAGTTTCCAAACTGACCAAACTCAGTCAGCAACTTGGCTCCTTTACCTATTCACTTGTAGAACTGACAGATACCCGACACATTGTTCTCTTTGCCAGAGTGCGAGAAAATGGATCGAGAAGTTGCCAGTGGCTTAAACATCTAAGTCTGGGAGGAGGGGAGGTATCCCAAACCTTCTAATTGCTAATAGTCAGTGCCACCTATGGTGGATGTTGCAGAAACAAAGATCCAAACAAAAGAAAGTAAAAGGTGTTTGGAACTTTTAACAAGGTTTTAGAAATTGCTTCAGGAGAACAGATTAGACAAAAAATTACTGGTTTCCATCTATTTTAGATCATTTACCACTGTTACACTAGGTAAGATGCTAGTACGTCCAAATACTTTATATGATTTTACAACAAAAACATCCTAAAAACACATTGAAAGTTTGAAGTGCAGCTTTCTATTTTCTTATCTCCTCAAGTAAACTTCATCTCGTTTTTATTAACAGCTCCATTTCAACCGTTCAGCCTGGCTCTGTTGCTGCAGATGCTTTGTCCAGTGGTCAGGAAAAAGATGCCAGAGTATTTCATCAGGCCTTACAAAATCCTCCCCCATCACCCCAACAAACTATCAGCAGCAGACTATATTTTCAGGGAAAGTTAACCAACACAATAGACAAAATAATTCCCTCCAGAGGTTTCACAGCAGTCTCAGTTCAGTACACAAGGCCATTAATTACACAACTGCCTTTAGCATTAGCAGGATTCTGGTAGTGACAGCACTGGTTGAGTTAAGGCTGCCTTCAGTATCTGCACTGAAAATCTATTTACTTCAAGTTATGCAACGCCTCCACTTCCTCTCTTCTTTATTATGGTAGAGCACAGTAACAGAAAGAAAAGGGGTGGAGATGGGGAACAAGCATTTCACAATCTCAAGCAGGCACACCTGCCTTTCAAAAACAGATCTAATCTGGAATTCACCTCTAAAATCTCCCCAAATTGATAGTATCACTCAAGCACCAACGCTTACTTAAAACTTAGATTAAGTATTTCCAGAGGAAAAGCTGTGTAATAGAGGTAGCCAATGCTGCAATCAACTGCATAATTCCAATATAAGCAAAAATTGTTTTTAAAATATGATTTATTTGGTTGAGGTTGAGTTTGGTTTTGGGTTTTCTTCCTCATTTGGTATCTTCTCCATCACCCTCCCCCACAATACAGCAGTCTACGCAAGGGCAAACTGTATTTCAAAATTCTCATCAAGATTTTAATGTCATAAGTCATGCTCAATCAGTAAAGATGGCAGTAAAAGTTTTAATTTGGCAAACATCCGTCTACTTGCCATTAAAAAAAAAAAAAACCACCCAAAACCAACCAACCAATCAAACCCACCTCGGAAACTCACAGGCTACCCAACCTGGTATATTCCATGGCACTAAGAAAATCAAGACAAAATGAAAAATAGCACATCATCAGTCCTCTTTTAACTATGATCTGAAGAGTCTACCTCATCTCTAGTGATACACTGAGAATTCACAAAAAACAAAACTAAACAAAACCCCCACAACTCTCAGAACTGTCTCTTTCTCAATAGAGGAATTATAAGAAGTCTCAAAGCAGTCACAGCAATCTTGACTAGTAAAATGTTTTCAAGGACTTGGATTTAATCACGTCATTTTCTTTTCCTGTGATCATTTATTTAAAGTCATAGGTTGAATTATTTATGAACAAAAGTTAATTGCATTGAAATGCAGTATTGCCCTAACACCTTCTTCAGAGCTCAAACTCCTGTCACTAACTGGTTAAAATCTACAAAAAATGAATACATAATGTGAGATAAGCATTAATCATTTCTATTGCATTACTGAAATTGTCTTCCAAAACCTGGTTAAATATGGATCCTCCCATCTGATATGTAAATTGTGCAACTGTTTTTGCCAACTTTTGTTTTTGTTACAAGATGTGTTTGGGTTTAAAAAAGTAATTCAGGGGAAGAATAGCTTGTTCACAAAATACTTGGTTTGAATATATAAGTTTTGCCTAATTAATTGCAGCCAAAGTCATCATATTTGAGTCCAAACAGTCACATCACAGAGCCTCCCAAATTGGGGTTCTTCAAAAATTTTAGCTGTCAAGGGATCTGGAAGATCAACAACTTGCATGTGTAAGGCTGTATTCACACTCTTTGCGAGGTGTAAAATGGAAGCTCAAGGGTACACTCATATAAATATACCCCACATCCATAAAGTGTTAATCTTAAGTCAGCAAGGCTGTATGACAGAAGTAACTATTACAGTGCATGACTGCTGCTCAGCACACAGCATTTTCCAAGTCCCTCATTGCCTTAAAGCAACTCATTTACTTGTCACCTGCCAGGACAAAGAGTAGAGAGAGGATTCCACGAATACCTTTGTGGCTTGTGCGTGGTGATAACACACCAGGAAAGATGGATTTTCATTTTCTCATCAAGTTATTAGATTAGGTTTACACGTAGATTTAAATGCCCAGGAGTCGTCTGCCACCTGTCCTAAGCTTAATTAGTCAGGAATGTCTGCATGACAAGAGCAGATACTTCAGATATTTTGGAGTGACCACAAGCAAACATCCAAATAGTCAGCAACACAATTTCAGTGATGTCAAGAACGAAGCACTAAGCACAGCCCCTGTGAAACAGCCTGAATTTTATTAATGGAGTGCTTCATACTTCCCACACAACTGACATCAGCTGAGCATCTGTAAAACCTCAGGATCAACTGTGTGAAGTCCACAACTGGGTAAAGGAAACAAAGAGCTCTAGATTTCCCATTAAAATAGGGGTGCATATTTACAAATTACTAAAGGGGGAGTGGTGGATGTGTGCGCGTGTGAGATATGAAGACCCAAATCCTGTAAGACATTTCCTCAGCTTTGTTCTTGTGCTGTTTATCACAGCAGCACATCTAAGACTTGGAGGTTTTTGTACCTCCCCTAACCCCCTCACACACCCCTCCTCACACATACACGTAGGAACATCACAGCAGAGTAATAACTAGGAGAAAACAACACATTTTCATTTAAAGAGGCAAACACATCCACGTTCAAGTATAGTTCACATTAATCATCTGGCAAAAAGCTAAACCCAAACCCCCTTAAAACATTAATTACAATTTTATCTGTGTAGGTATGCAGCAACTTCTGACACTGATGTGAGTAACTGAATAGAATACAGAGAATTCAGTTAATCATCTCCTTACGTTGCCATTGGCACATAAATTTGTCTCATTAGCAGGGGCTACTTAGTTCGCTGTAGTAAACAAAGCTGCCAATACGACAGCCTCACACACTTTTCATTCATTCACATATTTTTCTTTCCTTAGACTTCTAGCATGAGCCATAGAAGAGCCGAATGTTAAACATTCCTGGAGTGTCACAATATGTAATACAATAAAACAGATTACAACCATACCTTTCTTTCACAGCAGTGGTGCCAAGCACAGGTACACTGTAGCAATCAATTTGTTCTGCAGACAGTAAGGCTTTCATAGCATACTAATGCAAAATCTCTTTTCTTTCTCCTTCGACTTGACTCCCCAATGCCTGGGTCCCGACCAATACAAGGAGGAGGGCAGAATGTCTTCTGCTGAGATAACCACAACTACTAATCAAGTATACGTGTACAAGGGCACAGGATTAAACCTCCACCGGGCTTGACTCGGGCACGGAGAGCAGCTCAACACATGCACAGCAAGGTCAGAATTAAACACACACACACACACACACGCACGCGCATCTACTTGAGTGAACTAATTTATCACACTTTACCACTGACGGCTTTTTACCTCAGGGGAGTAAAATTACATCCTGGTGAACTGACGAGGTTCAGACACAACAGTTTCCCACAACAAATCAGATCTCTCAGAAAAGGGAACTGGGCTCAGAGGTGAATGCTCCTCTCCCGGCTTCTCAGAAACTCCGTGCACACCACGCCGTCTGTGTGTTTGTGCATGTGTCCGTGTGTGTGTGTGCAGGTGACTGCACACACGTGTGTGACACACCACCGGGCATTGGCTAAGCCAGAACCACGGTGGCAAAGTTCAAAAACAGGCACTAACTCCCTTGGAGAGAGTTCTCTTTCTGATTATATTTATCTTTACCTCTTAACATAATCAATCTATCAAGTCTAATTACTCCAGAAGAAAGCATTTTATTATTGTCTAACATAGCAAATGTCAAACAAGCTGTTCATTTACCTTGAAGTTTATTAGCATAGAAATGCAACATGAAGATGCTCTCAAAACATTGTCACTTGTATTCACAACATTTTCGAAAACACAGTTAGCAGGTTTTTATTGCCTGGCATAGCTGGATACTGGTTTAGTTCTTAAAATAGGCAGGGCATTAACTGTATCGCCCTTGAGCTGATACAAATAAAACTTTTTCTTTAAACATTCAATTTGTATTTAACTTTTCTCTTTGATTCTCTTTAAATAAAGACTTTTCCCACATTCCAGTCAGCTGTACATATGTGAATACATGTATTTTCATAGAGGTTCATATATGTGCCTTTCAAGAAGTTAAAAGTAAACAATGAAATTTCAAAGCAGGGATTTTTTCCCTCCCCTCCTTAAGTTCTGCCCTGTCATGCATCCTTCCTGGCATTTTCCTTCCACTACAACCAGATGTACATTTTACCAAAAACATCAAGATGAACCCTACAAATTATCATCGACGGGGTTTTAACAACACAGCTTTTGTACATTATCTGAATTGAGAAGAAAACACTGCAGAAATGCTCCCCAAAACCACCCCCAAAATAATGCCTGGCACTTTACCTAGGACAAATTAGCAAAATATTTTTGAAATATCAGTGGCTTTGCAGAGACACCAGCAAAAAAGCAGCGTTAATCAATACTGATGAGTTTGTCCTTGACATACTGACCGTGTCATCGGGCTATTGTCATGTGATATCATGTCATTTCCCCACCTGGCTCATGACCTTGTCCTTTAAATGACCCAAAGCTTCCCTCAAGTAGCAGGAGGCCCCTCCCCGCTGCCTCAGCAAGGTCGAACGGGTCAGCGTGTCCTCATCTATAATCCACCACCATTTGTCAGCAGGGAGGCTGGAGGAGGCAGGCTTGCTACAAGGGGAGAATGCCCAATTAGGCAGCTGTCACACAAAGCATAGGCTGCAAAATTATCCCCTGTCAAAAGAAAGAGCAGCTGCGGGTGCCAATTACAGCAACCTTTCAACCCTTTAGGTACTGGAAACTACACAGAAGTAAATGAAGTACAATTAGTGATAACAAATCGATGAATTAGGACAGTAAATTAGAAATTACTAGCAGGTGAGCTTAGGTCTCCCATAATATTAAGGGCACAGCACACCCCAGGCAAGGGCAGGAATATACAGATTTCACAGAGCACATCAGTTTTGTCTTATCCCTGCCTTCCTTGTGTGGAGCCTGTTTCCCTCTGTCGTTTTCTTCTCACAAGCCTCGCCTGAGCCAGATGGTGCAGGGAAAGGGGAAAAAAAAAGCAACCCAAAGAAGAAAGAAGTTGTAGAACCCGATCTTTCCTCTTTATCCTGGCAAATGCAGTTTCCTCCTTTCTCAGGAGGTCCTCAGAGCCAGCACAATCTCTTTCTAGTAAGCACACTCCATCTGACATTTACTGCACCACAAGTTCCAGCTGAACAAGGTTTACCCCAGAAAAAAAACAAACAAACAAACAAAACCACAACGAAACAACCAACCTCCCCCTCCAAGAATAAAAACAACCAGAAAAAAAAAATCCTCCAGTAAATTTTATGTCAGTTACTCTTGAAACACTTAAATCTGGGTTAAGTGCTAGAGTTTTGATGACAGTGGAAGACTAATTTCTCCACATTTCAGTTCTCAGACAAAACATGCAGTGGCATCTCTGAGCATACACAGAGCCCAAACTTTGCAGGCAGTTTCTGCTCCATGGGGTTTTTTGCCTTTGTCCCCTTAGTGATCAACTCACAAGTGTTTTTCTGCCCTCACTATTTTTTTAAGCAGACAAGCTGGAAAGTTACTGTGTGCTGGCACCAAAAGGCAGGTCCTACAGACCACAATAAATCGTGCCTCTCCTCTGGTGCCTCAGGTCAATCCTTTTAACAGGAGAGTGCTGCCCGTGGATACCTGGAGCTCTGCATGCCCACGGAAACAACAGAAGGGTGGTCACCTTACCAGCCCCTGTCATTTACAGAGTAAGAAGCTTAGAAAACAGAATAAGGAAAAGGAAAATAGGAGGATAGGATTAAAAGTATGAATAATTAATATACAGCCACATCAAACCATGGTTGAGACAGTGGTACCATCACCTTTGTATTTAGGTGCTTTGACTCAAAGTGACAAGCAAATTTGAAGAACAAAATTCAAATTCCAAGATGCCATCTCCTCCTCCCAGCCAGCTCACTGTCATTTCAAACTAAGTGAAATTGCCATTTCTTCTCAATTCTCTCATTTTCTAATCCCAAATCCACCTTTAATATGTTTTTACACCTTGCAACCATGCTGAGCACTGAGGACAGGAGTCCAGATTCCTCCCAGAGGCAGCTCTGAATACCTGTATACTTGCACTATATTTCATACATGTAGTCATACATGCATACATATATTTATGCTAATACATTCATCAAAATATGAGACTGAGCAGAAATTAAGCCACTGATCTCCAACAAGCAATTTCCTATAGCTATCTCTTGATCTCTAGCCAGTGAGTATTCCACTGTTCAATAAAAAAAAAAAAATCTTGCTGTTGTAACTCTGATAAGAGACAGGATAATAAAACACTAACTATAAATAGATGTTAAAAATGCTCATTTAACAGCAGTTGCAATAATGCTCATCACATTTGACATTTCCTTTTGAGTACCATATGGAAACCATAGAGTACTGAAAGAGTTAATGTGTTTAGAATTCAGTTTCCATCATACTTGGGTGACTATCTCTTTAAATAATTTAAATCCTCTCCATCAACTACAAAGCTGTTTTGAAGCCATTTAGCTTTGTTCTTTACATGTGTTCTAATTAAGAAATGACCTTGTCATCACACACACCAGAAATCCTGGATTATTTCCTGCAGCAAAAATCTACGAAGCCAAAAAAAAAAAAAAAAAAAAAAAAAAAAAAAAAAAAAAAAAAAAAAAAGACAAAAAGAGAAAAAATATACTTCTTCCTTTAGTGAGGAACTGAGGAAGTTGTTGGTTGGCTGAATGCTGAAACAGTTTCACCGCATAATTTCTGTGTGTGTGTGTTGTTGAATGTCACAGGGCGGGTTAGTGTGACCTTGAGCTGCATCAGCAGCACAGCAAGGGTCGAGATGCCTGCAGGCGCCCTTGTACTGGATTTGCAAGACAAAAACCTTCAAACTGGCTGAAGGACATCTTAAATCTCTTCAAAGGTTTTCCCGAACTAATCTGGGCTGCTCTTAGCCGGATCTGTGCCAGTGTGAGAGGCAAAATTAAAAACAAGGTCTTTGACAGGATGTTGTCTGCTCTTAACCCTTCCCGTGCAGGCGGCAGCATGGCGTGCTGGAGGGGCGCTCCGGAACGCACCGAGGGAGGCTCAACCCGCAGCAATTCTTTCATAACCAAATTATGTAAGGCACCATTTACTCGGAGCGGGGCTCTCCCGCACCGCCGGCCCATCCCTCGCCTCCCCCGCCGCTGGAAATGCCATTTCTCCAGCGCTCTGCGGAGACAGACGCAGCTCGCCGGGCGCAGAGAGGTGCTCGGCGCCTCTGCTCCCCCCACAGATATCCCGGGTGAAGATGCTTTTTCCAGGTGGGAGCAGTAGCGCCCATCACGGCATGCTGTGCATGTTAGGGCCAGGCAGGTAAGGAGGAGGAGAGTCATGCAGAGGGTTGCCGTGGCGGGCATCAGACATGTTTTATGAGAAGAAATTAAAAAGTGACCACTTCTCATCCTAACCTGTGATTTCTTTCTCAGTCATCCCGAGCCAAACAAGAAGCAGATCAGAGGGTATTAACATGCGATGGGCCTACCAAGAGTTGGAGAGCATGACTGTACACACAGGGGAAACAAAAAAAATTAAACCAACTGCCCGGCCTGCCTGTGACTGCTCATCATCCCACGAGTGACACAGAGGCAGAGAGAACTTCTAGGAAAAGCCCTAAAACACAGGGCTACTCTATGAAACCACAAGTTTACCCAATGGATTTAGCAGCTTTATCCAAATACAACTATGGGCACATCGAAGGGATGGAAATCGACTTCCTTCAGAAGTGTATTTGCACACAGAATCGCCAACTCCATCTCCAGTAAAATTCTGCCAAGTAGGAGAATGCTTAGTTAGAAAGCAACATGAATCCCCACATCTGATTGTGGAGAAAAAGGCATCACCTCATCCTCCCCATGTGTTTGAGTGGTGGTATATTGGTCATACTAAACTGTCAATTTCTACAAGGGGAAAAAAAATAAATACAATTGGGTTAAAATGAACTCCTCAAAAGGAGCCAGCAGCACACTTCAGAACTATCTTTTACTGTTTCTAGGATATCCACCGGCCAAGTCCTTGAGGAGAAAACGAAGGAGTCACTCGTACCAGCAGAGGGTGTTGTGATTCTTCTCTGCTCGAGCACGGAAGGCTTCGTTTAGTCTGGTTTTGTGCAGTCATTTTCTAGGCACTATAGTCTGTTACAGGGTAACAAAACACATTTAAGTTTACTGAAGGAGGGCACAGCTTTGGCAGTTATGTCACAACTGCTATAACACTACCCTTCACCTACCACTAAAATAGATTCACTCCCTCACTCCCAAGAACCACAGCTCTTCTCACAAAACACCCTCCTTGTTAGAAGGCTTTAACAATTTTAAGCATCAGTTTTCAGTAACATCAGTGATGGTGCCTTCTGCATCAGCAGAGGAGGAACTTGCACCATACAGATGCTTTTCTACAGGCCTAAGGTTTCCAAGGCATTTGTTACACCTGGACAGAAGGCCACAGTGTTCCCACAGCAGCTGGTTGTCAGAAGAACCCCTGTGATTACTCAGAGCAGTCTCGGGGACTGTTCTGCCCCAGAGGCCCACCAGAGCATCTCTGCTGTGCAGCCCCAGGGAAGCAGGAGGCTGGGGTAGCACACAGCCTTCTCCAACACATCACACACGCTGGCAAATGGAGACTGCCCAGCCCCACACGTGGGGGATTCACTGATCTTCCTGCACAAAGGTGTTCTTTTTGCAGCCTTTCAGTGACAGGATGCCATGCAGGCTGCCAACTCTGAGGGGTTTAAACAAAAAAACAACAACAAAATGTTTGTCCACTTAGTCTGTTACACAATTATTGCAGTACTGCATCCTATGCTGTGCTTCCTAGAAAACTTCCCAGTTTACCCAAATTACCAGGAAGAGAAATTAGAAGAGACCAGTAGAAGTAGTTCCCACGTTACATGTTAGCCGAGCAGAAAGCACTAAAATGGGTTTTCAAGGTATGTCCATGCAACATTCGTGATTTCTTAATTTTCTCCAATGCGTAAGACTAAAATATATTAAAGTTTTTCCAAACACCAAGTGTTGTGAAAACCACCAAAACAAAAACAAAGAACTCTTATTGCAATGTTCCAGCTGAGCAGGGTGACTCAAAAGACACAACAAAAGCTTTCAAGCCACACAGTCGTTGCTGCCAAGTATGGGACACGTTGTGTGGCCCTGCCAAAACTAGAAGCCAAAAGCCAAAAATACAAATTAGCAGCTTTCTTCCAGGGCCACAACAGTTCAGTAAAAACTTTCCAAATCAGGCCATCCCTAGGAGGTTCAGACAGAAGCAGTGAGTGCAGTTACACAGCTCCCAGCACACCCACACCACAGCCATCATGGACACTGTCACATCAATGGAGCTGGACAGTCACTCATTTCTACCTGTCTGATGAAAGTGGTCTTTGTGGATACAATTTCTCATGGATGGCAAGCTGCACAGAGTATGGCTGTTCCCTGCCTGTTCCTACCACAGGGGCACTCACAGCAGTACACACAGTACCCCTCCTATAAAGGACGGGACAAGCATTTTACAGACCACCCAAATACAGGTTGTCTTCTCAATCTTAATTCTGTCATTTTCTAACTCTTGATTCTGAATATGCAACATTCATATTCTTTAAACCTAAGACTTATTTTGTACATTGTACCTCAGTGCGGGAGAAAAAAAAGAAGGGATAAAGGTGGCAGAAGGTAACATATTCTCTTTCCACCTGAACACCATTATTAAATAAAAAATATTTGCTAAGCATGCTGCTGACAAAACCATTCTCTTGGAACCATACATCCCATCGGCATTTGCAGAAAGAGTTGAAAAATCATATGGTGACTGACCACATCTCCCAGCATTTCTGGCTTAACTTCCCAGCAGCACCCAAAGAAGCTCTTGGTCTACCAGAAAAAATGGAAAGTAATACTACTACAAAACATTAGGCATATCTACTATGTAAGAAGCTTTACCAGTAGTGTATTAGCTTTAAGTATGCTCAATATAGCTGGCCTTCTTATACTAGTATGCAATAACTATCTTTTATACTAGTATAAAATAAATTAATATTTTAATTACTAACTGACAGTAACAGGTAAGGACAGGAAGTACTGAATAATGTATATTAAAGTGATCAAATACTGTGATCCTTTCCACATTCTCCATATGGAGAAGGATGGTGAAGGGTCTGGAGGGGAAGCCATATGGGGACTGGCTGAGGGCACTTGGTGGGTTCAGCCTGGAGAAGAGGAGACTGAGGGGAG